>CM062806.1:696506679-697023890 GCA_031772625.1 Pinus tabuliformis | reverse complement strand
TCTACTGTGTCAAAGGCAAAACACCGAGGACCGTTTAACTCCAACATTACCTATACTGCCTCGTCAGCTCACTATTCTCTGACAAGGATCCATAATGGTAGCAACAAGGGATAACGCAAACAAACAGTAAGAACACCAGAACTGAAATAGAAAGCATATGGATGAACCATCGCCCTTTCTAAATAGAGCAAAAGACAATTGGTTCATCACCCAAACTCCAAACTAGAGGTCCAAATTCAAGTAGGGTTTGGAATTCAGCACAATGTAAGGACATGAGACACCACAACCTCCAACGAGGTACCAGTCTTTGGTGAATGCAAATAACCAAAAGGACCACAAGAAAATTTCACACAAGGGGAAAATAACAACATAGAAAAGGTGGTAGAAACCTAAAGCGACAATTAAGATCCTCAATCAACCTAACAAAAACCCAAATTCGCAAGCCCAAAGAACTCTAGAGATGGAAACAAAAAAGTCCGGAAAAAAAAACCTTGAATAATTTTGAGTCCTCTATCAACAGAACTAGTATCCCCTCAATTTTAATACCACACCGAAAAATGACTTGGTTTCAATTTTTCAAATTTTCAGTGTAATTTTCTTTGTCAAATTGCAACCTTTAAAATTGGGCAATAACAAAATTATGCTAAAGGTAAACTTTCTTCTTTTAGAATACTTTCTCCAACAATGATTTCTCGTGTATTTATTTAAGCAAATGGTTGAAAGTTACCCTTCAAATAAGATTTAGGAACATATTTAAGCTTTCCGAGTCTTAACAATAAAATATTCATTAATTTTTCCTTTAAATCTTTGAGGCACTCCCAACGAGCACATGTCATAATAATAATAACAGTAATAAGTTAATAACAAAAATATGTTCAATGCATCACATGAAGGGACACATATATTCAGTGAAAGGTAGAAGGATAAATTAAGAATGTATGTGAAGACTCATAAAACTAGATGATCACCATGAAAGACCCAATTTATTTTGTACAATTGTATTCCAACGAAAAAAAAAAAACAAAACCAAAACCAAACCAATCTTATCAATATATTAACCCAATTTATCTTGTACAATTGTATTCCAGCGAAAAAAAGAAAACAAAACCAAAACCAAACCATTCTTATCAATATATTAAGTTTAAAAACGAGTTCATACTAAAAACTCAATAAATTATTGGCAAACACAATTTATTTTTTTAAATAAATTAAAACCGTTTTTACATGATAAATAAAAAACAAACCACTTACATTGCTGGTTGACACTACGACTAAACATTAACTAATTGTAATATGATTTTCCACATTTTAATTTAACGTTTTAAAATAACCGCGCGTAATCTAATCTATTTCTATTTCAACTGGTAAATTCGTTTTAATTTAGTATTTTCAACTTGTAAACTCATTAATTATTTCTAAAATTGTTGTCCACTTATACCATATAATTAAAACCTCCTTAATCAATAATGATAACCCCTCAAGTGAAGGTCAGATCAACAATGGTTAATTTCAAATAAGAAAAAAACATTTATAGATCAAGGATTTATATTCCTTATTAGCTCCGTAAGGGAGGGTAATCCTCATGCAAGTGCTTCACCCCATATCGTTGTTAACCGTTGGATCAAGTGTGCTTTTACCAATGGTGGTGGATCGCCGATTAGTTTTGCATCGCAATATTTCATGAGTGGATGAACCTTGGCCTTAGGAAAATGCGATTTGCGATGTGCGAAGCTCGGGTGTATCAACAACAGTTGGATTGAATGGTAAGATCGACGATGGAGATTGAAGCCGATAAGGCTTGGGCCTGAGCGGAACCGAGAAGTTTATCAACGCGAGTTAAGTGATTTGAGTTCCGGAGGATGAATGGGTTTAAGTGGTGATACGACGCGACAACCATTGATCTGATGGAGAGAAATCAACGGTGGAGGCTGAATGTGATAAAGGTGAGCGTCGGAAAATGTGCAAGGTCGTGGAATGGCGGAAAGAGAAATCACATATCGCAAATCGGGAGTTCTGAATGCCATATTCTTAAGAGTCCTTTGAATCTTCGCAATTGTGATAAATAACGAGATGGAATGTAGAGTTGGGGAATTTCTAACTTAAAACAATCTTTTTACTGGAAAGGTTGACTAAAGTTCAGACTATTGAATAGTCAAATAAACGGTTCCACATGAGATTTAATTAAGGACTTAAACCTTTATTTGGGAAGGTTTTCATCATGGATCAGGTGATTAAGGCCTGGGACCAGTGACATGCAATTTTATTTGCATAATGTGGGTATTGTCGGCTTAGGCTGGCATCATTTTGGTATCAAAGCAGCACAAAGAAACTCTGTGTGAAAATTTCTTTGAAAAGAATTTAGAACAGAGTTATGTTTTAAGATGTGTATGCAGGCAAGAAGAGATAAAATTTTAATCTGACAAATAGTAGGCACAAAGAGATAATGTGTAGCAAAACTTGCAGATGAAAAAGAAACAGAGGACAATCCATTCAAAGTGCAGGTGAACGGTAGAACAAGATCATGCGGAGGTCTTGAAGGTGAGACGATATGTTTTGTTTTAATTTGATTTGAAGATTGGAGAGTGTGTGGTCTTTATATAGATGCACAGGTAACAGCAAAAGAAGGTGATAAGATTGCAGCAACCTAGAGAAAGGAGTGCTCAATTGGTTCGAGAGGAAAGAACCAGAGATATGCCAAAAGACTGAGCTCAGAGGAGAGAAGCTTAGTGAGGCATATGTAGCAAGACGGAGACTTGTTATTGCAGAGGTATTGTTGCAAATCACAAAGGCGATTACACAAAGGATGTGGGTAGAATTGCTAAGTAATGAAGGAAGCTGATAAGACTTTCTAAGTGAAAGAAGAGGTGGTCAGAACCAAGTATTTCATTGTGATTGATATACAATAGGACAATTGTGTTCTTAGAAGGTGCAAATGAGTTGAAGCCTAGAAGGAGCAGAGAGAAGTGCTCAAAAGAGGTTCCAGAGATAGAGAACGAGGGGCTTGCCAAAATACCAAGTAGAGAGGAAAGCTTGGTGAGGTAAGTGGTAGCAGGGAGGACTTGCTGTTGCGGAGGATTTAGTGCAGCTCATAGTGAGTGAGTTAGGAACTCATCGAGATGGAGAAGAAGTTGACTACTGATAGTCATAGAAGAGGTTCTGAGGGAGAACACAACAAAAGAAAAGTGAAGGAGGATGCCAAGGAAAATGGCAAGAGAAGGATTCAAGAGGAGCTTGACAAGGAAATTGCAGAGATAAAAGAACAACTCGATGGATTAAGGAGGATACTGGAGGAAAGCCAAAGACAAGGTTGGGTCTTGAGGAAAAGGGTAGTAAAGTGGCATAAGTTACAGAGAAGGCTACAATAGATGCAAGTAAAGTGGCTAATGGAAAAAATCAGAGAAGCTGAGTTGGAAATGGAAGTGTCCATTTGTGAACCAGAGCAGGGTGAAGTTCTGGGTGAAGAAGAAGGAATTATTGATGATTTTCTGAACTGTTGGAAAAATGCAGCCCAACAGGAGAATGTAAAACCTTATATTGTTGAATCTAATAATTTTTATGTGATTACAGGTTTTGCAGAGGATGAGAAATCTTTTGAAGCTATAAAAAGTATGGAAGAGTATCATTCATAAGATAAAAACTCTGAAGTAAATAATAATGGATAATGTCTCTTGAATGAGAAAAGCAGTGAATCATTGCAGAAGAAAGAATTTAGTAATACATTGATGTTTGAAGCCATGACAACACATGAAAAATTTCTTGTGAAAGGAGATGAAATTCAGTCTGAAGAACTGATATGTGAACAACAGTTGAGACTGTTGAACCTTGTAATTTTCAAATTGATAATTTGTGTATAAATGTGGGAATCATAAGTAATGATGAAGTACTGATGAATTGTCACGGAGAAATTGAGTTGCTGGAATATTTGCTGGGAAATTCAGAGTGTGACAGTGTGATTGCAGAGGAAGGAGTTCACTACAGTGGACAAGAGTAGGAAAACATCATTAGAGCAGATGATGTGGAGGATGGTCTTAATTGACCATTAAACATCATCCCTCCAAACTTTAAATGACAACCTTGGTTGGCACATTGATTTGCTTCCTAGTTATGAGCCCTTAGAATGTGCTTGAAACTCATCTTTGGGATGTCTTTTGATACCTTCTTAATTTGACTTAGGGTATTACCATATCTTTGTCTCTACAGGGAGATCCTTTGACCAAATACTGAATTGTTAAAAAGGAGTCACCCAACATAATGAGAGAACATACATGAAATTATTTGGCAAGAAGAATGCCTTGGAGCAAACCATAGGCTTGTGCGTGATTATTTACCATCTCCCCAAGCCTCATGAATACTCTAAAACTTCGATTCCCATGAATAATCTAAACTATGATTTTTCCAATGCCATAAGAGGCCCCTCTCCCTCCTACCGCTCCTATTTTAAATTATTATTAATTTTAAAGAGAATTAAAATGTAAGTTAAATATACATGTTTTTTGAAAACATCTAATAAGACTTGTTGATATGACATTTTTTTAGCGTATCAATTTAAGTAAATGAAAGAAATGGCATAACTACTTTTGACATAGATCTCAACTTTTGATCTGCAACTACTACTAAAAATGATATAGAATATTCCATGTGACTACTTCTAAAAAATATAGAATATTCCATGGACATAGCTACCATCCACCCAATAATTATTAATGATTAAGTTAAAATTATGGAAGTGTTATTCGAAAATAGATATGCCTTTCTGCATAAATATATACATAGTTGACATAGAAATATTCTATTTATGGACCACATCTTCCAAATTTAAAAAAATTTGGTGATTCATATATTTTTAAATACACTTCAATAAAGAAAAATCACTTAGGCCTACATATTCGAATATTTTATTTATAATTCACAATGTTTATTTTTATTTTTATCATTATTAATATGTTTAAGTGACACATATTAAATTTATATTAACAATTGAAGTAATTACACATTTCCTAATGATTTTTTTAGTCTTTTTGTCTTTGAACAATGAAATGTTATTTTACATTGCCAACATCAAAATATCTTGTTCCCTCTATACATATATGCGAAGTTGATATTGAAATAAACTAATTAAGATGCATATTTAAATAGTTTAGTTTAGTCATGTATTGAAATCATTTTGGAGAGTAATGAATGACACATCTTGCTCTCAAAAGTAAAAAGATCATATTATTTTTTATTTTAATTACTTTGTTTTTTTATGAAATATAATGGTTGCGAATATCAATTAGTTGATTTATTTCTTCATTTTTTTCGCCCTTTTTTTTAAAGGTAAGAATCAGCCACATGGGGATTTGAACCTTGAATCTCATGGTTTACACAATACGGGATAACATGCTGACCAATTGATCAATTTATGTCATTAAATGGAAAATTATTTTTAGCTACTATTTATATTATATATACATATATATTTAACATTTCCACATATAGAAATATGCTTATTTTAATTATATGTTTGTTAATTATATATTATGGTATACCGTGATTACTAGTATGAAACATTGTTATTTAAATTTATTTTAATGTGATATCTACACTATGAGTTTTTTTATAAAAAAAGTTTATTTGCAATGCTATTAAAAAAAACATTACAATATAACAAATTGAATTAAATTGATTTATTATTATTATTATTATTATTTTTTCGTTTTTTAATTGTGTGGAGGTTGTGCTTTATTATTACTATTTAACAAGTCTTATTAAGGACATTACAACATCTCCTCGATATGGGTTGTGGAGCGCCCCATGTAAATTCATCTTCCTCCTTTTTGTGAATCGTAGAAAATTATATTACTTCAAAATATATTACATGATGATTGCATCCATAATCAGATTGTTCTAATATCAAAAGATTTGGACTCCTCATAACTTGCGTAGGCCAAATTCTAATTTCGGGGAGTCAAGACAAGTGAAAATACAAAAACTTGGCCCAAATTCCGAGCATGCCATGAACCAAAATCAAGTTTAGAAGAAAAATTCCAAGAGAATCTCCAAAAACCTTACAACAATATCCATAGATAACAAAAAATCAACAATAATGATCCCAAGAGAAAAGACATAGGTAACACCTTGCAAATGCACCAATCGTGAACATCTTCTCCAGTAAAAGAAAAGGTCAACCACAGTTGTTTCTTTACAAAACCATGTAGAAGGGAAGCCCGTAACGAATGGTAAATAGAGATATATCAAGGAAAATAAACCGTGACAAAATTTTCACAACATAAGCTACAAGAGAAATGAGCTATAAGTCACAACTCACACAAAAATAAATAAATGCAAAACCAAGAAGTCTTCAAATACGGCCAGCTATCTACATAATTCCTTGTTTTTGAGAGAAAGAAACCACCAGTATCCCTAAAACAAGCTTTTCAAGCAAAACGAAAAAAATTGTGATACCATATTTTTAGTCTTGATTAGAGGAAATTATGGTAAAGTCTTGAGCACTACTAATTGGTGGATCAACAGGATCTCTAATAGGGTCCGTGAGATCCCTCAAGGCGAGTCTGACACCAAAAGAACTCTCCATGCGACTCGTAAAAGAGTCAATGTTGTTAAGACAAAACCTATGATTCCTTAACATACTTGATATCTTCCAACCCATAAAACACATTATAATTTTCAACTTGATTGTCCTTGAGAATTAAACGTAACAGAGTGTCCATTTGTTGATGCAAGGATAGAGAATGCAGGAAATGGAGTCTTCTCTTCCTAAGTATACCCAGGTTTGGACACAGTTTGGAACACATTTCAACCCATCACCAATAATTTGTGGATCATAATGATAAGGGTGATCCCCAAATTATTTTGACTCCAAACTGGAATTTCTTTGCGAACTTCAAGAGGGACATAATCAAAGAAAGTTCCTACTGTGTCAAAGGCAAAACACCGAGACCGTTTAACTCCAACATTACCTATACTGCCTTTCAGCTCACTATTCTCTGACAAGGATCCATAATGGAAGCAACAAGGGAACAACGCAAACAACCAGTAAGAACACTAGAACTGAAATAGAAAGCAAATGGATGAACCATCGCCCCTTCTAAACTAGAGCGAAAGACAATTGGTTCATCACCCAAACTCCAAACTAGAGGTCCAAATTCAAGTAGGGTTTGGAATTCACCACAATGTAAGGACATGAGACACCACAACCTCCAACGAGGTACCAGTCTTTGGTGAATGCAAATAACCAAAAGGACCACAAGAAAATTTCACACACCAGGGGAAAATAACGACATAGAAAGGGTGGTTCGAAACCTAAAGCGACAATTAAGATCCTCAATCAACCTATTAGAACCCCAATTCGCAAGCCCAAAGAACTCTAGAGATGGAAACAAAAAAGGCGGGAAAAAACCTTGAATAATTTTGAGTCTCTATCAACATAACTAGTATCCCCTCAACTTAGTACCACACCGAAAAATGACTGGGTTTCAATTTTTCACTGTAATTTTCTTTGTCAAATTACAACTTTAAAATTTTTTGGGCAATAACAAAAAATTATGCTAAATGTTAAACTTTCTTCTTTTAGAATACTTTTCTCCACAGTAATTTCTCGTGTATTTAATTTAAGCAAATGGTTGAAGTTACCCTTCAAATAGATTTTGGAAACATAATTTAGCTTTCCGAGTCTTAACAATAAAATAATCATTAATTTTTCCTTAAATCTTTGAGGCACTCCCAACAGCACATGTCATATAATAATAACAATAATAAGTTCAATGCATCACATGAAGGGACACATATATTAAGCGAAAGGTCGAAGGATAAATTAAGAATGTATGTGAAGACTCATAACTTGATGATCACGATGAAGACCCATTTATTTTGTACAATTGTATTCAAGGAAAAAAGAAAACAAAAACCAAAACCATTACAAATTTTTATTCAATATATTAAGTTTTTTTTAAAAGGCGTTCATACCTAAAACTCATTAGATTTTTTGGAAAACACAATTTATTTAAAAACAAACACTTTACATTGCTGGTTAACACTACGACTAAAAACATTAAGTAATTGTATTTGCTTTTCCACATTTTAATTTATATTTTTAAAATAACCGCGCGTAATCTAATCTATTTCTATTTCATACTCGTAATTCGTATTAATTTTGTTATTTTCAAACTTGTAAACTCATTAATTATTTCTAAAATTGCTGTCCACTTATACCATATATAAAACCTCCTTAATCAATAATTGATAATCTCAAGTGAAGATCAGATCAACAATTATTATTTTCAAATTAGGAAAAAAACATTGTTTATGAGTGTGAAAATGCAGGTATTTCGATATTTGAAATACATTACTTTTTTATTTATTTTATAGGTAAACTTAGAAGGTTATTTTCATTTCAATTTATTTAGCGTGATACAAAAGAAAACTTTTCATATCAAAAGGTCTATAAAATTATGGAAACCCACTTTGCATAAATAGAAAAATAGAATTTGGAAGAATATGATATTCAATTGGTTTGATAAGTGGCTAAGTCTCTATGTGTTGGAATTTGGTCCATTTCATGGGTTGAAGATAACCATAATACAAAATTGAGGTTTTTGACTTCAAATTTGACCAAAAATATAATAATTCATTTCAAATAATTACAAATATTATATGCTAACATTGGTAAAGGGAATTTAGGGAATTGTATCCACTTCAACATTAGGAAAGACAAATTTCTTCTTTAGAAAAATTGCAAATTTGCCACAATTTCCACGCTAGATTACGATGATGGTAAACAAGGAGAAGATTACAAATGTACAAAGTCCTTTCTTCACTTCCCATATAGCATCTTACGCCATCCTTTGAGGAACTACATCACCGAGTCCCCACTAGCAAAAGTCCTAGAGGTTGAGCTCTATAAGTTGAATGTTAAAATTCCCATGTTGTTTTAGAAAGATTCGAGTTGGTGTTTTAGGCAGTTGCTTCATTAGCGTACCTCTAATTGTCTATTTTCGGTGTTGCAACGAGGGCGTTTGTTATCCTTGGTTATAAATGCTCGGTGGATATCCTAGGATTTGATGAATATATCGATTCATTGGTTGCATAGATTTTTTATTATTATTGATTTTCTTATAAGCTAAGAGTTATTGCATTGTTTTTTTTTAAAGAAAAAGTTATATTTCCATTAAATAAACTGCATTCTGGCCAGAACCAATACATTCAAAAGCAACATCAAATCTATATCCCTGCAAAACAACTCTGACCAGAGGCAGAAGGTTTTCAGAGTTTTCTTTCCCAACTTTTCTACTACATTATCCTTATACATTCACCAAAAAACCCCATTAAGCTTTACATACTTGCATAACATAATATATATATATATATATATATATATATATATATATATATAAATATATATATATTTATATATATATACACACACACACACACACACACTGACTAATCAACATCATTTGGCACATGCTGTAAAACTTCTTCCATCTATGCTACCTCGACTTCCGCTCACTGACCCGCTTCCTCTGGCTCCAGCTGCATAGCCACTTGTTGAATTTCCATTTGAGTAATGATCTCCGGAGAAGGAGCACCCTGAATGCCCCTGTATTATTCATTGTCGCCTCCCTTCCCTAAGCCAAATGCCTCCTTTAGGACTAAGACAACTGTGATTTCTACTTTTTATTTCGAGTTCTCTACCTTGCAATCAAGATTCTCGATCTTCGTCATGATGACCTTCGATGCTGCCTGGAAAATTTCCATCTCCTCCCTCAAATCTTCCAGCTGACCCACCATGAGAGAAAAATGAGACTTGGCCTTGGATATCATTTTCCCTCCTATCCATGAGATCATTTCTTCCACTTCGTGCCTGAATGCCCCAAATGGATTCTCAGGAGAGTCTCTAGCTCCATTTCGAGACCGAGCAGCCATATCCTTATCACGGAAAGGGTGTGCTACAATCCACAATGCAAATGGCCCGCCTAACCATCTCCTTATAGCTAAGATAAACTCCAAGTTGACGGTGCTAAGGGTCACTTTAGATTCAATTCTCTTCGTTAATTCCCTCCATGCAATCAAATTCCTTTCCATTGCTTCTTTCTCCAAGAAAAATTCCCACACAATCGACCAAAGCCAATCCTCGTCGAACTCAGTAAGCACAATACCTTCGCTACCTCTCGACATTAAATCTCGGCTGACACAATCCCAACTATCCATGATCCTGTCATGCTTCACCATAATTATCCATCTGGAGAATGAGGTATCCAACTTATCTATGAGCCTCCCTCCACGTAACAGATGCGTCGAAGAATAAATTATGATATTAATCTTCAAACTTATCCATCAATAAGATTATTATTTGCATGGTTGGACTTAGATCATGATCCTCGCTTTTAGAACAATTAATACATCTATTGATGGTAACAAGGGAATCACAAAAAATTGATAAATGGGAAACTCCTTCGACTAATGCCAGTCTCAAACCTTTCCATAACCCAAGTTCTTCTGCGTGGTTATTTTTAGTTACTCCTAGGCCCATGGTGAACTTTTTCCAAACTTTTCCATCAGGGCAAAGAATAACCCCTCCGCTCCAACCTCCCACGAGATTTATTGCATTGTTAATGGTTTGTTAGGGGGTTTTGTCCAAGGCCAAGTTGGCGTAGGAGGGGATTTTTGACGGCCTCT
This sequence comes from Pinus tabuliformis, assembly GCA_031772625.1. NCBI lineage: Eukaryota > Viridiplantae > Streptophyta > Pinopsida > Pinales > Pinaceae > Pinus > Pinus tabuliformis. Next base: position 697,013,213 of record CM062806.1, on the reverse strand, counting down.
ATCCTTATCATTTACTAAAATAAGGTAGCGATGCACAACTTCTCGGAGTGTAAATATATTAATAGGTGTATCATGTTCCTTAACGACCATTTCTCATGGGTGCTTTAGGGTGGAGTTCATTGGAATTTTGATTTAATTGGCAATTGGTTCTCTTGGGTTTGGTTTGCCTCGCATTGAAAAGGTTTTCGCATTTTTTGAGGACCATAACTTTGTTTACTCCATGGAATATTATGTGTAAGTAATTTTTTTCTCATTAGGCTACCTCGACATCTCCCTTTCAATTTAGGCGGTGGAACTAAGTTTTCCATCAAATTTTGGCCAAATGAAATATGTCGATGAAAGATACTAGCCCTTTGGATTCGACTGAATATTTTGACTTCCTTTTAGTGTTTGCTGGCCATAGGAAGTGGATATGGTCTCATCTGTATACCCCCTTTCATCCTTTTTTTTATTAATATTATTTTGTAGATATATAAAAGTAGACATGATGTATTTGCATATCATTATGTACTATGTCTAATATTATGAACAATAATCTCTTTTTTCCTGTATCAAATTTTCATTGGAATATTTGTGCAGAATACCCTTTTATTTACACGCATAATTTGAGAATAGTTTAATTTGTTAACGCAACACTCTCTACTAAAAATCTTAATTGTAAACCTACCTGGTCACTATTTTTCAAGTGACATTTGGAAACAATTTCATTGTTTATGTATTGTTCATATATAAAGTGATATTTTAGTTATAACAATTATGTGCATTTACCAATTTGTACACATTATTAAACACGATTTCATCATAATCTATATCTTCATCAGTATGATGGAGTGGTGGTGTTGAATTTTTTGAAATAATGAATAATATACTTTGTATTTCAAGAGATGAATGTCCATACTATTACGAGCTAAATTAAAAAAGGGCTTATCACTAATCTTTGACGAAACATAAAAGGTATTTTGTTTGTGATCATGATTGCAAAGAAGGCCTCTAATGGCCCAAGAATTTATCCCTCAACATTTTGAATTTATGTCATATAAAACATCATTTGAAGGATTATTATTGATATGATCCTACATAGGGAGAAAATGAGAAAAAGAACTATATATTTTGATATGCTTGTTACGGAGGAGAAAGGCATACGCCTTGATGCTTTGTCAATATAGAAATCCTTCTTGTGATTCTATAGACATTTTAGCTAAGTCATTGTTGGAGTTGTTTTCTCAATAAACATGCTTGAAAGTGGCTCTAGAGGAAGAGGCCTTGAGACTCTACACTACATGGATATCATAAATCCCAAGAAAAACATTATGGCTCTAGGAACCCTTATTAATCAACTCCGTTGCCAATATATAATTTCTCAAGACTCAAGTCTATTCTACATTGCTTTTCTTTGCTAGATTTATTGACTTCCAAAACAAAGAGTTATTTTAATGTCATATAACTGTGTTCCTAATATGTGGTTCAAGCAATTTTTAATCTATGTATTTCTCCACTCTAACCGTACATAAGTATCCATAGTTTCCTTGGTTCACATGCCTTGACTAATATAGGAGTTTGAGACACCATCTACTATCATCCTTTTGGTTTTGCTAGTCTTTACTACTTAAATATAATGGGAGTTTTCTTTTGTGATTCTCTTCCAACATAAATTTATAGCACATCTTTTTGATTCCACGATTGGTTCCAGGATGAGTTCCTTTGGTATCTAGTACAAAAGAGATACACCCGATTCTTATTAGATAGGGTATGTCCATCATTGTACCAAAGGGTTACCTAGTTAAGGGAGATGGACAAAAAGATATCATTCACAATTCATGTAGTTGTTACAAATAGTTAGAGTGCTTTCTCATATGAATTTACATCCTTTGAAGTCCCATTCTCAAAATTGATTATGCTATAAACAAAAAAGTGATGGTTTGATGAGAAACCTCTAGTGATTTGAATTCCTCAGATTCCCCTTGTTCCTTTTCAGCCATATATATATATATATATATATATATATATATATATATATATATATATATATATATATATATATATATATATGTAATCGAGTTTATAATCAATTTTCGATGCGATGTTTTACATTAAATATATACATTATATTAAATGTGTTAAAATAACTCATCCATGGAATATCTTCTTTTAAATACAAATATTGGTGCACTCCAACACTATTTCGTTTTTACCTAGGCTAAAGTTATTTAAGATGGATAGGATCATTATACTATTTATCATCCATATTGATGCTTTCAAAGTGGATAAACTTGGACAAATCATCTTGCAACATAATTTTTATTATAGGTCCCATTATAGAGAATTAGGGTATGAAACCTTCAAGAACCATTTTTGAGGAATTAAATGATGATTTTTGTGGTAAAAACTATCCATTGCACCAAACCATTTGGACTTTTTCTATTCTCAAAGACCTTTTCAGTGATGCAATAATCACATCAAACAAAGTTTGTATACAAAAGTTATTCCTCTTGCAAGTTGACATACCATGTTGGCTACCATCATGGTACAAGTGGATGGCACATCAACCCATGTTACTCATTCATATGCGCCTAGCTACATGTGTACATTCAAGAAGACTATATAGAGTCCAAACCTGTAACTCTAGTTGAGGGTGGAGGGAGTAAAACCTTACCCTAGTTGGCTATCAAGTTATGTTAAATACTTAGATGCTAGTAGGAGAAGAGGTAACACTATAGAGTGCATGTACTCATTTGTACCTACCTATTTCCATACCAGAGAAAAGAGAGCAGAGCAACCTCAGGTTCGAGCTAAGTTTTCTCTTGTAAGGGTTTCACAGGGGGGAAAAAGTATCTATTGTGGATGATGTGTGTATTTCTAGAATTTCAACTAATATATTCATTTAAGCACAAAAAATTAAATAAAGGATATAAAATCTAAAGCGAAATAAAAATTAACAATAAATATTTCAATATTTTATCAAATTTGTTATGATGAACTATTTATGTGAAATATCCATCATAGTTTATAGATTCCTTTCCATGTTTTGTACTAGTCAACAAGGTTTCCAACGTAGTATAATTGTTTTGAGACTCAACTCCATGTTGCAAAGGAAACTCTAACCAAGTATATGCATGAACATGAGGTATGCAATTCAATTTTATCTTCAATTTCCTCTCAAAATGAATGTTTTGGTGCTTTTGAAGGACACACTAGAGGAAAAAGGTCCAAATATGATGAATATGGGCTATGAAGGTAGAGGATTAGGCAAACATGCACAAGGCATAGTTGAGCCAATTGTTGTTGAGGAGCTACTTTTTTGGGTAATGTCACAAATTTTGTAGGTTTATATCCCACATATTTCCCCTAGTAACCATCCCACCAGTAATTGAGATGAAGACATGGTACAACGAGTGTGAATGTGTTATTTTTTCAATATAACAAATTTACTTAAACAAAGTAATAACTCTAGAATATATTTTACCATTTATCCAAAGGATATGCATCTATATGGTCTGTAAATAAAATAATGACATAGTGAAATTGTATCTTGAATGGTGTTTCACCTACAAAATAACGAGTTTTTGAAGGTTCCCGTGCCACTCTTTCTGTACATCAAAGGATACATGAAAATTTGACCATCCTCTCATTTTTGGTGACACGAGGAGTTCCTTGATAAAACACTTGATGAAATCTCCTGCTTTATCATCTATATATTATTAAGCTATGGGATGTCACTCAGGCATGTGAGAGCGATCTTACGAAGCTTATTTAGTTCGAGACCCAAGTCGATATACCCTATTTTTATCAGAGACATGTACATATGATGCAGGAGCATTGAGCTCAGAAGAATAATTGTACTTTAGTAGACATAGGGCGGTCTTGTGTTTTAAGGAAATTGGTTTCCTAAGTGTTAAAACTAATGTAATTACTTATGCTTTTGAGCGATTTTAGTGAGAATTAGGAATTAATTAAGTATAGTGAGGCATATTTGTAAATGTTCTCGAATGTTGGAGAACATGAGAGATTTAGGATAGTTGAGAGATTTGAGAATCAGTTGTACATATTAGATTAGGAGTTGGTTTCGTGATTTGTGGATTAAAGAGGATCCTTAGGGATAAAGATGAGATTTTAGGATTTTATTGAGAAGTTTATGGATCTAAACCAGGAATGGGTTATAGAATACTTTTGTATAAATGTAAGCCAAAAAGATAGAGAAAAAGTTAGTCAAGTTAGATAGTTAGCTGGTTAGATAGTTAGAGGTTGTGAATTAGAGGCTTGATTGTAAGCCTACGGGCAGGTAGGAATACAGAGGCCACTAATACAAAATATCAGGCCAAGGAGAGAGTTCCTGTGCGAATACCTGTTTATTAATACAAACAACTCGATTTTGGGTTTGTGTGTGTGTGTATGGGGCAATTTAGTTATAATCTGTGTGTGAACTAGAGTAAGCTCTGTGTAACATAGGTTGCAGGTGGACTTCGAGCATAACACAGAGAAGAATAATGATATGAAGGATCGTAATGGATCGCTTGAATCCATTCGAAAGATCACAGTCGAGATTCAGGAGTGACTGTGTTAAGGGCATGCAGAGTTAAGCTCATGAGGAAGTTGTGATGCAGGGCATCTAAAGACTGAAACCATGGAAGAAACCAGAACCCACAGAAGAACACTGAAGAAATGGCATAAAAACGCAGTAAAGGGAAGAACGAAGAAGTGAAGTGTCGATCCATAGGAGCCGTTGGATCAGCTAGATCAATAGACGAGATTGTTTGCGATAAGCGGCCATGATTAAGTCGCGTAGAATGGAGTCAAGAAATGAACGACGGAGATCAAACCCAAGTGCTTGCGAAAGGTGAATCGTGGAAATTGATCTAGATCGTCAGATCAACAAATGTGTTAGATCGGCAGATATTAATGGCATAGGAATAGATCTGGATCGTCAGATCGACAGATTTGTTAGATCGATGGTGATCAACAACTGCGGGGGTAGGAGAGTACGGGTTCCCTTGATTGTGGCCAAGGTCCTGCACTCGCTCCTAGCCGTCGATCTCATATTCAACCTCTTAGATCATAGTCAACTGCGGGGGTTAAGGCTGTTTTAAACCGTGTGCTAGTTGAAGTTCCGCCAGCCGTAGAATGATGGCCTCTTATATCCAACGGATATCAGGTCATAAAGTGATCGAATGTTAATTTCAAAACCGGACACAAACATTTATAGATCAAGGATTTATATTCCTTATTAGCTCCTTAAGGGAGGGTAATCCTCATGCAAGTGCTTCACCCCATATCGATGTTAACCGTTGGATCAAGTGTGCTTTTACCAATGGTGGTGGATCGCCGATTAGTTTTGCATCGCAATATTTCATGAGTGGATGAACCTTGGCCTTAGGAAAATGCGATTTGCGATGTGCGAAGCTCGGGTGTATCAACAACAGTTGGATTGAATGGTAAGATCGACGATGGAGATTGAAGCCGATAAGGCTTGGGCCTGAGCGGAACCGAGAAGTTTATCAACGCGAGTTAAGTGATTTGAGTTCCGGAGGATGAATGGGTTTAAGTGGCGATACGACGCGACAACCATTGATCTGATGGAGTGAAATCAACGGTGGAGGCTGAATGTGATAAAGGTGAGCATCGGAAAATGTGCAAGGTCGTGGAATGGCGGAAAGAGCAATCGCATATCGCAAATCGGGAGTTCTGAATGCCATATTCTTAAGAGTCCTTTGAATCTTCGCGATTGTGATAAATAACGAGATGGAATGTAGAGTTGGGGAATTTCTAACTTAAAACAATATTTTTACTGGAAAGGTTGACTAAAGTTCAGACTATTGAATAGTCAAATAAACGGTTCCACATGAGATTTAATTAAGGGACTTAAACCTTTATTTGGGAAGGTTTTCATCATGGATCAGGTGATTAAGGCCTGGGACCAGTGACATGCAATTTTATTTTCATAATGTGGGTATTGTCGGCTTAGGCTGGCATCATTTTGGTATCAAAGCAGCACAAAGAAACTCTGTGTGAAAATTTCTTTGAAAAGAATTTTGAACAGAGTTATGTTTTAAGATGTGTATGCAGGCAAGAAGAGATCAAATTTTAATCTGACAAATAGTAGGCACAAAGAGATAATGTGTAGCAAAACTTGCAGATGAAAAAGAAACAGAGGACAATCCATTCAAAGTGCAGGTGAACGGTAGAACAAGATCATGCGGAGGTCTTGAAGGTGAGATGATATGTTTTGTTTTAATTTGATTTGAAGATTGGAGAGTGTGTGGTCTTTATATAGATGCACAGGTAACAGCAAAAGAAGGTGATAAGATTGCAGCAACCTAGAGAAAGGAGTGCTCAATTGGTTCGAGAGGAAAGAACCAGAGATATGCCAAAAGACTGAGCTCAGAGGAGAGAAGCTTAGTGAGGCATATGTAGCAAGACGGAGACTTGTTATTGCAGAGGTATTGTTGCAAATCACAAAGGCGATTACACAAAGGATGTGGGTAGAATTGCTAAGTAATGAAGGAAGCTGATAAGACTTTCTAAGTGAAAGAAGAGGTGGTCAGAACCAAGTATTTCATTGTGATTGATATACAATAGGACAATTGTGTTCTTAGAAGGTGCAAATGAGTTGAAGCCTAGAAGGAGCAGAGAGAAGTGCTCAAAAGAGGTTCCAGAGATAGAGAACGAGGGGCTTGCAAAAATACCAAGTAGAGAGGAAAGCTTGGTGAGGTAAGTGGTAGCAGGGAGGACTTGCTGTTGCGGAGGATTTAGTGCAGCTCATAGTGAGTGAGTTAGGAACTCATCGAGATGGAGAAGAAGTTGACTACTGATAGTCATAGAAGAGGTTCTGAGGGAGAACACAACAAAAGAAAAGTGAAGGAGGATGCCAAGGAAAATGGCAAGAGAAGGATTCAAGAGGAGCTTGACAAGGAAATTGCAGAGATAAAAGAACAACTCGATGGATTAAGGAGGATACTGGAGGAAAGCCAAAGACAAGGTTGGGTCTTGAGGAAAAGGGTAGTAAAGTGGCATAAGTTACAGAGAAGGCTACAATAGATGCAAGTAAAGTGGCTAATGGAAAAAATCAGAGAAGCTGAGTTGGAAATGGAAGTGTCCATTTGTGAACCAGAGCAGGGTGAAGTTCTGGGTGAAGAAGAAGGAATTATTGATGATTTTCTGAACTGTTGGAAAAATGCAGCCCAACAGGAGAATGTAAAACCTTATATTGTTGAATCTAATAATTTTTATGTGATTACAGGTTTTGCAGAGGATGAGAAATCTTTTGAAGCTATAAAAAGTATGGAAGAGTATCATTCATAAGATAAAAACTCTGAAGTAAATAATAATGGATAATGTCTCTTGAATGAGAAAAGCAGTGAATCATTGCAGAAGAAAGAATTTAGTAATACATTGATGTTTGAGGCCATGACAACACATGAAAAATTTCTTGTGAAAGGAGATGAAATTCAGTCTGAAGAACTGATATGTGAAACAACAGTTGAGACTGTTGAACCTTGTAATTTTCAAATTGATAATTTGTGTATAAATGTGGGAATCATAAGTAATGATGAAGTACTGATGAATTGTCACGGAGAAATTGAGTTGCTGGAATATTTGCTGGGAAATTCAGAGTGTGACAGTGTGATTGCAGAGGAAGGAGTTCACTACAGTGGACAAGAGTAGGAAAACATCATTAGAGCAGATGATGTGGAGGATGGTCTTAATTGACCATTAAACATCATCCCTCCAAACTTTAAATGACAACCTTGGTTGGCACATTGATTTGCTTCCTAGTTATGAGCCCTTAGAATGTGCTTGAAACTCATCTTTGGGATGTCTTTTGATACCTTCTTAATTTGACTTAGGGTATTACCCATATCTTTGTCTCTACAGGGAGATCCTTTGACCAAATACTGAATTGTTAAAAAGGAGTCACCCAACATAATGAGAGAACATACATGAAATTATTTGGCAAGAAGAATGCCTTGGAGCAAACCATAGGCTTGTGCGTGATTATTTACCATCTCCCCAAGCCTCATGAATACTCTAAAACTTCGATTCCCATGAATAATCTAAAACTATGATTTTTCCAATGCCATAAGAGGCCCCTCTCCCTCCTACCGCTCCTATTTTAAATTATTATTAATTTTAAAGAGAATTAAAATGTAAGTTAAACATACATGTTTTTATGAAAACATCTAATAAGACTTGTTGATATGACATTTTTTTAGCGTATCAATTGAAGTAAAATGAAAGAAATGGCATAACTACTTTTGACATAGATCTCAACTTTTGATCTGCAACTACTACTAAAAATGATATAGAATATTCCATGTGACTACTTCTAAAAAATATAGAATATTCCATGGACATAGCTACCATCCACCCAATAATTATTAATGATTAAGTTAAAATTATGGAAGTGTTATTCGAAAATAGATATGCCTTTCTGCATAAATATATACATAGTTGACATAGAAATATTCTATTTATGGACCACATCTTCCACTTTTAAAAAAATTTGGTGATTCATATATTTTTAAATACACTTCAATAAAGAAAAATCACTTAGGCCTACATATTCGAATATTTTATTTATAATTCACAATGTTTATTTTTATTTTTATCATTATTAATATGTTTAAGTGACACATATTAAATTTATATTAACAATTGAAGTAATTACACATTTCCTAATGATTTTTTAGTCTTTTTGTCTTTGAACAATGAAATGTTATTTTACATTGCCAACATCAAAATATCTTGTTCCCTCTATACATATATGCGAAGTTGATATTGAAATAAACTAATTAAGATGCATATTTAAATAGTTTAGTTTAGTCATGTACTGAAATCATTTTGGAGAGTAATGAATGACACATCTTGCTCTCAAAAGTAAAAAGATCATATTATTTTTTATTTTAATTACTTTGTTTTTTTATGAAATATAATGGTTGCGAATATCAATTAGTTGATTTATTTCTTCATTTTTTTCGCCCTTTTTTTTAAAGGTAAGAATCAGCCACATGGGGATTTGAACCTTGAATCTCATGGTTTACACAATACGGGATAACATGCTGACCAATTGATCAATTTATGTCATTAAATGGAAAATTATTTTTAGCTACTATTTATATTATATATACATATATATTTAACATTTCCACATATAGAAATATGCTTATTTTAATTATATGTTTGTTAATTATATATTATGGTATACCGTGATTACTAGTATGAAACATTGTTATTTAAATTTATTTTAATGTGATATCTACACTATGAGTTTTTTTATAAAAAAAGTTTATTTGCAATGCTATTAAAAAAAACATTACAATATAACAAATTGAATTAAATTGATTTATTATTATATTATTATTATTATTTTTTCGTTTTTTAATTGTGTGGAGGTTGTGCTTTATTATTACTATTTAACAAGTCTTATTAAGGACATTACAACATCTCCTCGATATGGGTTGTGGAGCGCCCCATGTAAATTCATCTTCCTCCTTTTTTGTGAATCGTAGAAAATTATATTACTTCAAAATATATTACATGATGATTGCATCCATAATCAGATTGTTCTAATATCAAAAGATTTGGACTCCTCATAACTTGCGTAGGCCAAATTCTAATTTCCGGGGAGTCAAGACAAGTGAAAATACAAAAACTTGGCCCAAATTCCGAGCATGCCATGAACCAAAATCAAGTTTAGAAGAAAAATTCCAAGAGAATCTCCAAAAACCTTACAACAATATCCATAGATAACAAAAAATCAACAATAATGATCCCAAGAGAAAAGACATAGGTAACACCTTGCAAATGGCACCAATCGTGAACATCTTCTCCAGTAAAAGAAAAGGTCAACCACAGTTGTTGCTTTACAAAACCATGTAGAAGGGAAGCCCGTAACGAATGGTAAATAGAGATATATCAAGGAAAATAAACCGTGACAAAATTTTCACAACATAAGCTACAAGAGAAATGAGCTATAAGTCACTGCTCACAAAAATAAATAAATGCAAAACCAAGAAGTCTTCAAGTACGGCCAGCTATCTACATAATTCCTTGTTGTTGAGAGAAAGAAAACCACCAGTATCCCTAAAACAAGCTTCTCAAGCAAAAGGAAAAAACCATGAAACCATATTTTTAGTCTTGATTAGAGGAAATTATGGTATAGTCTTGAGCACTGCTAATTGGTGGATCAACAGGATCTCTAATAGGGTCCGTGAGATCCCTCAAGGCCGAGTCTGACACCAAAAGAACTCTCCATGCGACTCGTAAAAGAGTCAATGTTGTTAAGTCAAAACCTATGATTCCTTAACATATGCGTGATACCTTCCAACCCACAAAACACATTATAATTTTCAACTTGATTGTCCTAGAGAATTAAATGTAACAAAGTATTCATTTTTTGATGCATGGATAGAGAATGCAAGGAAATGGAGTCTTCTCTTCCTAAGTATACCCAGGTTTGGACACAGTTTGGAACACATTTCAACCCATCACCAATAATTTGTGGATCATAATGATAAGGGCGATCCCCAGATTATTGAGACTCCAAAACTGGAATTTCTTTACGAACATCAAGAGGGACAAAATCAAAGAAAGTTCCTACTGTGTCAAAGGCAAAACACCGAGACCGTTTAACTCCAACATTACCTATACTGCCTCGTCAGCTCACTATTCTCTGAAAGGATCCATAATGGAAGCAACAAGGGAACAACGCAAACAACCAGTAAGAACACTAGAACTGAAATAGAAAGCAAATGGATGAACCGTCGCCCCTTCTAAACTAGAGCGAAAGACAATTGGTTCATCACCCAAACTCCAAACTAGAGGTCCAAATTCAAGTAGGGTTTGGAATTCACCACAATGTAAGGACATGAGACACCACAACCTCCAACGAGGTACCAGTCTTTGGTGAATGCAAATAACCAAAAGGACCACAAGAAAATTTCACACACCAGGGGAAAATAACGACATAGAAAAGGCGGTTCGAAACCTAAAGCGACAATTAAGATCCTCAATCAACCTAATAGAACCCCAATTCGCAAGCCCAAAGAACTCTAGAGATGGAAACAAAAAAGGCCGGAAAAAAACCTTGAATAATTTTGAGTCCTCTATCAACATAACTAGTATCCCCTCAACTTTAGTACCACACCGAAAAATGACTTGGTTTCAATTTTTCACTGTAATTTTCTTTGTCAAATTGCAACCTTTAAAATTTTTGGGCAATAACAAAATTATGCTAAAGGTAAACTTTCTTCTTTTAGAATACTTTCTCCAACAGTAATTTCTCGTGTATTTATTTAAGCAAATGGTTGAAAGTTACCCTTCAAATAAGATTTAGGAACATAATTTAGCTTTCCGAGTCTTAACAATAAAATAATTCATTAATTTTTCCTTAAATCTTTGAGGCACTCCCAACGAGCACATGTCATAATAATAATAACAATAATAAGTTCAATGCATCACATGAAGGGACACATATATTCAGCGAAAGGTCGAAGGATAAATTAAGAATGTATGTGAAGACTCATAAAACTAGATGATCACGATGAAAGACCCAATTTATTTTGTACAATTGTATTCCAAGGAAAAAAAGAAAACAAAACCAAAACCAAACAATTTTTATCAATATATTAAGTTTAAAACGCGTTCATACTAAAAACTCAATAGATTATTGGCAACACAATTTATTAAAACAAACCACTTACATTGCTGGTTAACACTACGACTAAAACATCAAGTAATTGTAATATGCTTTTCCACATTTTAATTTAATATTTTAAAATAACCGCGCGTAATCTAATCTATTTCTATTTCAACTCGTAAATTCGTTTTAATTTAGTATTTTCAACTTGTAAACTCATTAATTATTTCTAAAATTGCTGTCCACTTATACCATATATAAAACCTCCTTAATCAATAATGATAACTCCTCAAGTGAAGATCAGATCAACAATGGTTAATTTCAAATAAGAAAAAACATTGTTTACTGAGTGTTGAAAAAGCAGTATTTCGAATTGAAATACATTACTTTTTATTTATTTTATAGGTAAACATAGAAATAGAAATCCGGAAGGTAACCCTAAGCAGATGGAAATAAGGTAGGCCCCTTAGTTTTGATCTTTCCAGTCGCCTGTTGCGCAGGAAGTGCAGTTGAATTCGAGTGCTCTTTCTGAAATCTGAAGTCCGGAGTCATAAACAGAGCCGACTTTCCAATTTGCAGGTAGCAAATTGCGTCCAGCCTGCCACACCCAACTTCCCTCCGCGCCACCGGTAACCAATAACCGGAACGACAAGGAAGGGGGCTGGCCTTGCCTATCGAATAAATCAGTGTTGACAATCTCCCAAACTGCACTGTATTTGCGCGGACTCATACTGTACCATCTCCATTGTCCTACCTGCGATACCAGTCAGTCCATTGAGATTCAAATGGTGTGATGTGTAATTTTTTGTAACGTGTTTCTCAATTATTGTATTTCTGTTTTCGGTGAGATTCTAATGTTATTTCTTAATTAAGATAATTAGAAAAATGAGTGATATGAAAATGACAGGTGGTTACTCACCCGGGCAACTTCAACGGCGGAAATGTCTGTTTGGCCTCCTTCGTACAGAAACTTGACAGCAAGAAAGTTCGGGTACGCACTGCTTTCGTCTACCTTGATAGCCATATTTTTGCCTGGATACTCGCATGGGACTCTGTAATAACACACACATATAAATATAAATATTCACACTTGTAACTGCAAATACCATCGATCTTATTGCTTTTTTGTTTGTTTCTGTTTTCGTGCTCACCGTTTATACTCCACGTCCAGGCCAGCGAGCCAAGCTCAGGAAGGTGGGAGAGTATACGTAAAAATCCGTCCTATCGTCGATTGACATGCCTGTAACCACAACTTTCACCCCTGATTTGGTGCAAAGTGCTGGATCTGTACATCTTATCTGATTTGGTTCAACTCAATTAGCCAAAAGAATGATAATAAACGGTTCCCCCGAGAACATTTGAGGAGATTAGCGTAGGAATTCATATCATAATTGATTTGATGATTTCATTAAATGATCTGAATTTATATCATTTTTTGAAAGCTAAAGCTAGATGATTGAAAATAAAAATTCAAATAAAACCAATTCCATAACACACCTGATAGCATGCACCGCATCCTTTTCCGTCCCTATATATTTTGGTACTTGCTGTGGCCACTGACTGCTTTCCACTGTTCATGAGATTTGTTGCATACGGTCCATACTGACATGATGCATCTACAAACCAAGACAGGTCAGGTCGTGATGAGATTTTGTAACTTTAAGTAAGGGGGCAACCATTTTAAATTTTATATAGAAAATAAAACGAGATTCATAATTTGAAAGGTTAAAACAAAACTCATAATGAAATTTTACATCCCAAATTATTAATATCGGTGCATATTCTGCATTCATTCTCAAAACCGAATCCAAATATGAACGTGGCGAGATTCTCTATACATACATACCATTGATGATTTCAGGCAATGGAGGCTGGCTGTGGTAGACGAGTTTGGATTTGTAGAGGCAGCTATCACAACATAATGATCCAGGGATTAACGTACAGATAGCCAATAACAATGAAATTGCACATCTAATAAGTGGGATGTTTGAATATAGAAACCCCATGGTTATGTTGTTCACAGTTGAAACAAAAACGAAAGAATGTGGATTGAACACACTCTCCACGATAGCTTTTATAGAGAGACTGTGGTGACCACTTTGCTTTGGGAAAGGAAAACTGGGGAATCGCTGATACATGACCAAGAATGTTCCCTTTCGATTTTGATTAATACAATACAGTCAAAATTTTACAGTTGTCTAAAATAAGAAAATAGAGATTTATTTGACACTGGGATTTTGAATGACGATGAACACAAATCTCAAGAAATAGATATTTGACCGGTTGCTTTTGAATCATCAATGAATTTAGCTATTTCAACTTGGAACAATGATGAATTTGGGTTCCTTTTTTCTTTCTTTGGAATTATTATCATCATTTCGCCCTTTTTTCCTTTATTTGGTATTATTATAGGTTTGGTAGATATTTCAAAAAAAAATCGGAGTTAGTCAAATTTACAAAAAAAATAAAAATAAAAAATTACATAATAAAATATTTTACGGCTGGCTAAAATATAAACCTATACATATTTGACACTTGGCATTTGAATGGCCATGAATAAAATTTTCAAATACACACGAATAGATATTTGAAAGGTTGAATAGATATTTGAAAGGTTGTTTCTTAATAGTGATGGATTTGGCTGTTTAAACTTGGAACAATGACGAATTTGGGCTCCCAGCTATTTTTGGCAGTTATTTTTCTTTGTTTGGGATTATCATAGGCTGGATAGCTATTTTCTAAAAAATTGGAGTTAGTCAAAATTACAAAATAAATATTTTCAAATAATTTAATATAACCTATAATATCTTGGTTAAAGAGAGAAGCGTGATTCCCAATAATTTTCATATATTACGGAATAAGACTTTGACAAATAAATTTTCAGCAATGTGTCTCAAGTGAAACTTTTATTTGTAGTCATTTTTAATAGCTGGCATCATTGACTATCATATAATAGAAACGTATATGTAATATACTATATGGTTAATTTAATATATTTTATAGTTTGTGGTTTCTAGAAGGTTATTTTCATTTCAATTTATTTAGCGTGATACAAAAGAAAACTTTTCATATCAAAAGGTCTATAAAATTATGGAAACCCACTTTGCATAAATAGAAAAATAGAATTTGGAAGAATATGATATTCAAATGGTTTGATAAGTGGCTAAGTCTCTATGTGTTGGAATTTGGTCCATTTCATGGGTTGAAGATAACCATAATACAAAATTGAGGTTTTTGACTTCAAATTTGACCAAAAATATAATAATTCATTTCAAATAATTACAAATATTATATGCTAACATTGGTAAAGGGAATTTAGGGAATTGTATCCACTTCAACATTAGGAAAGACAAATTTCTTCTTTAGAAAAATTGCAAATTTGCCACAATTTCCACGCTAGATTACGATGATGGTAAACAAGGAGAAGATTACAAATGTACAAAGTCCTTTCTTCACTTCCCATATAGCATCTTACGCCATCCTTTGAGGAACTACATCACCGAGTCCCCACTAGCAAAAGTCCTAGAGGTTGAGCTCTATAAGTTGAATGTTAAAATTCCCATGTTGTTTTAGAAAGATTCGAGTTGGTGTTTTAGGCAGTTGCTTCATTAGCGTACCTCTAATTGTCTATTTTCGGTGTTGCAACGAGGGCGTTTGTTATCCTTGGTTATAAATGCTCGGTGGATATCCTAGGATTTGATGAATATATCGATTCATTGGTTGCATAGATTTTTTTTTATTATTGATTTTCTTATAAGCTAAGAGTTATTGCATTGTTTTTTTTTAAAGAAAAAGTTATATTTCCATTAAATAAACTGCATTCTGGCCAGAACCAATACATTCAAAAGCAACATCAAATCTATATCCCTGCAAAACAACTCTGACCAGAGGCAGAAGGTTTTCAGAGTTTTCTTTCCCAACTTTTCTACTACATTATCCTTATACATTCACCAAAAAACCCCATTAAGCTTTACATACTTGCATAACATAATATATATATATATATATATATATATATATATATATATATATATATATATATATATATATATATATATATATATATATATACACACACACACACGCACACTGACTAATCAACATCATTTGGCACATGCTGTAAAACTTCTTCCATCTATGCTACCTCGACTTCCGCTCACTGACCCACTTCCTCTGGCTCCAGCTGCATAGCCACTTGTTGAATTTCCATTTGAGTAATGATCTTCGGAGAAGGAGCACCCTGAATGCCCCTGTATTATTCATTGTCGCCTCCCTTCCCTAAGCCAAATGCCTCCTTTAGGACTAAGACAACTGTGATTTCTACTTTTTATTTCGAGTTCTCTACCTTGCAATCAAGATTCTCGATCTTCGTCATGATGACCTTCGATGCTGCCTGGAAAATTTCCATCTCCTCCCTCAAATCTTCCAGCTGACCCACCATGAGAGAAAAATGAGACTTGGCCTTGGATATCATTTTCCCTCCTATCCATGAGATCATTTCTTCCACTTCGTGCCTGAATGCCCCAAATGGATTCTCAGGAGAGTCTCTAGCTCCATTTCGAGACCGAGCAGCCATATCCTTATCACGGAAAGGGTGTGCTACAATCCACAATGAAAATGGCCCGCCTAACCATCTCCTTATAGCTAAGATAAACTCCAAGTTGACGGTGCTAAGGGTCACTTTAGATTCAATTCTCTTCGTTAATTCCCTCCATGCAATCAAATTCCTTTCCATTGCTTCTTTCTCCAAGAAAAATTCCCACACAATCGACCAAAGGCAATCCTCGTCGAACTCAGTAAGCACAATACCTTCGCTACCTCTCGACATTAAATCTCGGCTGACACAATCCCAACTATCCATGATCCTGTCATGCTTCACCATAATTATCCATCTGGAGAATGAGGTATCCAACTTATCTATGAGCCTCCCTCCACGTAACAGATGCGTCGAAGAATAAATTATGATATTAATCTTCAAACTTATCCATCAATAAGATTATTATTTGCATGGTTGGACTTAGATCATGATCCTCGCTTTTAGAACAATTAATACATCTATTGATGGTAACAAGGGAATCACAAAAAATTGATAAATGGGAAACTCCTTCGACTAATGCCAGTCTCAAACCTTTCCATAACCCAAGTTCTTCTGCGTGGTTATTTTTAGTTACTCCTAGGCCCATGGTGAACTTTTTCCAAACTTTTCCATCAGGGCAGAGAATAACCCCTCCGCTCCAACCTCCCACGAGATTTATTGCATTGTTAATGGTTTGTTAGGGGGTTTTGTCCAAGGCCAAGTTGGCGTAGGAGGGGATTTTTGACGGCCTCTATCCTTATCATTTACTAAAATAAGGTAGCGATGCACAACTTCTCGGAGTGTAAATATATTAATAGGTGTATCATGTTCCTTAACGACCATTTCTCATGGGTGCTTTAGGGTGGAGTTCATTGGAATTTTGATTTAATTGGCAATTGGTTCTCTTGGGTTTGGTTTGCCTCGCATTGAAAAGGTTTTCGCATTTTTTGAGGACCATAACTTTGTTTACTCCATGGAATATTATGTGTAAGTAATTTTTTTCTCATTAGGCTACCTCGACATCTCCCTTTCGATTTAGGCGGTGGAACTAAGTTTTCCATCAAATTTTGGCCAAATGAAATATGTCGATGAAAGATACTAGCCCTTTGGATTCGACTGAATATTTTGACTTCCTTTTAGTGTTTGCTGGCCATAGGAAGTGGATATGGTCTCATCTGTATACCCCCTTTCATCCTTTTTTTTTATTAATATTATTTTGTAGATATATAAAAGTAGACATGATGTATTTGCATATCATTATGTACTATGTCTAATATTATGAACAATAATCTCTTTTTTCCTGTATCAAATTTTCATTGGAATATTTGTGCAGAATACCCTTTTATTTACACGCATAATTTGAGAATAGTTTAATTTGTTAACGCAACACTCTCTACTAAAAATCTTAATTGTAAACCTACCTGGTCACTATTTTTCAAGTGACATTTGGAAACAATTTCATTGTTTATGTATTGTTCATATATAAAGTGATATTTTAGTTATAACAATTATGTGCATTTACCAATTTGTACACATTATTAAACATGATTTCATCATAATCTATATCTTCATCAGTATGATGGAGTGGTGGTGTTGAATTTTTTGAAATAATGAATAATATACTTTGTATTTCAAGAGATGAATGTCCATACTATTACGAGCTAAATTAAAAAAGGGCTTATCACTAATCTTTGACGAAACATAAAAGGTATTTTGTTTGTGATCATGATTGCAAAGAAGGCCTCTAATGGCCCAAGAATTTATCCCTCAACATTTTGAATTTATGTCATATAAAACATCATTTGAAGGATTATTATTGATATGATCCTACATAGGGAGAAAATGAGAAAAAGAACTATATATTTTGATATGCTTGTTACGGAGGAGAAAGGCATACGCCTTGATGCTTTGTCAATATAGAAATCCTTCTTGTGATTCTATAGACATTTTAGCTAAGTCATTGTTGGAGTTGTTTTCTCAATAAACATGCTTGAAAGTGGCTCTAGAGGAAGAGGCCTTGAGACTCTACACTACATGGATATCATAAATCCCAAGAAAAACATTATGGCTCTAGGAACCCTTATTAATCAACTCCGTTGCCAATATATAATTTCTCAAGACTCAAGTCTATTCTACATTGCTTTTCTTTGCTAGATTTATTGACTTCCAAAACAAAGAGTTATTTTAATGTCATATAACTGTGTTCCTAATATGTGGTTCAAGCAATTTTTAATCTATGTATTTCTCCACTCTAACCGTACATAAGTATCCATAGTTTCCTTGGTTCACATGCCTTGACTAATATAGGAGTTTGAGACACCATCTACTATCATCCTTTTGGTTTTGCTAGTCTTTACTACTTAAATATAATGGGAGTTTTCTTTTGTGATTCTCTTCCAACATAAATTTATAGCACATCTTTTTGATTCCACGATTGGTTCCAGGATGAGTTCCTTTGGTATCTAGTACAAAAGAGATACACCCGATTCTTATTAGATAGGGTATGTCCATCATTGTACCAAAGGGTTACCTAGTTAAGGGAGATGGACAAAAAGATATCATTCACAATTCATGTAGTTGTTACAAATAGTTAGAGTGCTTTCTCATATGAATTTACATCCTTTGAAGTCCCATTCTCAAAATTGATTATGCTATAAACAAAAAAGTGATGGTTTGATGAGAAACCTCTAGTGATTTGAATTCCTCAGATTCCCCTTGTTCCTTTTCAGCCATATATATATATATATATATATATATATATATATATATATATATATATATATATATATGTAATCGAGTTTATAATCAATTTTCGATGCGATGTTTTACATTAAATATATACATTATATTAAATGTGTTAAAATAACTCATCCATGGAATATCTTCTTTTAAATACAAATATTGGTGCACTCCAACACTATTTCGTTTTTACCTAGGCTAAAGTTATTTAAGATGGATAGGATCATTATACTATTTATCATCCATATTGATGCTTTCAAAGTGGATAAACTTGGACAAATCATCTTGCAACATAATTTTTATTATAGGTCCCATTATAGAGAATTAGGGTATGAAACCTTCAAGAACCATTTTTGAGGAATTAAATGATGATTTTTGTGGTAAAAACTATCCATTGCACCAAACCATTTGGACTTTTTCTATTCTCAAAGACCTTTTCAGTGATGCAATAATCACATCAAACAAAGTTTGTATACAAAAGTTATTCCTCTTGCAAGTTGACATACCATGTTGGCTACCATCATGGTACAAGTGGATGGCACATCAACCCATGTTACTCATTCATATGCGCCTAGCTACATGTGTACATTCAAGAAGACTATATAGAGTCCAAACCTGTAACTCTAGTTGAGGGTGGAGGGAGTAAAACCTTACCCTAGTTGGCTATCAAGTTATGTTAAATACTTAGATGCTAGTAGGAGAAGAGGTAACACTATAGAGTGCATGTACTCATTTGTACCTACCTATTTCCATACCAGAGAAAAGAGAGCAGAGCAACCTCAGGTTCGAGCTAAGTTTTCTCTTGTAAGGGTTTCACAGGGGGAAAAAGTATCTATTGTGGATGATGTGTGTATTTCTAGAATTTCAACTAATATATTCATTTAAGCACAAAAAATTAAATAAAGGATATAAAATCTAAAGCGAAATAAAAATTAACAATAAATATTTCAATATTTTATCAAATTTGTTATGATGAACTATTTATGTGAAATATCCATCATAGTTTATAGATTCCTTTCCATGTTTTGTACTAGTCAACAAGGTTTCCAACGTAGTATAATTGTTTTGAGACCCAACTCCATGTTGCAAAGGAAACTCTAACCAAGTATATGCATGAACATGAGGTATGCAATTCAATTTTATCTTCAATTTCCTCTCAAAATGAATGTTTTGGTGCTTTTGAAGGACACACTAGAGGAAAAAGGTCCAAATATGATGAATATGGGCTATGAAGGTAGAGGATTAGGCAAACATGCACAAGGCGTAGTTGAGCCAATTGTTGTTGAGGAGCTACTTTTTTGGGTAATGTCACAAATTTTGTAGGTTTATATCCCACATATTTCCCCTAGTAACCATCCCACCAGTAATTGAGATGAAGACATGGTACAACGAGTGTGAATGTGTTATTTTTTCAATATAACAAATTTACTTAAACAAAGTAATAACTCTAGAATATATTTTACCATTTATCCAAAGGATATGCATCTATATGGTCTGTAAATAAAATAATGACATAGTGAAATTGTATCTTGAATGGTGTTTCACCTACAAAATAACGAGTTTTTGAAGGTTCCCGTGCCACTCTTTCTGTACATCAAAGGATACATGAAAATTTGACCATCCTCTCATTTTTGGTGACATGAGGAGTTCCTTGATAAAACACTTGATGAAATCTCCTGCTTTATCATCTATATATTATTAAGCTATGGGATGTCACTCAGGCATGTGAGAGCGATCTTACGAAGCTTATTTAGTTCGATACCCAAGTCGATATACCCTATTTTTATCAGAGACATGTACATATGATGCAGGAGCATTGAGCTCAGAAGAATCATTGTACTTTAGTAGACATAGGGCGGTCTTGTGTTTTAAGGAAATTGGTTTCCTAAGTGTTAAAACTAATGTAATTACTTATGCTTTCGAGCGATTTTAGTGAGAATTAGGAATTAATTAAGTATAGTGAGGCATATTTGTAAATGTTCTCGAATGTTGGAGAACATGAGAGATTTAGGATAGTTGAGAGATTTGAGAATCAGTTGTACATATTAGATTAGGAGTTGGTTTCGTGATTTGTGGATTAAAGAGGATCCTTAGGGATAAAGATGAGATTTTAGTATTTTATTGAGAAGTTTATGGATCTAAACCAGGAATGGGTTATAGAATACTTTTGTATAAATGTAAGCCAAAAAGATAGAGAAAAAGTTAGTCAAGTTAGATAGTTAGCTGGTTAGATAGTTATTAGAGGCTTGATTGTAAGCCTATGGGCAGGTAGGAATACAGAGGCCACTAATACAAAATATCAGGCCAAGGAGAGAGTTCCTGTGCGAATACCTGTTTATTAATACAAACAACTCGATTTTGGGTTTGTGTGTGTGTGTATGGGGCAATTTAGTTATAATCTGTGTGTGAACTAGAGTAAGCTCTGTGTAACATAGGTTTCAGGTGGACTTCGAGCATAACACAGAGAAGAATAATGATATGAAGGATCGTAATGGATCGCTTGAATCCATTCGAAAGATCACAGTCGAGATTCAGGAGTGACTGTGTTAAGGGCATGCAGAGTTAAGCTCATGAGGAAGTTGTGATGCAGGGCATCTAAAGACCGAAACCATGGAAGAAACCAGAACCCACAGAAGAACACTGAAGAAATGGCATAAAAACGCAGTAAAGGGAAGAACGAAGAAGTGAAGTGTCGATCCATAGGAGCCGTTGGATCAGCTAGATCAATAGACGAGATTGTTTGTGATAAGCGGCCATGATTAAGTCGCGTAGAATGGAGTCAAGAAATGAACGACGGAGATCAAACCCAAGTGCTTGCGAAAGGTGAATCGTGGAAATTGATCTAGATCGTCAGATCAACAAATGTGTTAGATCGGCAAATATTAATGGCATAGGAATAGATCTGGATCGTCAGATTGACAGATTTGTTAGATCGATGGTGATCAACAACTGCGGGGGTAGGAGAGTACGGGTTCCCTTGATTGTGGCCAAGGTCCTGCACTCGCTCCTAGCCGTCGATCTCATATTCAACCTCTTAGATCATAGTCAACTGCGGGGGTTAAGGCTGTTTTAAACCGTGTGCTAGTTGAAGTTCCGCCAGCCGTAGAATGATGGCCTCTTATATCCAACGGATATCAGGTCATAAAGTGATCGAATGTTAATTTCAAAACCGGACACAAACATTTATAGATCAAGGATTTATATTCCTTATTAGCTCCGTAAGGGAGGGTAATCCTCATGCAAGTGCTTCACCCCATATCGATGTTAACCGTTGGATCAAGTGTGCTTTTACCAATGGTGGTGGATCGCCGATTAGTTTTGCATCGCAATATTTCATGAGTGGATGAACCTTGGCCTTAGGAAAATGCGATTTGCGATGTGCGAAGCTCGGGTGTATCAACAACAGTTGGATTGAATGGTAAGATCGACAATGGAGATTGAAGCCAATAAGGCTTGGGCCTGAGCGGAACCGAGAAGTTTATCAACGCGAGTTAAGTGATTTGAGTTCCGGAGGATGAATGGGTTTAAGTGGCGATACGACGCGACAACCATTGATCTGATGGAGTGAAATCAACGGTGGAGGCTGAATGTGATAAAGGTGAGCATCGGAAAATGTGCAAGGTCGTGGAATGGCGGAAAGACCAATCGCATATCGCAAATCGGGAGTTCTGAATGCCATATTCTTAAGAGTCCTTTGAATCTTCGCGATTGTGATAAATAACGAGATGGAATGTAGAGTTGGGGAATTTCTAACTTAAAACAATATTTTTACTGGAAATGTTGACTAAAGTTCAGACTATTGAATAGTCAAATAAACGGTTCCACATGAGATTTAATTAAGGGACTTAAACCTTTATTTGGGAAGGTTTTCATCATGGATCAGGTGATTAAGGCCTGGGACCAGTGACATGCAATTTTATTTTCATAATGTGGGTATTGTCGGCTTAGGCTGGCATCAATTTGGTATCAAAGCAGCACAAAGAAACTCTGTGTGAAAATTTCTTTGAAAAGAATTTAGAACAGAGTTATGTTTTAAGATGTGTATGCAGGCAAGAAGAGATCAAATTTTAATCTGACAAATAGTAGGCACAAAGAGATAATGTGTAGCAAAACTTGCAGATGAAAAAGAAACAGAGGAAAATCCATTCAAAGTGCAGGTGAACGGTAGAACAAGATCATGCGGAGGTCTTGAAGGTGAGATGATATGTTTTGTTTTAATTTGATTTGAAGATTGGAGAGTGTGTGGTCTTTATATAGATGCACAAGTAACAGCAAAAGAAGGTGATAAGATTGCAGCAACCTAGAGAAAGGAGTGCTCAATTGGTTCGAGAGGAAAGAACCAGAGATATGCCAAAAGACTGAGCTCAGAGGAGAGAAGCTTAGTGAGGCATATGTAGCAAGACGGAGACTTGTTATTGCAGAGGTATTGTTGCAAATCACAAAGGCGATTACACAAAGGATGTGGGTAGAATTGCTAAGTAATGAAGGAAGCTGATAAGACTTTCTAAGTGAAAGAAGAGGTGGTCAGAACCAAGTATTTCATTGTGATTGATATACAATAGGACAATTGTGTTCTTAGAAGGTGCAAATGAGTTGAAGCCTAGAAGGAGCAGAGAGAAGTGCTCAAAAGAGGTTCCAGAGATAAAGAACGAGGGGCTTGCAAAAATACCAAGTAGAGAAGAAAGCTTGGTGAGGTAAGTGGTAGCAGAGAGGACTTGTTGTTGCGGAGGATTTAGTGCAGCTCATAGTGAGTGAGTTAGGAACTCATCGAGATGGAGAAGAAGTTGACTACTGATAGTCATAGAAGAGGTTCTGAGGGAGAACACAACAAAAGAAAAGTGAAGGAGGATGCCAAGGAAAATGGCAAGAGAAGGATTCAAGAGGAGCTTGACAAGGAAATTGCAGAGATAAAAGAACAACTCGATGGATTAAGGAGGATACTGGAGGAAAGCCAAAGACAAGGTTGGGTCTTGAGGAAAAGGGTAGTAAAGTGGCATAAGTTACAGAGAAGGCTACAATAGATGCAAGTAAAGTGGCTAATGGAAAAAATCAGAGAAGCTGAGTTGGAAATGGAAGTGTCCATTTGTGAACCAGAGCAGGGTGAAGTTCTGGGTGAAGAAGAAGGAATTATTGATGATTTTCTGAACTGTTGGAAAAATGCAGCCCAACAGGAGAATGTAAAACCTTATATTGTTGAATCTAATAATTTTTATGTGATTACAGGTTTTGCAGAGGATGAGAAATCTTTTGAAGCTATAAAAAGTATGGAAGAGTATCATTCATAAGATAAAAACTCTGAAGTAAATAATAATGGATAATGTCTCTTGAATGAGAAAAGCAGTGAATCATTGCAGAAGAAAGAATTTAGTAATACATTGATGTTTGAGGCCATGACAACACATGAAAAATTTCTTGTGAAAGGAGATGAAATTCAGTCTGAAGAACTGATATGTGAAACAACAGTTGAGACTGTTGAACCTTGTAATTTTCAAATTGATAATTTGTGTATAAATGTGGGAATCATAAGTAATGATGAAGTACTGATGAATTGTCACGGATAAATTGAGTTGCTGGAATATTTGCTGGGAAATTCAGAGTGTGACAGTATGATTGCAGAGGAAGGAGTTCACTACAGTGGACAAGAGTAGGAAAACATCATTAGAGCAGATGATGTGGAGGATGGTCTTAGCTCCGTAAGGGAGGGTAATCCTCATGCAAGTGCTTCACCCCATATCGATGTTAACCGTTGGATCAAGTGTGCTTTTACCAATGGTGGTGGATCGCCGATTAGTTTTGCATCGCAATATTTCATGAGTGGATGAACCTTGGCCTTAGGAAAATGCGATTTGCGATGTGCGAAGCTCGGGTGTATCAACAACAGTTGGATTGAATGGTAAGATCGACGATGGAGATTGAAGTCGATAAGGCTTGGGCCTGAGCGGAACTAAGATGTTTATCAATGCGAGTTAAGTGATTTTAGTTCAGGAGGATGAATGAGTTTAAGTGGCGATACGACGCGACAACCATTGATCTGATGGAGTGAAATCAACGGTGGAGGTTGAATGTGATAAAGGTGAGCGTCGGAAAATGTGCAAGGTCGTGGAATGGCGGAAAGAGCAATCGCATATTGCAAATCGGGAGTTCTGAATGCCATATTCTTAAGAGTCCTTTGAATCTTCGCGATTGTGATAAATGATGAGATGGAATGTAGAGTTGGGGAATTTCTAACTTAAAACAAACTTTTTGTTGGAAAGGTTGACTAAAGTTCATACTATTGAATAGTCAAATAAACGGTTCCGCATAAGATTTAATTAAGGGACTTAAACCTTTATTTGGGAAGGTTTTCATCATGGATCAGGTGATTAAGGCCTGGGACCAGTGACATGCAATTTTATTTGCATAATGTGGGAATTGTCGGCTTAGGCTGGCATCATTTTGGTATCAAAGCAGCACAAAGAAATTCTATGTGAAAATTTCTTTGAAAAGAATTTAGAACAGAGTTATGCTTTAAGATGTGTATGCAGGCAAGAAGAGATCAAATTTTAATCTGACAAATAGTAGGTGCAAATAGATAATGTGTAGCAAAACTTGCAGATGAAAAAGAAACAGAGGACAATCCATTCAAAGTGCAGGTGAACGGTAGAACAAGATCATGCAGAGGTCTTGAAGGTGAGATGATATGTTTTGTTTTAATTTTATTTGAATATTGGAGTGTGTGTGGTCTTTATATAGATGCACAGGTAACAACAAAAGAAGGTGATAAGATTGCAGCAAGATAGAGAAAGGAGTGCTCAATTGGTTCGAGAGGAAAGAACCAGAGATATGCCAAAAGACTGAGCTCAGAGGAGAGAAGCTTAGTAAGGCATATGTAGCAAGAAGGAGACTTGTTATTGCAGAGGTATTGTTGCAAATGACAAAGGCGATTACACAAAGGATGTGGGTAGAATTGCTAAGTAATGAAGGAAGCTGATAAGACTTTCTAAGTGAAAGAAGAGGTGGTCAGAACCAAGTATTTCATTGTGATTGATATACAAGAGGACAATTGTGTTCTTAGAAGGTGCAAATGAGTTGAAGCCTAGAAGGAGCAGAGAGAAGTGCTCAAAAGAGGTTCCGCAGATAGAGAACTAAGGGCTTGCCAAAATACCAAGTAGAGAGGAAAGCTTGGTGAGGTAAGTGGTAGCAGGGAGGACTTGCTGTTGCGGGGGATTTAGTGCAGCTCATAGTGAGTGAGTTAGGAACTCATAGAGATCGAGAAGAAGTTTACTACTGATAGTCATAGAAGAGGTTCTGAGCAAGAACACAACAAAAGAAAAGTGAAGGAGGATGCCAAGGAAAATGGCAAGAGAATGATTCAAGAGGATCTTGACAAGGAAATTGCAGAGATAAAAGAACAACTCGATGGATTAAGGAGGATATTGGAGGAAAGCCAAAGACAAGGTTGGGTCTTGAGGAAAAGGGTAGTAAAGTGGCATAAGTTATAGAGAAGGCTACAATAGATGCAAGTAAAGTGGCTAATGGAAAAAATCAGAGAATCGGAGTTGGAAATGGAAGTGTCCATTTGTGAATCAGAGCAGGGTGAAGTTCTGGGTGAAGAAGAAGGAATTATTTATGATTTTCAGAACTGTTGGACAAATGCAGCCCAACAGGAGAATGTAAAACCTTATATTGTTGAATCTAATAATTTTTATGTGATTACAGGTTTTGCAGAGGATGAGAAATCTTTTGAAGCTGTAAAAAGTATGGAAGAGTATCATTCATAAGATAAAAACTCTGAAGTAAAGAATAATGGATAATGTCTCTTGAATGAGAAAAGTAGTGAATCATTGCAGAAGAAAGAATTTAGTAATACATTGATGTTTGAAGCCATGACAACACATGAAAAATTTCTTGTGAAAGGAGATGAAATTCAGTCTGAAGAACTGATATGTGAAGCAACAGTTGAGACTGTTGAACCTTGTAATTTTCAAATTGATAATTTGTGTATAAATGTGGGAATCATAAGTAATGATGAAGTACTGATGAATTGTCACAGAGAAATTGAGTTGCTGGAATATTTTTTGGGAAATTCAGAGTGTGACAGTGTGATTGCAGAGGAAGGAGTTCACTACAGTGGACAAGAGTAGAAAAACATCATTAGAGCAGATGATGTGGAGGATGGTCTTAATTGACCATTAAACATTAGCCCTCCAAAATTTAAATGACAACCTTGGTTGGCACATTGATTTGCTTCCTAGTTATGAGCCCTTAGAATGTGCTTGAAACTCATCTTTGGGATGTCTTTTGATACCTTCTTAATTTGACTTAGGGTATTACCCATATCTTTGTCTCTATAGGGAGATCCTTTGACCAAATACTGAATTGTTAAAAAGGAGTCACCCAACATAATGAGAGAGCATACATGAAATTATTTGGCAAGAAGAATGCCTTGGAGCAAACCATAGGCTTGTGCCTGATTATTTACCATCTCCCCAAGCCTCATGAATACTCTAAAACTTCGATTCCCATGAATAATCTAAAACTCTGATTTTTCCAATGCCATAAGAGGCCCCTCTCCCTCCTACCGCTCCTACTTTAAATTATTATTAATTTTAAAGAAAATTAAAATGTAAGTTAAACATACATGTTTTTTTGAAAACATCTAATAAGACTTGTTGATATGACATTTTTTTAACGTATCAATTTAAGTAAAATGAAAGAAATGGCATAACTACTTTTGACATAGATCTCAACTTTTGATCTGCGACTACTATTAAAAATGATATAGAATATTCCATGTGACTACTTCTAAAAAATATAGAATATTCCATGGACATAGCTACCATCCACCCAATAATTATTAATGATTAAGTTAAAATTATGGAAGTGTTATTCGAAAATAGATATGCCTTTCTGCATAAATATATACATAGTTTACATAGAAATATTTTATTTATGGACCACATCTTCCACTTTAAAAAAAATTGGTGATTCATATATTTTTAAATACACTTCAATAAAGAAAAATCACTTAAGCCTACATATTCGAATATTTTATTTATAATTCACAATGTTTATTTTTATTTTTATCATTATTAATATGTTTAAGTGACACATATTAATTTATATTAACAATTGAAGTAATTACACATTTCCTAATGATTTTTTAAGTCTTTTTGTCTTTGAACAATGAAATGTTATTTTACATTGCCAACATCAAAATATCTTTTTCCCTCTATACATATATGGGAAGTTGATATTGAAATAAACTAATTAAGAAACATATTTAAATAGTTTAGTTTAGTCATGTATTGAAATCATTTTGGAGAGTAATGAATGACACATCTTGCTCTCAAAAGTAAAAACATCATATTATTTTTTATTTTAATTACTTTGTTTTTTTATGAAATATAATGGTTACAAATATCAATTAGTTGATTTATTTATTTATTTATTTTGCCCTTTTTTTTAAAGGTAGGAATCAGCCACATGGGGATTTGAACCTTGAATCTCATGGTTTACACAGTACGGGATAACACGCTGACCAATTGATCGATTTATGTCATTAAATGGAAAATTATTTTTAGCTACTATTTATATTATATATGCATATATATTTAACATTTCCACATATAGAAATAAGCTTATTTTAATTATATGTTTGTTAATTATATATTATGGTATACCGTGATTACTAGTATGAAACATTGTTATTTAAATTTATTTTAATGTGATATCTACACTATGAGTTTTTTATAAAAAAAGTTTATTTGCAATGCTATTAAAAAAACATTACAATGTAACAAATTGAATTAAATTGATTTATTATTATTATTATTATTATGATTATTTATTTATTTATTTTTATTTATTTTTATTTTTATTTTATTTATTTATTTATTTATTTTTCGTTTTTTAATTATGTGGAGGTTGTGCTTTATTATTACTATTTAACAAGTCTTATTATGGACATTACAACATCTCCTCGATATGGGTTGTGGAGCACCCCATGTAAATTCATCTTCCTCCTTTTTTGTGAATTGTAGAAAATTATATTACTTCAACATATATTACATGATGATTGCATCCATAATCAGATTGTTCTAATATCAAAAGATTTGGACTCCTCATAACTTGTGTAGGCCAAATTCTAATTTCCGGGGAGTCAAGACAAGTGAAAATACAAAAACTTGGCCCAAATTCTGAGCATGCCATGAACCAAAATCAAGATTAGAAGAAAAATTCCAAGAGAATCTCCAAAAACCTTACAACAATATCCATAGATAACAAAAAATCAACAGTAATGATCCAAAGAGAAAAGACATAGGTAACACCTTGCAAATGGCACCAATCGTGAACATCTTCTCCAGTAAAAGAGAAGGTCAACCACAATTGTTGCTTTACAAAACCATGTAGAAGGGAAGCTCGTTACGAATGGTAAATAGAGATATATCAAGGAAAATAAACCGTGACAAAATTTTCACAACATAAACTACAAGAGAAATGAGCTATAAGTCACTGCTCACAAATATAAATAAATGCAAAACCAAGAAGTCTTCAAATACTGCGAGCTATCTACATAATTCCTTGTTGTTGAGAGAAGGAAAACCACCAGTATCCCTAAAACAAGCTTCTAAAGCAAAAGGAAAAAACAATGAAACCATATTTTTAGTCTTGATTAGATGAAATTATGGTATAGTCTTGAGCACTGCTAATTGGTGGATCAATAGGATCTCTAATAGAGTCCGTGAATATTGAAATAAATTAATTAAGATGAATATTTAAATAGTTTAGCTTAGTCATGTACTGAAATAAATTTGAAAAGTAAAGAATGGCACATATTCCTCTTAAAAGGTTGTATATATTGTTTGAAGGTGAGGACAATGTCTCTCCACCTGCTCGATATCTTTGGGTCAACCTATTCTGAATTTGTACATGTTACTCATCCACACAACCATTAATACAACATAAAAAATACAAAGCACACTGATCCATTTTTTATCCATATCAACATCCATATTTGTTGTTATAACCCACACACTGCTGAAAAGAAGCAAGTTGAATAACAACACTGAACATACAGACGTAAATGAAATTGTACCCCACTAACTCTTCATAACTAGAACACAACTCATCATGCAATGATACTTGTTGTACAATTTCAGATTCCTTAAGCACAATTTTTTATTTATTTTAATTCCTTTATGTTTAAGTTTTGTTGAAGGTAGGAACATAGTTCTACTTGCATAAGCTAGACTCTTTAACTTTCCCACTATTTGAAAATATTTTGTTTCCATAATAGGATGAGAATGCACAATATATTCAATTCCTCTTTTAAACAAATGATATTGATTTTGTTCCCTGTAGAAAATTGTCTTTCGATCATATAAATAAGGACTACCTAAGACCATTCCACATGCATCTAGTGGCACTACATCACATGTTACCTTATCCACAAATTGAGACGTGATTGCAAATTGTAAGATACATTACTTAGTTACTGGCAATTTATGGATTTTTCTCATCCCATTTAGTGTGTAAGTTCTATGATGTTTTTTAGTTTTGTAATCCCAACCACTTAACTGCTTCCTCAGAAATTAGACTATCTTGAGACCCACTATATAACAAAGTGTCGATCTTAATATGCTTCATAATGAAACTTATATGAAATAATTTTCATTTTTCTATATCACACGAACTATAAAAATAATTACCATCATCAGATTTACCTACAAAACCTACTGCAATTTGAGCCTCATCACCTCATTCTGAACCCAAATCTGTTGGCACTATTGCTGCTGCACCTTTTTCTTACCCTCCACTCCTTTAAACCATTTTGGTTGTTTGACAGGGTGTAGTTGCCAGCAATTTTATTCATCATGCCCTTCCTTCTTGCAATGCTTGCAAGAGAGCTTCTCCTCTTCCATCTTAATGGAATTTGTCCTCTTGGATTTTCCCTTGCCTTTTCCCTCTTTTCTGGATGTTGATTCCGATGATACACCAACTCTAGATTTTCCTGCTTCAATGTAAGTTGCTTGAATAGCTACTTCATCTAGGTTAATAGGACTAAACATTAATACAATATTAAAAATATATTTAAGTAATCCTCCTATATATTTCATTATATTTTCTTATGTATGTAAGGGAATATCAAGTATTAATTCCTTCTAGCGAAATTCATCTATGTGTTCCTGCACTGATTGTCCTTTCTTTACTTTAAGAATTTGACATTCTATTAAGGCTTTCTCCTTATATCCCTATGGGTAGAATTTATTTCTAAGTGCAGAAACAAAATCAATCCAGGATGGAAAAATCTTACCAATATGTTGAGTCCCATTTTGTAACTTACTTTGCCACCAAATGAGTGTTGTGCCTTCTAGACGAAGTGAAGCCAATCGAATCTTGACCACATCGTTAGAAATTTGTTGTAGATTAAAATACACCTCCATCTATCTAATCTAGTTATCATGTTTCTAAACATTGATTTCACCATTATACATGGGTAAGTCAAATTTCACATCCAACTTAAGCAAAGGCTTTGGAGAAGATGATTCGGGTTGACCACCAAAAAGAGAAGGAATAGGATCTTTCTATCATCATGAGTTTTTATCTTTTTACCTGAATCAGATGTTCCTTCATCTTTAGGATTTTCAAAATCTAATGCCTCAGCTTCCTCATCTTTGGATTTGTCTTCTTCTTTCGCCTTTTTTAACTCATGGTACATTTCCTTAACCATGGATCACAAAGTCATGAAAGAATCCATAAAGCCTACATCAAATCCAAAAGGATGACCACCTCTTCCTTCTTCAGCCATCTCTTATCCTCAAGTTTCCCTTCTTCTCGAGCCTACTTTTGGATCTCCTTCAACAAGTTATCTTTCAATAACTCACTCAAATACCAATTGATCTTAATCCCAATCAAAATTTATATTGGTTTATTAAAATTTTAAAAGTCTATGCATGTAATTAAAAACCACCATTAAAAAGAGCTCAATTTAAAAGACATAGGAAACTTGAAAGGAAATTGCAGAAAATAAACAAACCACAAGAGACAAAAACACCAACACGTTGATAACGGAGTTCAATTATCTTCAAGCCTATGTCTTTGAGCCCGGTCTTAAGTGGGGAGGCCTCTTTATTAAAATGCTCAAATGCTTGTACATCAAACTTTGAGCTCCAGCTCATAAAACTAATGCCACCAGTGCATTCAAAAGGCCTCAAAACCCCTATTTTGACTCTTTATGTGCTCAAAACAATCTCCAAATAGATAAAATAAGCCAAAAGCACTATCTGGTGCACTGAAATGGTTGAGCGCCATGTTATACTGGAAGAGGTTTGGTTTCAATCCTTATTGAGTGTGTTTTATGTGATATGTCGGACATATATTAGACATATATTAATTTTTTTAAAGTTTATGGTTATAATCGTCTCCCCCAACCACACCATATAACATTATCACATTAATAAGTCTAATCCAATAGTCTGTTGGCAGAGCGAGAGTGGAGGTTAACGATTACAAAGGTGGAGTTAGATATGGAAAAGCCACCAACAATGGCGAGCTCTGCATTTTTTTATGCCAAACATTTAACATATACCTTTTAAATAAATGTGTGTCAGAGTCATAACAAGAACCACCTCTGTAGCATAATGGTAAGATGTCAGATTTGTTGCTAAGAGGTCACAAGATTGAATCCTGTATAGTCTGTTGGTTTTCTTAACGAATTTTTTACCAGTCTTACAAGGCCACGTGTCACCTCAGGATTGGTCCAAAATCAACCAACCATGCAATGAAACTTGTCAAACTTTGGAAGTGCCATGTGTCAGTTGAACTGTGAGCTTGGAACCTTGATTGCTAGAATATTGTGTTGATCATTGACCCATGGAACCTTGAGCGTTGACTTTGACTTTGACTATTGAAGCTTGGAACTAAACTTTAACCTTGAATAACTTCTTCTTAGAAAGTCGGATTTCCACTGTTCAAGTTGCGTTGGATTCAAAATGATGAAATCTATGCAATGAAGTTGGTTTAAAAAGCATATGGCAACTTTTATTTCTGATAATTTTCTAGAACTTTGAGCATATTTTGGATCCTCCATATCACTCCTTGATCATTTCAGATCATTCAAATCATTTTTGATCATTCAGATCACATAGCTTGAGTTTATATGAACTACGCAAACTACGGATTATATTTATAACAAGAGATTGACCATCGGGTAACATGGTATGCCTAAGATACAAGGTATTCAGTGTAAAATACATGAATGAAGCGTATGTTAACTCACATATTGTAACAGAAAAATCTAAATTTCTTCATGTGATATGTAGCATTAAACATTAGATTATTGTTTTTTATGTGACATTTAAATACTGAACTCTAAGATAATTGTTGATTTTTCCTTAGAGGTATGTGACAAGTGGTATTAGAGACAAGTTCCAACACTATGGCCTCTTTGGGTGATAAGGAATTAATAAAATTTATTTTTGTTAACAAAGAGTGGAGGAAAGGAACATCATGAGGAGAGTTGGGCATACACAACCAATAAGGCCAACGGTTGGAGTTGGCCTAGTGCCAATTGTAGAAGCTAACCTAGAGATGTGAGTCTAGATGGGAGAGGAATCTTGAAACACCAACATTGCAATGTTCAAAATGGTATAACAGTTAAAAAGTGGAAAGTAAATATTGAGAGTTGATAATGAAAGACCAATTCAAGAACAAGATAAGATTATGAAGAGCCTTTTTGACAGACAAAACCACAGACACCCTATTCCAAGCCCTGACCATGGAAATAGGGTTGGGACACATAGACAAAGAGATGATAATCTAAAATCTTAAGGAGATCAAGAAAATAATGAGGAAGAATCTGATAATGTTTCTTGACATAAAGGACCTAAAAAACAGAAAGTTGAATTGTAGTGGAAATTTAATAAAATTAAACCCCCGAAGTTTGACGATGAGCAAGAAGAATTTGTTGAAGGCTAGCTCATTAATATGAATAAGTATTTTCATATTTATGAATATGACCACAACTTGAAGGCTCGGTTGGAAATTTACCAACTACAAGGAAAAGCCACCTTATGGTGGGAAGAGGTGAAGACAATACAGAAAATTGATGAACATGAAGTAACCTTGGAAGATTTTCAAAGACATTTTAAAGATAAATATCTAACTGAACGATTTTATGATGAGAAGGCAAAAGAATTTCATGATCTTAGATTGGGGAAACTTACTATGGACAAATTTATAATGAAATTCACCTCATTACTAAGATATGTTCTGTATATAAGTGAGGAAAAAATGAAATTTTAGTTGTTTATCAATAACTTACATGTGTTCAAGAAGGAACAGTTGGAATTTGGCACTCCCAAAACCATGGATGAAGTTATCATAAAAGCTCGATTATGCTATTAGCAGATGAAACAAAAAGGAGACAATAATAAAAAGTGGATGGAGAATAAAGGGAGGAAATAGATGCAAAATGCTAAAGGGTTTAAATCCTCAAATTTTAAAGGTTCCTAGAAAAACCCGCAAAACAAGAACTCAGAAAAGATCCAACAAAAATCTAATTCACAAAATGAATTAAAGGCTATTGAGTAGTCTAATAAATTTAAACTTGGAACAAAAACCAGGCCCTCATTGCAGTGTTGGGGATGTGGGGAACCACATTATGTCAAATCTTTCCCTTACCGAAAAGGAGCAAAACGAGTAGCTCAGATTCAAGAAACAACTACAATGGGGAATGTAGCAAGACGTCTGCTTAGAATTAATGCTTCGTTGGAAGACCATCAGGAGGAATGTCAACCAACCATGACAAAATTTGAAGGTAAAATATTTAACCATGATGTGTCTATTTAATTGATCCAGTGATTATGCTAAGTTATATTACCCTCAAGATAATGGAAAAATGTCATTTGAAATCAATAAAATTTAAAAACCCATAGCTGGGACAGCTAGCTACAAGAGCTAAAAGAAGGGTGACAACTAAAATAGATAGTTTTCCAGTAGTGTTAGAAGATTGGTTAATAAATGCAAATTTAAATGTTCTACCCCTAGGATCATATGACATTTTAATTGGCATGGATTGGTTGGAAAAACATTGGTCTCTTATAAATTTTAAGGATAAAACAATTAGTTATTTGAATGAGGAAGGTGTGAGACAAGAGGTGTAAGGGGTGAAAAGACCTCTGAAGCTAAGACCCATTACAACATCACAACTGGTGAAATGTATTTGGAAGGGATGTCAATTTTATGCAGTGCACGTGGCGTATGCAAACTCTGAAGAGAAGATTACCACCATAGGGAATCTACCCATTGTGTAAGACTTTGTTGATATTTTTCCTGAGGACATTCCTGGACTACCTCCTAAAAGAGACATAGTTTACCATTGAGCTTGTTCCTAGAGTTTCTCCCATATCTAGGGAACCATATTGGATGATTGTCCCAGTACTAACTGAACTTAAAATGCAACTGAAAGAATTACTGGGCAAGAAATAAATTCATCCATATGTGTCACCTTAGGGAGATCCAGTGCTTTTCATCAGAAATAAGGATGGCACCTTAAGATTGTGCATTGACTATAGACAATTAAATAAATTAACAGTAAAAAATAAATACCCCTTACCCTGCATTGACGATTTATTCGATCAAGTAAAGGGAGAGACTATATTTTCTAATATTGACTTGCAATATGGTTGCCACCATATAAGAATAAATGAGGAGGATATATACAAAACAACTTTTAGAACTTGTTATGGGCATTATGAATTTGTGTTTTTCCCCTTTGGATTAACCAATTCTCCAATGAAGTTCATGTGTCTCATGAACATCATATTTCATCAGTATTTAGGCAAAATTGTGTTGGATTTTATAGAATATATTCTTATCTACTCAAGGAATATGGAGGAGCACAAAAAGCATTTGCAAATTATTTTGTAGACCTTGCAAGAGCATCAACTATATGCAAAACATAGAAAATGTGATTTTTTTTAAAGAACAAATTCAATACTTAGGGCATGTTATCACTAAAGATGGGATAGTTGTAGACACAGAGAAGATAAAGACCATAATGGAATGACATGTGGCTAAGAATGTGGTTAAGATAAGATCCTTTATGGGTTTGGTTGGCTATCATAGGTTATTTATCAAAGGATTTTTGAAAGTGACATATCCCATTACCTCTTTGCAAAAGAAGGGAATAACTTTCAAGTGGATAGTTGAGTGCCAAAAAAACATTGACCCATTAAAACACTTACTGACCACTTCTCCCATTTTAAGGATTGCCAACCCAAATAAAGAATTTACTATTTTTACATAAGCATGTAAGGAGGGCTTAGGGGGAGTACTAATGCAAGAGGGAAAAGTTATAGCCTATTAATCTCAAAAATTGAAAGTACATGGAAACAAATATGCATCTTATGATTTAGAGTTGACAATTGTAATCCACGCCTTAAAAATGTGGTGACATTATTTTCTTGGAAAAATATTCATACTGATGACAGATCATAGAATTTTGACTAATTACTTTAAGGAACCTAATTTAAATGCTTGACAGGAACGCTCAGTTGCATTTCTAAGTGAGTTTGAATTTGAGATTAAACATTTAAAAGGTAGGGATAACCATGTGGCAAATGCCTTGAGCCAGAAAGTGAACCGTGTTTATGAGATTTTATTTAGTGAAGTGGAAATTGTTTTTAAAGAGAAGATTAAAGAAGTTGCTAAAAATGATCTTGAATATCAATTCTTGTGGCAGCAAGCAAAGAATCCAAACAATAGTAAACATCAACTTGGATACGAGGTAAATGCAGAAAAAATTTTGATTTATCAAAGTAGAGTGTATATACCAAATCAAGTAAGTATCAAACATTTAATCTTAGATGAATACCATAAAAGCCCTTGTGTAGACCATTCGGGTTATCAAAAGTTGATCAATGCTATGATAAAGGAATACTTCTGGTTAGGAATGAAGAAAGAAGTGGTCGAATATCTATATAAATGTTTAGAATGACAACAAGTGAAGATTGAACACCAACATCCAGTTGGAGTACTTCACCCATTACCCATTTTGAATTATCATGCTTGGTTTCATCTACTGGTCATTTGGGATGCGACTATAATTTGGGATTTATTATAAATAGAGGAAAAATGGAGTAAGGCTAGAGTATATGGAATTTTTAAATAAACAGAGGGAAAATGGATTTAAGGCTAGACTTTGGGAATTGTTATGATAATAGATGGATAATGGATTACATCTAGAGTTATGAATGAATAGAGAAGAAATAGTCCCCGAGCCCTTATCTGATTTTGAAGTTCAAGATTCATTTTGGCCTATCTTTCAATCCAGGATCAAATTTGAGTGTAGGATATATCCTTGGAAAGTCCCTTATGAGAAATTTATGATGAAAACATCTGCAGTCTGATCTAATCCAAACATTGTCATGCAAAAAAATCTCCTCAAATCTTAGTACTTGGTGTCGCTTTGGAAATAATCTGCAGGATGAAATATTATTTACAACATCTCAAACATAATAATGATCAGCTACAATCAATAAATCATATAAAAATTATAAGACCCTGACAGTGGCTCCAGCTGGGGATGGCACTCTCTTTGTGAGGTTCCAAGAACACCGTACATTAGTATCCTGATCCATTGAGCTGATCCCAAATCCACAACTTGTTCTGTCATAAAAAATGTGCAACTGAAACTCTTAAACTAAAACCAAAACCATTCTGCACATTGAAACCTAAAATATACACTGAATTGAAGACTGTACTACAAACTGAAACTGAAACCGAAAATAATGATGAAGAAAGATGCTCAGGGAACTTAGCTTATTTTCACACTACTACCTCCCCTATACTGTTGAAAATCATGTTGAATCAAATAATACAAAAATGCTAATATAGCTAGTCATGCAGATGACTACTAATTTGAAGCTTGCATTCCATTTCTCCAATTATAAAAATAAAGTCAAAAAATGGAAACTTAAAATTCCGACTGCAGCCTTCTTCATAATCCATAACCAACACAGAATTCATTTTTGTTAAAGATTCCAATAAATTTTCCAAAGGATTCTCAAAATCATGGAGAATTTTTGTTTGTTGTACTATGCCTGAAAATAACTTCTCATATACTTTCTCAAAAGTGTATCTATCCCTTTTCTAATTTTCTGGTGTTATGTTTTCAAAGGATATAAGATTATAAATAGTGTTTTTATCATCTGTAGGATGTAAAACAACTTTTTGTTCTTCAACATCTCCTTGAAACTCAATGATGCAATTATTTTGTATTGAAAAGGTTATTGGCAGAATTTGTTGATAATTATGTTCATCTTCATATGATTTTGTTTGAAAATTGGCTTGTGCAGGTTCATTATGTACATTGTCCACACATATATCTTTAGAAATCTGAATTTAACAATCTTCTCTTTGAAATAAAATTTCAAAAAGTGAAAATTCACAAGAAAAAAATTTAAATAAAGCCGTCATCCATATCATGATCAGATAAAATTTGCAAGGTTGATGTAAAGTATTAAGTATTGGTTCCCAAGAGACTCTATGAGCTTCGTTCTCATGGTTACTTAATAATTGTGATTTTTTAATAAAAGAGTCTCCAATGTAACACAAAATAGGTTCATCCTCTATATAAGAAGGTGGTTGCCCTGTTATGCTCGTTTCAACTTGTTTTCCTGCTCGATCAGTGATCTTATAGTTTTCTTTCAACTCTTCAAATGTAGCATAACATAGGGGTAAAGAGTTATCATGGATTTCTTTCAACACCTGAAATGTGGAATAACATAGGGGTAAAGAGTTACCATCAACATAATTTGTATTGTTTTCTTGATGTTCAATATCTAAAATATATCCCTGGTCATCTGTCTCAATATTTTCATCTTGTTTTTCATCGTTGTCATAAGTAACACACACATGGTGACCATTTTCCTCAACTTGCTGAAATTTAACATCCTCTTTCCGATAACCTTCCAATCTTTGTTGTTCTAAACTTCTTTCAAATGAATCCACAAAACAATAAGTTTCTACCTTTTTGTGATGTGACCTAAGAACCTCTCCTTCTTCTTCCATATTTTCTTGGAAAGGAGGTGCTTTTTGTTGTCCGATAAAAACAGGTTTATCTTCCAGAATAAATGTGTTCATAAACCTTTCCATGGTTTTCATTAATGTCTCTATGTTAAGGTTTAATAAAGGAGGAAACTCTTATTTAATTACTTTCCTTCTTTCAGCTTCCATTCTCGGTCTTTTAATCAATAGGTTCATTTCCACATCAATAACACTTTTTTGCATGTCCTCCAAAGTGGAAGAGTTTCTTTCTCTGAGATAATAAGCAATATTAGCATCAAAACCATCTAGAAAATGAAGCATAGCCAATCGTGGGGGAGGCTTTATATCAATAGGTATGGAATCATAAAAATTATTGAATCTGGTTAAGAAATCTTGGACTATCTCATCGGGCCACCTTTTTAGATTTCAATGCTCATCCGTAATTTGAAAAGGGTTCCTTTTAACCTCACATCTATTGAGGAAAATGCTTCCAAACTGTTGGAAATTAGGGATACTTTTGGCAGTCAAGATTCTATACCATTTCCTAGCTTTTCCTGAAAGGCTTTGAGTAAACAACCTCAATTTGACATCTTCATGATTGAATTCCTCTAAGTCAATGAAGTCAGTGATTTTTTCTACATGTTTCCTTGTTGTGATATCAACAGTACCATCAAATTGAGGTAGCCTCTAATCATAGTTCCTCGGTAGTGTATGCAAAGGGAATGACAAATTTAATGATGCATATTGGCCAGTGATCATAATTGAGATCTGAGATGAATTTATACTGGATGGACTATGTCCGTTGTTTAGCTCTTGTTTGAGACAACTAATATTAAGATGAGATCCATTTGCAGCTTCAAGAGAAGGATATACATTCGTAGAAAGGGGCTCATGAGCAAATTCGTCATCTAGATTTGGATTTAATAGACCAAATAAAATCTTTAAGATACTTTAAGGGAAAGACAGAAGGTGATTGACAAAACATAATACTATATCCTGAAGCAAACTCAAGTCTAAATACATGACTTTCACATGTTGTCTTCCCATCCTTGTGTTGACAAGACATGTCCTTGGAATCTGATTTGAAGTTTTTTGGAACTTTGTCTGTGAAGCCATCAAAAATGGATTCTTTAACAGTGGAGTCACCCTAAAAACTTTGAAGCTCTCGATACTTTGAAAGTGGAGATGTCAGGTGAATGATACAATATTCTTGTGTCTGATCACTGTCCACCATTAATAACCAGATCTGGAACTTGATATTCTTTCTTAGGAATCTAAAATGTTCAGATCCCCAGTATGGTCGTTAGAATGTTAGCACTCTGTAATTTTCCGAGGTTGAAGAATAAAATCACAAAGGTAACCACAAACCACTTTGGAAGCTGGGATCTAACCCTATGAGCTTCAGAGAGGGCTCTCTTTGTCAGATTTAACTTTGTTGTATTGAGATGTTAGGCTAGTTATGAGGGTTGGGAGTTTGATTTATGAATTGGTTTGGTTGGAATAGCAAGGGAAGAGACATTGGGCAATGGAATCTACAAATTTAATAGGGCTCTGTCTCATATTTTCAAAGGAGTTTCACAGGGCAAGGTAACTGAACTAACTGGATCAATTTTATTAAAATGAAATGGAGATGGGGAAAAGATATAATTTCAATAGAAGTTAAAGAGAAACTAAGAATTCCTTAACATGATATTAGAGGAAAACATTGAAATTACCTCTAGCCAGAATCAGAGTGTATTTTTCAACAAATTTTGTTCATCAACTTTCTGTGAGATAATTTAGTTTTAAGAAAACATAAACATGGAAACAAAGGAATAACACATGGACAATGAGAGAAGCACTTCACCAAATAGTCCAACACATGAATCCTGTGAAGAATGTCCTTTTTATTACTGATAAGTCCACTGAGGCTTGAAAAACATACAATAACTTTATTCTGTACAAAAACCAACCTCTATTACTTCAAATGATGAAGTATTTATAAGTTTATTACAAAATATCTTGATTTAAAATATCAGGATTTGTTACGAATATCTATACAAATATCTTGAAACAGAATTCAATAATTTATTACAAAAGGTATAAAAATAGACTAAATTGTTTTAAAAAAATATTAGTCACCTAAGTGTTGATGTTGTTTTTGGGAGTTCTGGTAGTGACTAGGCCTTTAAATGAGCAATGTTGTTTGTCTTGTTGGCATATGTGTCTCATTGTCCCACTATTCCACTGTGTTCTGTTTGATGACTGTTGTGTTGAATATGCAATGTTGTTTATCTTGTTGTACTTTGTTCTTTATTGCCTTTGTTGTTTCAGTTTTAACAATTTCCCCTTTTTATTCAATTTAATTGTTGTCGTTTATTAAATAATCATGGTAATACGGGACTTAATTTTAATCAGGGAAGACGCAATAATCTTTAGTAAATACATAAACACAGCAAAGGGGGACGATTATTTCGAATTGTGAATGGACGCATGTGGAGGGGCCACGTGGCAGCTAAGGATTGGAGGTAAACATATATACTCTCGAGATAGTGGACATCCATCACTGGGTTGGCACATTGTGAATGGACGTCAGGAGATGATGTTTAGGTGGGGTCGGGATCAGGCGAGAGGAGGTACATGAAAAAATACCAATGGAGGAGGAGGAGCGAGGACGTGGTGGGTGAACATTCGCGCGGGAGTAGGTGGTCAACAGAGACAAGGGTTGGTGGTTTTCAAAGGGGGGTACGAGTGGTTAATGTTATTCGAGTGGGGGAGGGGTCAAAAATGATAAGGGGAGGACACATAGTGGTGGGAAACCATTTTTTGTACCCCCCACCCCCACTGTTAACGAGAAACATGGTCGCGAGGGGGGCAAAAATGCCTTACATCCATTGAATATAAAGTTGATCGCAATATGGGGGTTTCATTTGTGTGAGGTTTAACATGGTTGGACCCGACATACTTTTAATTACAATGTATAACATATCACATCCAGCAGGGGCACACAGGAGTGGAACAATAGACCCAGACCCAAAATCCCTTTCAGAACCAATGCATAACTTATCGCATCCACATGAACTTTTCCTAATCGCAATCGGCAAAGGGAAGAGTTCTAGGGGCATGACGATATTGAAAATTGTGACATCGCGACACGTGGCTTGTCGACCCAGTTTATGTTTCGAAGGTGGTGGGTTATATATAATGCAATATATATAATAAAAAGAATGGGGCATGGTTTGTGATATTAAAATATACAAAGGGGAACATGGCTAGAGTTTGGTAATTAGAGTAAAGAAATGGAAATGCAGCTAGAGTTAATGGATTAAAATAATGAAATGGGATGCGGCTATAATTTGGGATTCAAATATAAACAGAGTAAAAATGGAGTAAGGCTAGAGTATATGGAATTTTTAAATAAACAGAGGGAAAATGGATTTAAGGCTAGAGTTTGGGAATTATTGTGATAATAGAGGGATAATGGATAGCTAGAGTTATGAATGAATAGAGAAGAAATAATCCATGAGCCTTTATCTATTTTTGAAGTGTAAGCTTCATTATAGCCTATCTTTCAATTCAAGGATTAGATTTGAGTGTAGGATATATCATTAGAAAGCCACTTCTGAGAACTTTCTAATGAAAACACTGACAATTTGATACGATCCAAACAGTGTCATGCAAAAAATATCCTCAAATCTTAGTACTTGGTGTCTCTTTGGAAATAATTTGTAGGATGAAATATTATTTACAACATCTCAAACATAATAATGATCAGCTACACTCAAGCAATCCTATAAAAATTATAGGACCCTAACACGTGGTTGGATAGAATAAATAGAAACTCAGATAAGTGTCAACAAATGGCCTTGTAGTTTTTTTTATAATGGAATGTTGTTGTCTAAAAGAAATATTTATGATCTGTTGGATATACAATAGAATTATTTTAATTTGTGATTTACTCAACAAAAGTCTTGACAAGTTGTCGAACTTACTTAGAATATTCAACTCGTTCAAACCATAATGAATAAAGTGATGGATAAAATTGTGATAATTCTCTGACG
Organism: Pinus tabuliformis; assembly: GCA_031772625.1. Taxonomy (NCBI): domain Eukaryota; kingdom Viridiplantae; phylum Streptophyta; class Pinopsida; order Pinales; family Pinaceae; genus Pinus; species Pinus tabuliformis. The sequence goes on along the minus strand of CM062806.1, from coordinate 696,970,195 downwards.
GGAATGAGTTAGTTTTCCCAGCTCGGTTGCTGAAAGAGAAACAACTTGGTAAAAAATTTCATTCCTTATAAGTTAGGGCCTAGAACTAAACATAGAAAACATAAATAAAATGGGGACAAACTGATATAGTTTAGTTTGGAACTTAATTTTAAAATACAACTGAACAAATTGTTGGGTGGAGTTTGAGTAAATTTTCAAGTCAAGCCAGGGAGTTGGAAACCTGGAAAACAGTCCCGAAAGCTACCCATAGTGGAGAAATGTAAACCTTTGTACATTACAAGCATAAGAAAACAAGACATTAAAGAAAAAAACAATTTAGTTCTTGATTTAAGAAAATACTACGACATGGTGTTTATATACTATGAAAGACAAATATTACTCATAGCTAGTGAAATCAGAAGACAAGTAAACTTTGTAAGGAATCAAACAAAACTAGACATATAGTGATAAATAAAGTGAAAAAATACATCAAATATGAAGTTCAAATAACATTAAGGGACCATATATCTATATAGATATATATATATATATATATCTATATATATATATAGATATATATATATATATATATATATATATATATATATATATATATATATATATATATATATATATATATATATATATATATATATATATATATATATAGATATATATATATATATATATATATTGCAATATGTCTATTTAAACTAAAAGAAATAGTCATACAAGTGCCGAGACAATTACATAAAATAATTATGACACAATCGTAGAAGTGGAACACAAAGCCTCTTTCAGAACAAAACAAGTTAAATAAAATATTCATAACTCAGTACATTAAGAAAATTATTGTGCATGGATCCCTACCCAGACAAAGCGACACTCTTAATATTAAAATTCAATTCTACAACTGTGGTTCATAGAATCCTCAGTCTCCCTTATCCATTCTAAATTATGGAACTATAAGGTTGATAACAAAAAACTACTCTAAAATTGTTAGGGTTTTTCAAAAAAAGTAGGGTTCTCTACATAAACTCAAAAATGTGAATTAGACCACACATGAAACCAAACGAAAAGGCACCAGTCACTTTCTTGACATTCAATCCGAGCAAAAATTGATGAGGCCTAAACTTGAGATTACCTATAGAACAATGCCAAGAGTGAATTAAAACACCAACCTTATATAAATTATGAAGAATGAAAGACAAATATCAGGTGAACAATAACAACAAAAAAGCACCCACCTATTATCTATAGTTCCCCCAGGAAGAAACCCCACCAGGAACATGAACCTGAGAACATAAAACTCCATAATGAGCAGTAATCTTAGGAGAAGAAAATAATGAAATGGAGACAAATAAAACCCTAGTCGACCAGGTGGAAGGGGATACCTATGTAAGGGTTTCGAGTAGCGGTGTAAACCGTTGAAGACGAAGTCGAGAAGTGTACATCCTGTAACTATAATGATTGCAGTTGAGGGTTTAAACATAAATAGAAACAAACATAATAGAAAGACACATAAAAGGACTGAAAACACCCTCGACTACATGATCTCAAAGAGCTTACTAGACAACTCTGAATATCCCACTTCGCTTGAAGGACCTCGGGTCATGGAATACCATGGTAGAGGTTTAAATGGGGTGTCTTCCTAGGCATGAAACCCTCACTAGTATCACCGAGCAAGAAACCAAACTGATAGGCATGCGAATGAGACTATACAACGAGAGAGGGGTGGGTTACTTGCTCTCCAACCTCTCTGGACAATTAACACCACCCATTGACCACAGATCCAGTGAGTAATTCACTAGTGATAGATCCTAGAGTGGAAATCACCAAGTGGACAAACCATATACATCATCTAGAGGGTACGAGTACCAGTTTGTCAGCAATACCAAGGTGCATTAAACATGATTTAATGATACACTCAACGTAATCCTAAACCATAGCTTGAGTTTATATGAAGTACGCAAATTATGGCTTGATATTTAAAGCAAGAGCTTGACCATTGGGTAATATGGTATGCCTAAGGTACAAGGTCTTCAATGTAAAACACATGAACTCAATATACAGAAAAATCCAAATTTTCCCTTGTGGTATGTAGCATTAAAAATTAGATTAATTTTTATTTTTTTATGTGACATTTAAATACTGAAGTCTAAGTTAATGGTTGAAGATGTCCTTAGAGGTATGTGACAGCCATCATTATTTTTTTCCTTATACTTTAGAAAACAAATATCATGTAAACCACAATATATTCTTAAAGAATTGGAAAATTTATCATAACTTAGTTGTCAAACCTCTAGTGAACCTATTGACTCCAAGCACTATTGTTATTTTCATGTCCTCTTCTTTCAATTAACTTATGGTTTTTCTACTTCACTTGAAATTTACCAAGATTGCGGTATATTTTGGTCAGTAGACTTTTTTTATACATAGTTAATGGTTTTTCTACTTCACTTTGCTTAATATCCCTCCGTGATAGTATTGTTTGATTTGACTACGCTTTATTGGATAAAATGGTAGGAAAGTCATGGAAGAAAAATATTGGAATAAATATGTAAATAAATATTTATTAATAAATAAATTAGATGTATGTACTTGAGAATGAGACACCTAGAAATGAGATGCTTGCCATGCTTTTTTGATAAAAATTCTAGATAAGATTAATGGATGGGAGAGAAAGGTCCATTAAGTTATTTAGCTGGAGAAAGATGCTAAATGTGTAAAATCATAAAAGCTCCACAGAAGAGAAAGGTGGGTTTTTATGGAAAAGCCTAGATTAAAAAAAAAAAAAAAAAATCCACAAAAAAAGACATCGCTAAAGGAAACCTTATCAACAAGCAAAAACATTAAATACCTATAGAAGGCATCAACAAAGGTTGTTGATTTCTTTGAGGTAAGAGATTCTTAGCTCGAGGATGAGCTAAGGAAACAATTCTAGATTGGGTGGAGAGAAGATGTGAAATTCCAAGTACCCTGTTAGTGATTTTATTTAAAATTGATTGCGACTTAATTCTTTATTGAAAACAATTGCATATAGATGTCAAAATTTTTGAATTATAACGGTTCGATATTGCTTCATGTTGAATTGTCTTTTATATATCCTATCTTGTTGATGGATAGCAGAGAACTAGTAGATATTGGATCGTTATTGTTTTACTTCTACATACTTGCAGAGTTCTAAAAGCTATAGTAGCAAAGATAGTAGTACCGTGTTTTAAAATAATTAGTAATAGGAATTTCAATTAGGTGAATAAGGGAAATCGTAGATATATGTTGCAGTAACTAGAGCACATCCATCACCAACAAATTTTTATAGTCTTGTTAAAACTATTATTATTGAAAGCTTATATGGGTTGAGTTCTTAAGGATTGACTCCAGATTTAGGAAAAATATAATTAGATATTAAGGAAAAGTCAAGCAATCTTGTAACCAGGTATAGCCGAAGTATTGAATGTTGTAGGATTGGAGTGTATATATGGTAGTCTTAAACGTAGTGGAAAACGAAATAATGATGAGTAATCACCCACCAGGAATGCTCTGAAAATGAAATTTTCTTACTGTGGTACATGGAAACTGCTAGCTAGACAGACAAATACATAAATGATCATAATAGAGATCCAGTAATCATTCACTTTCTACCTTATGCATGTAACAAATTTAGAGATCCGAATATCATATTGCATGCTAGAGGAACATATAACACAAACAGAATAGCATAAACATTGCACCAAATTGACTTTAATCACATAAGAGGAATATAAACAGTTAGTAGAGAATTGCTCAACGATTATAGATGTATAATAGTTTATAAATTTAATCAAAATCCATGATGGTTGAGCCAGTAGTAAAGACCAGTTCTTTCACTTATAGATTATATGCTTAAGAAACATGTCAGCTAATATATTGAACATTTTCACATAACTAGATATTATAAATAAAATTCTAGTAATAGAAGTAGAACAATGCATAACACAGATTCTACATTTTTATTAAGAGTTCGAAAAAAGAACCCTACCTGAGTGTATGTATAATACACCTGAGTAATTCAAGGGAAAACTCCAAGACAATCAAAGTATTTCACTTCACATCAGAACAGTAAACCCAAATATTTTCCCTGAACGTAGTCAATAGCTAGAAGACATTATATTTTGACCTCCTATAATAGTTGTTGTAAAGAAAAGAATAAAATAACATAGATACAATAATCTCTGGAAACCTTACACCTTCAATGAATAGGAAAATATAAAAATCAAGAGTTTATATACTTAGAGTACCAAAAGGTGAACACAAGTTGTGGAGAAATTATGGCAACTCATCTCAAGAAGGGACATCAGCCAAATTATTAATGTAGAAGCAAAAAGGAAAGAACAGGATATCTAAACGCAGCAAGGAGGAATGATCTCGAATGACCCAGGTGTTCCACTTTGCTGCTAGGGTATAAATGGGTTCAAACAATCTCACCGTTGGATTAGAATTAAATCATAGCCATCATAGATGAGGAGACGGTACTGCAAGCCATGTGATTTTCACATGGGCCTAATGTACGTGGCGTAAAACTCTTAGGCATAAGGTTTAAAACGATGCTCCAAGGTGCTAACCACTGGGGTGGGTTACATCAAGAATTAACCCCAAAGAAAATGTGAAAGTTACAATAATCAATGTGAATTAAGTAAATACGCTATAGTCAAATCTTCAAAAGATTTAAGATGTGTCTTGAAATCAATTTTACCACATAGAATTAACATTACAGTGCGTATTAGTAACTCTATAAAGCGATTCGAGGACTCCCGGTATTATGATTTGGAGCAGGCACCGAAATTAGGGTCAGAAACTCAGAAACATGGTACCCGTGCCCAGGAATCATGTTATAATGTAACAACATAGGATTTCATAACATAATGATCATACCATATTAGATTAAAAGGCACAGAACTATATCACCATAGCAGCATGTTGGGAGAATAAATTAGTCCTCACATAACAATATATCACCCCATTATCCCAATTGTTGAATTGATGTCACACAACGATCCTTAATATTGTCACGAGGGTCACATGGCCTCCATGTGATGGAAGCAGATGTGACAGAAGTTGATTGTTGGTTAGTTTTCAAAGGTGAAGTGGTACCAACAATATATGGATTCACACAAAAGTTATAAATACTAGTGGAGTCACTTTCCTCACATTCAATCTGAGCAAAAATTGATGAGGCCTAAACCTGAGATTACCTATAGAACAATGCCAAGAGTGAATTAAAACACCAACCTTATATAAATTATGAAGATTGAAAGACAAATATCAGGTGAACAGTAAGAACAAAAGAGCACCCACATGTTATCTATAATTCCCCAGGAAGAAACCCCACTAGGAACATGAACTTGAGAACATAAAACTCCATAATAAGCAGTAAGCTTAGGAGAAGAAAATAATTAAATGGAAATGAATAAAACCCTAGTTGACCAGGTGGAAGGGGATACATTTGTAAGGGTTTCGGGTAGCGGTGTAAACCGTTGAAGACGAAGCCGAGAAGTATACATCCTGCAACTATAATGATTGTAGCTGAGGGTTTAAATAAAAATGAAAATAAATAGAATAGAAAGACACATAAAATGACAGAAAAACACCCTCGGCTACATGGTGTCAAGGAGCTTACTAGACAACTCTGAATATCACACTTCGCTTGAAGGAACTCGGGTCATGGAATACCATGGTAGAGGTTTAAATGGGGCGTCTTCTTGGGCATGAAACCCTCACTAGTATCACCAAGCAAGAAACCAAACTGATAGGCATGTGAATGAGAGTATATATAGCAAGAGAGGGATGGGTTAGTTGCTCTCCGACCTCTTCGGACAATCAACACTGCAAATTGACCGCATATCCAGTGAGTCATCGATCGATGGCAGATCCCAGAGTGGAAATCCCCAAGTGGAAAAAAAATATACATCATATAGAGAGTACGAGTACCAGCTCGTCTGCAATACCAAGGTGCATTAAACATGATTTAATGATACACTCAACGTAATCCTAAACCATGGATTGAGTTTATATGAAGTATGCAAATTATGGCCTGATGTATAAAACAAGAGATTGTTATTTATTCCGTATTTGAGTACTTGTGCATTATAAATGAGCTGTTTAGGTAGTATCTGCTTGAGTTATTCTATATTGAGGTTCACCAGAAGTTCGCTATAAGTTCGCCAATGCATAGAAGGGACGCCACACCGTGTAAGGCGAAGATGCTATTGAAGAGGTCGACAGAGCGAGAAATGTGCTAGTAGGTTCATGTATGCGTTCGTTTATGGGTTCATGTAAGTCAGAATAGGTGGCAAAAGCAGAGAAGAGACTCAGCAAGGCCTAGCAGTTGTGTTGCTGTTGCAAGCTTCATTGAAGCCCCTGCGTAAAATTGGTATCAGAGCCAAAGCATTTGGTTTAGGTTAGTACTCAAGAAAAAAACTCGATATATTATAAATGGAGCCTTACAGAAAATCCATTTCTTTCAGAGAGTTAGAAGAAAAGGAATCATCTGCTGAAGAAAATCCCCTTAGGGATATGTTCGCATCTGCATCTAGTCGAGTATTAAACTCTGCTGAATTAGAATATGAAGAAACATAGCCTTCTGCTAGATGGCAGCTACCCAGTATAAATGCATCTGAAGTCTATTTAAACCTATCTGCTTTTCATTTAATAGCTGCAACAAAAATTTCTATTAAAGAATCTATAAGTCAGATTCAAGAAAACTCTAACTGTGTACAATCTATTCCTCTTTTAAACACCAAACAACTCCAGGCTGAGGCAAAAAGACTAAAAACTCAGTATCTTCATTTGGGGTGCATACACATTGGGATTCATGCTTTAACGCATCAGGGTCTAAACACATTTGTTCTAGCCACTGTCTGAGATTTGACCCATAACAAATATATTGATTCATTGATAGGTGGGATAGTAGCTCCTCTATCTAATGACCCTGTTTATTTCGATTGTTATCCTAATTTCTTTGTATGTGTTTTCGATGAAACAATTGAAAGCATTCCTAAGTTACAAATCCAAACAACTGGGTTTGACATGGCCAAAAGGAGACACAATATTGCCATACAAACAAGGGGTTGCTTCCGTCATACAAACACCCTCTATCCTACAGTCATGCATGCCCCCATCAAAGATTCAAAAGCAAGTGTAGTGGCGTTAACAGATTCTATAAATCAAAAGTTTGAACACCAAACTATCATATGGGAAGATCTTACCTTCCATGAACACTGGGTGATATCCAATCCCAAGCCTCCAACCATAAAGAAAATTACTTCTGCTAATATTAGAGAAGAACCTTCTTCTGCTATCCTTTCTTTCCCTCGAAGATCAACTATTGATAGGAGAAGAATAGACCACATGTGCAGAAGTTCACCATTGTACAGAAACCCTGAATTTGTATATATAGCTTGTTCTAGCTCCAGTTCAAATTCTTGTAAACATATTTCGTTATTTGAGTTTCCACAAATAGTAAATTTTTCTTCACTTGAAGTAAAATGTCCAGAATGCCATTACTTTGAAAATATTAGCCATCTTGCTAAAATGGTCATGCATGAGAATCATCATCTTAGGACAAGAGAAGCTCCATTGTCTACTTTTGTAAATCCTTTTCCAAATCCTAAGTGTTCAGATATTCCATTTCCCCATGAGTCTAAGCATATTCTAATGATGCATGAGATAACTACTTTAGAAAATGAAGATCCAAGGTTAACAACAATCTTTAGCACAATGAGGCCAGCAAAGCCTAGATATGGGCTATGATACTTAGATCAAGCCAATGGCTTAACTCTAGATTCAAGATTTGGCAAAATACCAGATCATTGTAAGAAGCCTGTAATCATGGAAATGCAGAAATTCTTTACCTTAATGGATGGATGTCCAAAGCACAAGATTGGTGCTAAATGGATGAAGGCTATGCTCAATTGGGACATATTTACCCATCCAAGGGCTGAAGAAATTGGACAAAGTCATTCTGTTGAAGATAAGATCAGACTGTCTCAAGAATGGAAACAGTGCATGGAAGATACTGATACTTGGATTTCATTTTATTCATGGATTTAGAAGAAAAAGTCAGAAACAATCATGATGACTGATGATACTGCAACTACATCATCCAAACATTTTTGGTCAGCATTAAATGGTGATAAGGTTGAAACTCCAACCACATTTCCTCCTTACAAAGGAATAGTCATAGGAGAAGGCCAACATTCTGCTAAAGCCATTCCACTAGTGTTAAAAGATGACAATGCTTTAGGCATTGATGGTAGAATACAAAAAGCTAGTGAACAACTAAACTGGACCAATACAGCTGTCACAGGGCTAGAGATGAATGTAGCTAAATCTGCAGAAGTGAAAGAACAGTTCAATACTGTTCAAGTTTCTATTAATGATATAAATAAATCAATCAATGATGTACAATATTCCACATCGGTTGTTAGAGGTTATGTTAGAGAATCTCTGATGAAGTTAGAAAATGTAGAAGAAAAATTTGTAGAACATTTTGATTCTACTTCAGGAAGAATAAATGAATTGGCAGGAAAAGTTGATAAAATGTCTTTATCAAAAGAAGATAAACCTATTCCATTCTCCTTTATGCACAAAAGGAGTATAAAAATACAAGACCCCATCAAACCTTTGACAGGTTTCCCTATCTATTTCCTTAAGAAGTTGCATCTCCACAAAAAGATAAAGTTGGAGCCTCCAGTTCAAATGAACACATCTCCTTGGCTTCTCTATTTAAAGAAGAAGAGGAGGAAGCAGAAGTACTTCCTATATACAAGCCCTTGGAAAGCCAGTACAACAAATATTCTGCTCCAGAATTAAGAGGCAAAGGTAAGCTCCCAGATTCTCACACATTTTTTCCCAATTCCCATAAAGAATGGAATATTGACAACCTTAGTGTTGGTCAAATCAAGCAAATGGTGGACATGATGTTCACTAAATATAAGCTAATGTGCTTAAGAGGTAAAAATGAAATAGAGCCCTATAAGACAATAATCTAGTGCTTTATCGGGACAGTACTGAGATGGTGGGAGACTGAGTCTTCTCCAGATCTAGTAACCAAGATAGAAGAATAATTGCTCAAAGATGAGCAATGAAATATTATACACATTTCTGATAGGACTGTTTAGAATAACATGATTGGAGCATTAACTTCCATGATTGTAGAACGCTTGTGCAGATTAGAAGCAGAGATGGTTGATAAACATGAAGTCATCCTAATGAACTTAAAGTGCAATAAGATGTCCCAATTTGAAGACTTCCATCGAGACTGGATGCAACGTATATATGAGGTAAAAGATTGAAAGAATCTTGTCTAGAAGCAGGTGTATCTAGCATCCTTACCTTCAAGGTTTGTTGATTACATTTGCTTGTAAGAAGTTTTTCAAATGCCATTTGAATCTTACACATGGGGACAGATTTATTCTAATATAACAAAAGCTTTCGTTGGCTTATGTACTAGCTCAAAATTTAACAAATCTCTTGAGAAACTATCTAAGCTTCCAGACAGTAAATCTATTTGCAATAAATACAGATTATCTATTGATGATCCATTTTTCAGAAGAAGGAAGATCAAGAAAAGAGCTAAAATGGATAAGAAGACAACCAAGTTTCACTACAATAAAAGAGGCCAATCTTCTCAGCCTAGGAAGCAACTAAGAAAGGGATATTATAGATATGTCCCTAAGACTCATTACTACTAGCCATCAGATATTCACTTACAGAGTGCTAAACAAGAAAAATGGAACAAATTAACATGCTAGCTTAGTGATAAAACTACACACATTGAAAATAGATGTCCAGTAGGAGAAGAGTCCAAGAAAGATAGAGGTAAAAAGTCTCAATCTCTATCACAGAAAAGGATTGTAAAAACAGAGAAAACAGAGACCCCAATGCTTTGCATGAAATGTGGGTCTAGAACACATAAAACAGATCATTGTCCAAATGTAGTTATCAGAGATCGTCCTCAGATTCAGTAGCAACCGTTACTTTATTCTTCTACTGAATATTCTAGTTCCAGTTCTGTCTACACATCAGAAGAAGAATATGAGGAATTGAATCTTCATGCTCAGGCCTGTATTTCTTCAAATTCTAAAGAATTTCAATGTAATTTTTCAAACACAGATACTGACTCTTTTGATGACTCTTTTGATGATGAACTAGAGGACAAACCACAAAAAGAAAAAGTATTAATGGCTCAAACAGAAGAAGAAGAAATAAAGATCACGTCACAAATATGAGCAATGGAAGATGACGAGATGAAAAGTTGCCTTAATGAAGCCTTTATGGACCAGATAAAGTCTTCCGGACACAAAAAAGGATCTTCAAAGAAAACCCTATTCATTGATGCCTCATATGAATGCAATGCAAAATCCTTTCAAAGGCAAAAACAACAGGACAAGGTTCAGGCACTTACCTTGGGGGAGGTAAGTAAAGAAATTCATAACCTTAAAACTAAAATTTCTGCACTAAAGATTCAGGTTGAAATGTTAGAAAAAGGAAAACAAAATATTACAGTAGATTCATTTGATGAATACGATCCACCAGAATTTCATGAATCAAATATTCAGATATTTGAGGGAAAAAAGGATCCTACTACTGGTTTTCAAGAAATCAGGATGCTTGCAATAGAATATTAACAGCACCATGTACAGGTTAACATATGTATTCAAGGTGAAATGTTTAGCCTAACTGTTGTTATAGATTTAGGAGCATATGTTAATATACTAAGCACCAAAGTTGTTCCAGCTAAATACTGGATGTTTGCACAAAGAAAAGTGATTGGTCTAGGCAGCAAAACACTCAACTATGAAGTACCCAAGGCCTCAATCCGCTTTGATAATCATTGTATAAAGTTAAAATTTGCAGTCGGTGACATCCCAGTAGATTGCATTTTAGGCAATATCTTTCTCGCCATGGTAGAACCACATGGGTCAACCTATTTGAAGAAAAATAGAGGTGGATATTTCATCACACTTCCAACATCTAGTGGCATTCCTAAAAGGATTGAGATGCCTTACATCTCAAATCCTAGAGTTTCAACAATGGTACAAGCCATGAAAGAGTTGGACAAAGCTGAATCAAAATTGTTAGATCTTAAAGATCTAAAATCCACTATCCAAGTTTCACAACAGCTAAAGCATCCAGCTAACCAGAAAAAAATTGTTGAGATTAAACAGTAAATTGAAGAATAATGTTGTGCTGAAGAACCTAATGCTTTTTTGCATTGAAAGAAGTATTCAATAGAACTACCATATATAGCAGAATATACAGGGCGGCCATGTAAAAGCAAATCTATACCTATGAATAAGGAGTATCGTGATCTATGTGAAAAATAAATACAGAGATTGTTGGAGAAGAAGCTAATCAGGGAGTCAAACAGCCCTTGCAACTCCTATGGGTTCTATGTAAACAAAAGTGTCGAACAAATCAGAGGCATCCCAAGACTACTAATCAATTATAAACCTCTAAACTCTATTTTAGCTGACAACACTTACCTTATCCCTCATAAGGGAGATCGTATCAGTAGAATCGCAGGTGTAAAATTTTTCTCCAAGTTTGATTTAAAGTTAGGATTTTGGCAAGTCGCAATCTCATAAGAAGATAAATTCATGACTACTTTCAGTGTGCCAGCAGTGCACTATGAGTGGAATGCGATGCCTTTTGGTATCAAACATGCACCATAAAAATTTCAAAAGGTGATGGATTCCATTTTTAAATCTTTCTTTGATTGGTTAATTGTCTATATTGATGATATTCTTATTTTTTCCAAGAATGTCCAAGACCATTTTTGACATATACAATTTTTTGTAAATACCACTAAAAGAAATGGTCTTATTCTCAGCAAAAATAAAATTGAAGTCTTTCAAACTTCAATTAAGTTTCTTGGCCATACAATTTTTAATGGCCAGATCTCTCTGCAAAAACATGCTCTAGAATTTTCTAGCAAATTTCTAGATGTTATTACAGATAAGACGCAACTCCAAAGATTTCTTGGATGCTTAAATTATGTTAGCAAATTCTATAAAGACTGTGCTAAGGATAGAAGTTTGTTGAATCAGCGTCCTAAAAAGAATCCAGAACCTTGGACTGAGGCACACACCAAAGCAGTTAAGAATATAAAAGCCAAGGTTAGATCCCTTCCTATTTTGCACATCTCCGATGATAAAGCATATAAGATTGTTGAATCTAATTCCAGTAACATCGAATGGGGAGGAATCCTAAAGCAAAAGAAAAATAATGAAGAGAAAATTTTACAATTTGTTTCCGCCACACAAAATCCTACTGAAACAAATTACTCTACCAAAGAAAAACAAGTTAAGGCAGCATGGAATTGTATAGATAAATTTGAAATACATCTTGTCAATAAGCCATTTCTCCTTAGAACAGATGCATCAGCACTCAAGAAAGTCTTAACCGAAGACATCGAAAAGCCAGGAGAAGCAAAATATGCAAGATGGCAAGCTATCTTTGCTAACTTCGATTTTGAGGTTGATCATATAAAAGGAGTTGAAAATTGTCTGCCAGAATTTCTCAGAAGGGAACATAATCAAGCCCAACATCAAGAACATGTGATGACTATTGTAACAGAAAGGGATCCAACTCTGCAGCAAGAAGTTTTGAGAACAATCAGAGAGGACCAGAGTTGGGAATAATACAAAAATAATTGGAAACCTACATGGCAGCTAAGGAATACAAAGGTTTTAGATGCAGATCTTCAACCACACACTGACATCCTACACCTTTTTCCCGAAAGGCGAGTATTTCCGAAAGCAAATCGTTGGATACACGACATAGTTTACACTAGCAGTATGGCCACAGCACACCAAGTAGAAGAAGCATTACAAATTTCTTTCCATGACATCTCAATGATTTGGTCAGAAGGAGGAGACAGAAGAAAAATTTATCATAGATTTTTCTCGATCAATAGAACCAGAAATACAAACTGGCTAGTCATGAGAGATAATGTTGCACTCTGGCCAAGGAATGATCCTAATCTAATTTTTCCTGACACCATTTATAACTTTGCTGGTTATAAAAAAATTATGGTGGGACATTTTAAATTTCGACGGGAAAAACGAAATTCATTATACAAAGCTTAAATTTGGATCCACAGGAAGTATGCAGAGAAACCAACAAGCAGAATGGTTAAGGGACTGGTGGAAAGATTATGGAGTAAATAGAACTGCAATCGATCCTGTTTTTTATGAAAGTTACTTCCAAATGCAGTGCAAAAAGTGTTTTGAAAAAAATGTTGTAGAATGTTTCCATCTACCTTGTAAATCCATCAGCAATTTATTTCAATATCCTGACCATTCAAATTTACAACAATTCATGGCTAGGCATGATGAATGGCTAGTCATGACTAAAATAAAACATCAATATGTACTCAACAAACCCATGATCGTTCGACGAATCTGTACAAAAGCATGGGATGGGATTATATATCCTAGAATCCGCTTTCTAGGGATTACACCTCTTGGTGGCCACAATACATAATTGGTTCTCGTGGGCTTTTCATAAAAGCATCCACATTGTAATAATGGTGTCGAGTCATAGACTGAATGTGACTAGTTTTCTCGTGGACTTTTGATGTTCAAAAAATATCCACTTTGTAAAGTTTAAGCTTTCCTTGGGATTCGCTGTAATCTCCACTATGTAAATATAGTACATAGAGTCTTTAGTCACAAGTGTACTTCTCCGACTTTTGGTGCACTTTGAGCCACATCTCATAGACTGACAAAATAATTAGTATTGAGTTTGTCTGCCCGAGGGTTGGATATTTGTCCCCTCCTTTTCCTATATAAGAAAGGGGTAAGGCTCATTCGAGGAATTCGGAGTTGTGTTTGATTTCTTGTTCTATTCAAGAGTCAAGAGATTTTCCTGCTCTGCAACTATGGACTATTGTCTGACCTGCTTGCATCACGAAGAGATCTCAAAAGTCTTAGGTGATCTAAGAAGCCTGCATATCTGTGTGTTTAGTATAGGTGAGAACATAAAGTGGCCAAATCTTTAGAGAGTCTGTCTATGGGAGTGTTAGTTTCAGTGTTCAAAGACTGATTCTATGATCTCACCAGGTAGCCTCCAGTAAGCTCTCTCCTAGTTGAGTAGCAAAACTCTGGTAAATGCGAACACAGTCTATATCAGGAAAGAACAGATTGTAATATTTTGTAATCCATTTGTTGAATTAATATAAGAGATTGTTATTTATTCCGCATTTGAGTACTTATGCATTATAAATGAGTTATTGAGGTAGTATCTACTTGAGTTATTCTATATTGAGGTTTGCCAGAAGTTCGCCAACGCACAAAAGGGACGCCAGACCTTGTAAGGCGAAGATGTCATTAAAGAGGTCGCTAGAGCAAGAAATGTGCTAGCAGGTTCATGTATGGGTTCGTGTATGGGTTAATGTAAGTCAAAACAAGTGGAAAAAGTAGAGAAGAGACTCAACAAGGCCTAGCAGCTGTGTTGTTGTTGCAAGCTTCATTGAATCCCCTGCGTAAAATTGCTTCAATGAAGCTTGCAACAGCAACACAGTTGCTAGGTCTTACTGAGTCTCTTCTCTGCTTTTGCCACTTATTCTGACTTACATGAACGCATACATGAACCTACTAGCACATTTCTCGCTCTTTCGACCTCTTCAATGGCATCTTCACCTTACACGGTCTGGCGTCCCTTCTATGTGTTGGCGAAATTCTGGTGAACCTCAATACCGAATAACTCAAGCAGATACTACCTCAACAGCTCATTTATAATGCAAAAGTACTCAAATGCGGAATAAATAACGCTCTCTTATATTAATTCAGCAAATGGATTACAGAATATTACAATATGTTCTTTCCTGACATAGACTGTGTTTGCATTTACCAGACATTTGCTACTCAACTAGGAGATAGCTTACTAGAGGCTACCTGGCGAGATCATAGACTTAGTATTTGAACACTAAAACTAACACTCCCATAGACAGAATCTCTAAAGATCTAGCCACTTTAGGTTCTCACCTGTGTCGAACACACAGATGCACAGGCTTCTCAGATCACCTAAGACTTTTGAGATCTCTTCAAGATGCAAGCAGGTCAGACAATAGTCCGTAGTTGTAGAGCGGGAAAATCTCTAGAATCTTGAACACAACAAGAAATCAAACACAACTCTGAATGCCTCAAATGATCCTTACCCCTTTCTTATATAGGAAAAGGAGGGGACAAACATCCGACCCTCGGGCAGACAAACTCAGTACTAATTATTCTGTCAGTCTATGAGATGTGGCTCAAAGCGCACCAAAAGTCGGAGAAGTGCACCGAGTCTCGTGACTGAAGAATCTTTGTACTATATTTACATAGTGGAGATTACAGCGAATCCCAAGGAAAGCTTAAACTTTACAAAGTGGATACATTTTGAACAACAAAAGTCCACGAGAAAACTAGTGACATTCAATCCGTGAATGGACACCATTATTACAATGTGGATGCTTTTAGGAAAAGCCCACGAGAACCAATTATGTATTGGGCCACCAAGAGGTGTAACCCCTGGAAAGTAGATTCTAGGATATGTAATCCCATCCCATGCTTTAGTATAGATTCTTTGGAGGATCATGGGTTTGTTGAGTACACATTAATGTTTTATTTTAGTCATGATTAGCCATCCATCATGCCTAGCCATGAATTGTTGTAAAGTTGCATGGTCAGGATATTGAAATAAATCATTGACTGATTTACAAGGTAGATGGAAACATTCTACAACATTTCTTTCAAAACACTTTTTACACTGCATTTGGAAGTAACTTTCATAAAAAACAGGATCGATTGTAGTTCTATTTACTCCATAATCTTTCCACCAGTCCCTTAACCATTATGCTTGTTGGTTTCTCTGCATACTTCCTATGGATCCAAATTTAAGCTTTATATAATGAATTTTTTTTTTCCCATCAACATTTAAAATGTCCCACCATAATTTTTTATATCCAGCAAAGTTATAAATGGTGTTAGGAAAAATTAGATTAGGATCATTCCTTGGCTAGAGTGCAACATTATCTCTCATGACTAGCGAGTTTGTATTTCTAGTTCTATTAATCGAGAAAAATCTATGATAAATTTTTCTTCTGTCTCCTCCTTCTGACTAAATCATTGAGATGTCGTGGAAAGAACTTTGTAATGCTTTTTTTTCTTGGTGTGGTGCAGCCATACTGCTAGTGTACACCATGTCATGTATTCAACGATTTCCTTTCGGAAATACTCACCTTTCGGGAACAAGGTGTAGGATGTCAGTGTGTGGTTGAAGATCTGCATCTAAAACCTTTGTATTCCTTAGCTTCCATGTAGGTTTCCAATTATTTTTGTATTCTTCCCAACTCTAATCTTCTCTCATTATTCTCAAAACTTCTTGTTGCAGAGTTGGATCCCATTCTGTTATAATAATCATCACATGTTCTTGATGTTGGTCCTGAATATGTTCCCTGCTGAGAAAGTCTGGCAGACAATTTTCAACTCCTTTTATATGCTCAACCTCAAAATCGAAGTTAGCAAAGAGAGCTTGCCATCTTGCATATTTTTCTTCTCCTGGCTTTTTGATGTCTTTGGTTAAGACTTTCTTGAGCACTGATGCATCTGTTCTGAGGAGAAATGGCTTATTGACAAGATGTATTTCAAATTTATCTATACAATTCCATGTTGCCTTAACTACTTTTTCTATGGTAGAGTAATTTCTTTCAGCAGGATTCCATGTGCTGGAAACAAATTGTACAATTTTCTCTTCATTATTTTCTTTTGCTTCAGGATTCCTCCCCATCCGATGTTACTGGCATCAGATTCAACAATCTTATATGCTTTATCATTGGAGATGTGCAAAATAGGAAGGGATCTAACCTTGGATTTTATATTCTTAACTACTGTGGTGTGTGCCTCAGTCCATGGTTCTGGATTCTTTCTAAGACACTGATTCAAAAAACTTCTACCCTTAACACAGTCTTTATAGAAGTTGCTAACATAATTTAAGCATCCAAGAAATCTTTGGAGCTATGTCTTATCTGTAATAACATCTGGAAATTTGCTAGAAAATTCTAGAGCATGTTTTTGCATAGAGATCTGGCCATTAAAAAGTGTATGGCCAAGAAACTTAATTGAAGTTTGAAAGACTTCAATTTTCCTTTTGCTCAGAACAAGACCATTTCTTTTAATGGTATTTACAAAAATCTATATATGTCGAAAATGGTCTTGGACATTCTTGGAAAAAATAAGAATATCATCAATATAGACAATTAACCAATCAAAGAAAGGTTTAAAAATGGAATCCATCACCTTTTGAAATTTAGATGGTGCATGTTTGATACCAAAAGGCATCACATTCCACTCATAGTGCCCTGCTGGCACGCTGAAAGCAGTCTTGAATTTATCTTCTTATAAGATTTCAACTTGCCAAAATCCTGACTTTAAATCAAACTTGGAGAAAGTTTTTGCACTTGTGATTCTACTAATAAGATCTCCCTTATGCGGGATTGGGTAAGTGTTGACAGCTAAAACAAACTTCAGAGGTTTGTAATTGATTACCAATCTTGGGATACCCCTCATTTATTTAGCTCTTTTGTTTACATAGAACCCATAGTAGTTCCAAGGGTTGTCTGACTCCCTGATTAGCTTCTTCTCCAACAATCTCTGTATTTCTTTTTCACATAGATCATGATACTCCTTATTCATAGGCATAGCTTTGATTTTACATGGCTACCATGTATATTCTACTTTATATGGTAGTTCTACTAAATACTTCTTTCGATGCTAAAAAGCATTAGGTTCTTCAACACAACATTCTTCTTCAATTTGTTGTTTAATTTCAGCAAAAATTTTTCTGGTTAGTTGGATGCTTTAGCTATTGTGAAACTTGGATAGCTTATTTTAGATCTTTAATATCTAACTATTTTGATTCAGCTTTGTCCAACTCTTTCATGTCTTGTACCATTGTTGAAACTCTGTGATTTGAGATGTAAGGCATCTCAATCCTTTTAGGAATGCCACTAGATGTTGGGAGTATGGTGAAATTTCCACCTCTATTTTTCTTCAAATGGATTGACCCATGTGGTTCTACTACGGCCAGAAAGATATTGCCTAAAATGCAATCTACTGGGATGTCACCGACTGCAAATGTTAACTTTATACAATGATTATCAAAGTAGATTGAAGCCTTGGGTACTTCATAGTTGAGTGTTTTGATGCCTAGACCAATCACTTTTCTTTGTGCAGACATCTAGTATTTAACTGGAACAACTTTCGTGCTTAGTATATTAACATCTGCTCCCGAATCTATAAGAGCAGTTAGGCTAAAAATTTCACCTTGAATACATATGTTAACCTGTACATGGTGTTGTTGATATTCAAAAACAAGTATCCTCATTTCTTGAAAACCAGTAGTAGGATCCTTTTTTCCCTCAAATATCTGAATATTTGATTCATGAAATTATGGTGGATTGTATTCATCAAATGAATCTACTGCAATATTTTGTTTTCCTTTTTCTAACCTTTCAACCTGAATCCTTAATGCAGAAATTTCAATTTTAAGGTTATGAATTTCTTTACTTGCCTCCCCCAAGGTAAGTGCCTGAACCTTGTCCTGTTGTTTTTGCCTTTGAAAGGATTTTGCATTGCGTTCATATGAGGTATCAATGAATAGGGGCTTCTTTGAATATCCTTTACTGTGGCTGGAAGACTTTATACGGTCCATAAAGGCTTTGGTAAGACGACTTTTCATCTTGCCATCTTCCATTTCTCGTATTTGTGACAAGATCTTTATTTCTTCTTCTTCTGTCTGAGCAATTAATACTTCTTCTTTTTGTGGTTTCTCCTCTGGTTCATCATCAAAAGAGTTAGGATCTGTGTTTGAAAAATTACATTGAGATTCTTCAGAATCTGAACAATTACAGGCCTAAGCATGAAGTTTCAATTCCTCGTATTCTTCTTCTGATGTGTAGACAGAACTGGAACTAGAACATTCAGCAAAAGAATAAAGCAATTGTTGATGTTGAATCTGAGGACGATCTTTCATCACTACATTTGGACAATGATCTATTTTATGTGTTCTAGACCCACATTTCATGCAAAGCATTGGGGTCTCTACTTTCTGTATTTTTACAATTTTTTCTGTGATAGAGATTGAGACTTTTTACCTCTATCTTTCTTGGACTCTTCTCCTATTGGACATGTATTTGCAATGTGTCCAGTTTTACCACAAAGCTAGCATGTTAATTTGTTCCATTGTTCTTGTTTAGCACTATGTAAGTGAATATCTGATGGCTTGTAGTAATGAGTCTTACAAACATATCTGTAATATTCATTTCTTAGTTGCTTCCTAGGCCGAGAAGAATGACCTCTTTTATTGTAATGAAACTTGGTTGTCTTCTTATCATTTTTAGCTATTTTCTTGATCTTCCTTCTTCTAACCAATGGATCATCAATAGATAATCCATATTTATTGCAAATAGATTTATTGTCTGGCAGCTTAGACAATTTCTCAAGAGATTTGTTAACTTTTGAGCTAGTACATAAGCCAACCAAAGCTTTCGTTATATTAGAATAAATTTGTCCCCATGTGTAAGATTCAAATGGAATTTGAAAAATTTCTTGCAAGAGAATGTAATCAACAAACCTTGAAGGTAAGGCTGCTAGATATACCTGCTTCCAGAGAAGATTCTTTCAATATTTTACCTCATATATACGTTGCAGCCAGTCTCTATGAAAGTCTTCAAATCGGGACATCTTATTGCACTTTAAGTTCATTACGATGACTTCATGTTTGTCAGCCATCTCGGCTTATGATCCACACTAGTGTTATACAATCATGGAAGTTAATGTTCCAATCATGTTACTACATTAGGGAGAAGGCTCAGTCTCCCACCATCTCAGTAATGTCCCGGTAAAGCACTGGATTATTGTCTTACAGGCTTCTATTTCATTTTTCCCTCTTAAGAACATTAGCATATATTCAGTGAACATCATGTCCACCATTTTCCTGATTTGACCAACACTAAGGTTGTCAATATTCCATTCTTTATGGAAATTAGGAAAAAATGTGTGAGAATCTGAGAGCTTACCTTTGCCTCTTAAATCTGGAGCAGAATATTTGTTGTACTGGATTTCCAAGGGCTCGTATATGGGAAGTAATTTTTCTTCCTTTTCTTCTTCTTTAAATAGATAGGCCAAGGAGATGCGTACATCTAAACTGGAGGCTCCGACTTTATCTTTCTATGGAGATGCAACTTCTTTAGGAAATAGATAGGGAAACCTGCCAACAAGTTTGACAGGGTCTTTTATTTTTATACTCCTTTTGTGCATAAAGGAGGATGGAATAGGTTTATCTTATTTTGATAAAGACATTTTATCAGCTTTTCCTGCCAATTCATTTATTCTTCCTGAAGTAGAATCAAAACGTTCTACAAATTTTTCTTCTACATTTTCTAACTTCATCAGAGATTCTTTAACATAACCTCTAAGAACCGATGTGGAATACTGTACATCATTGATTGATTTATTTATATCATTAATAGAAACTTGAACAATATTGAACTGTTCTTTCACTTCTGCAGATTTAGCTACATTCATCTCTAGCCCTGTGACAGTTGTATTGGTCCAACTTAGTTGTTCACTAGCTTTTTGTATTCTGCCATCAATGCCTAAAGCATTGTCATCTTTTAACACTAGTGGAATGGATTTAGCAGAATGTTGGCCTTCTCCTATGACTATTCCTTTGTAAGGAGGAAATGTGGTTGGAGTTTCAATCTTATCACCATTTAATGCTGACCAGAAATGTTTGGATGATGTAGTTGCAGTATCAATAGTCATCATGATTGTTTCTGATTGTTTCTTCTAAATCCACGAATAGAATGAAATCCAAGTATTGGTATCTTCCATGAACTATTTCCATTCTTGAGATAGTCTGATCTTATCTTCAACAGAATGACTTAGACCAAATTATTCAGCCCTTGGATGGGTAAATATGTCCCAATTGAGCATAGCCTTCATCCATTTAGCACCAGTCTTGTGCTTTGGACATCCATCCATTAAGGTAAAGAATTTTTGCATTTCCATGACTGCAGGCTTCTTACAGTGATCTGGTATTTTGCCAAATCTTGAATCTGGAATTAAGCCATTTGCCTGCTCTAAGTATCCTAGCCCATACCTAGGCTTTGCTAGCCTCATTATGTTAAAGATTGTTGTTAACCTTGGATCTTCATTTTCTAAAGTAGTTATCTCATGCACCTTTAGAATATGCTCAGACTCATGGGGAAATGGAATATTTGAACACTTAGGATTTGGACAAGGATTTACAAAAGTAGACAGTGGATCTTCTCCTATCCTAGGATGATGATTCTCATCCATGACCATTTCAGCAAGATGGCTAAGATTTACAAAGCAATGGCATTCTAGACATTTTACTTCAAGTGAAGAAAATTTTACTATTTGTGCAAACTCAAATAATGAAATATGTTTACAAGAATTTGAACTGGAGCTAGAACAAGTTGTATCTACAAATTCAGGGTTTCTGTACAATGGTGAAATTTTGCACATATGGTCTATTCTTCTCCTATCAATAGTTGATCTTCGAGGGAAAGAAAGAATAGCAGAAGAAGGTTCTTCTCTAATATCAGTAGAAGTAATTTTCTTTATGGCTGGAGGCTTGGGATTGGATACCACCTAGTGTTCAGGGAAGGTAAGATCTTCCCATCTTATAGTTTGGTGTTCAATCTTTTGATTTCTAGAATCTGTTAACACCACTACACTTGCTTTTGAATCTTTGTTGGGGGCATGTATGACTGCAGGATAGAGGGTGTTTGTATGACGGAAGCAACCCCTTGTTTGTATAGCAATATTGTGTCTCTTTTTGGCCATGTCAAACCCAGTTGTCTGGATTTGTAACTGAAGAATGCTTTCAATTGTTTCATCAAAAACATATACAGAGAAATTAGGATAACAATTGAAATAAACACGGCCATTAGACAGAGGAGCTACTATCCCACCTATCAATGAATCAGTATATTTGTTATGGGTCAAATCTCGGACAGTGGCTAGAACAAATGTGTTTAGACCCTGATGCGTTAAAGCATGAATCCAAATGTGTACGCACCCCAATGAAGATACTGAATTTTTAGTCTTTTTTCCTCGGCCTGGAGTTGTTTGGAGTTTAAAAGAGGAATAGATTGTACACAGTCAGAGTTTTCTTGAATTTGACTTATAGATTCTTTAATATAAATTCTAGTTCCAGCTATTAAATGAAAAGCAGACAGATCTGAATAGACTTCAGATGCATTTATACTGGGTAGCTGCCATCTACCATAAGGTTGTGTTTCTTCATATTTTAATTCAAGAGAGTTTAATACTCAACTAGATGCAGATGCGAACATATCCCTAAGGGGATTTTCTTATAGAAAATCTATTTCTTTCCGAGAGTTAGAAGAAAAAGAATAATCTTGTGTTCAATATTTGAGAGATTTTCCTGCTCTGCAATTGCAGACTATTGTCTGACCTGATTGCATCACGAAGAGATCTCAAAAGTCTTAGGTTATTTGAGAAGCCTGCGCATCTGTGTGTTCAACAAAGGTGAGAACCTAAAGCGGCTAGATCTTTAGAGATTCTGTCTATGGGAGTGTTAGTTTCAGTGTTAAAAGATTGAGTCTATGATCTCCCCAGGTAGCCTCCAGTAAGCTATCTCCTAGTTGAGTAGCAAAATTCTAGTAAATGCGAACACAATCTATCTCAGGAAAGAACAGATTGTAATCTTTTGTAATCCATTTGCTGAATTAATATAAGAGAGTGTTATTTATTCCACATTTGAGTACTTGTGCATTATAAATGAGTTGTTGAGGTAGTATCTGCTTAAGTTATTATGTATTGAGGTCCACCAGAAGTTCACCAATGCACAGAAGGGACGCCAGACCGTGTAAGGCGAAGATTCCATTGAAGAGGTTGACAGAGCGAGAAATGTGTTTGTAGATTCATGTATGGGTTCGTGTATGGGTTCATGTAAGCTAGAATAAGTGGCAAAAGCAGAGAAGAGACTCAGCAAGGCCTAACAGTTGTGTTGTTGTTGCAAGCTTCATTGAAGCCCATGCGTAAAATTGGTATCATAGCCAAAGCATTTGGTTCAGGTTAGTACTCAACAAAAACACTCTATATATTATAAATGGAAACTTACATAAATTCTATTTCTTTCCGAGAATTAGAAGAAAAAGAATCATCTGCTGAAGAAAATCCCCTTAAGTATATGTTCCGCATCTGCATCTAGTCGAGTATTAAACTCTGCTGAATTAGAATATGAAGAAACACATCCTTCTTCTAGATGGCAGCTACCCAGTATAAATGCATCTGAAGTCTATTCAGACCTGTCTACTTTTCTTTTAATAGCTGCAACCAGAATTTCTATTAAAGAATCAATAAGTAAGATTCAAGAAAACTCTGACTATGTGCAATATATTGCTCTTTGAAACTCCAAACAACTCCAGGCCGAGGCAAAAAGACTAAAAACTCAGTATCTGCATTTGGGGTGCATACGCATTGGGATTCATGCTTTAACGCATCAGGGTCTAAACACATTTGTTCTAGCCACTGTCCAAGATTTGACCCATAACAAATATATTGATTCATTGATAGGTGGGATAGTAGCTCCTCTGTCTAATGGTCTTGTTTATTTCGATTGTTATCCTAATTTCACTGTATATGTTTTCGGTGAAACAATTGAAAGCATTCTTAAGTTACAAATCAGACAACTGGGTTTGACATGGCAAAAAAGAGACACAATATTGCCATACAAACAAGGGGTTGCTTCCAACATACAAACACCCTCTATCCTGCAGTCATACATGCCTCCAGCAAAGATTCAAAAGCAAGTGTAGTGGTGTTAACAAATTCTAGAAATCAAAAGATTGAACACCAAACTATAAGATGGGAAGATCTTACCTTCCATGAACACTGGGTGGTATCCAATCCCAAGCCTCCAGCCATAAACAAAATTACTTCTACTGATATTAGAGAAAAACCTTCTTTTTCTATTCTTTCTTTCCCTCAAATATCAACTATTGATAGGAGAAGAATAGACCAGATGTGCAAAATTTCACCATTGTACAGAAACCCTGAATTTGTAGATACAGCTTGTTCTAGCTCCAGTTCAAATTCTTGTAAACATATTTTGTTATTTGAGTTTGCACAAATAGCAAAATTTTCTTCACTTGAAGGAAAATGTCCAGAATGCCATTTCTCTGTAAATCTTAGCCATCTTGCTGAAATGGTCATGCATGAGAATCATCATCCTAGGGCAAGAGAAGATCCACCGTCTACTTCTGTAAATCCTTGTCCAAATCCTAAGTGTTCAAATATTCCATTTTCCCATGAGTCTAAGCATATTCTAATGATGCATGAGATAACTACTTTAGAACATGAAGATCCAAGCTTAACAACAATATTTAGCATGATGAGGCCAGCAAAGCCTAGATATGGGCTAGGATACTTAGAGAAAGCCAATGGCTTAATTCCAGATTCAGGATTTGGCAAAATAGCAGATCACTGTAAGAAGCCTGCAGTCATGGAAATGTAGAAATTCTTTACCTTAATGGATGGATGTCCAAATCACAAGATTGGTGCTAAATGGATGAAGGCTATGCTCAATTGGGACATATTTACCCATCAAAGGGCTGAAGAATTTGGTCTAAGTCATTCTGTTGAAGATAAGATCAGACTGTCTCAAGGATGGAAACAGTTCATGGAAAATACCAATACTTGGATTTCATTCTATTCATGGATTTAGAAGAAACAGTCAGAAACAATCATGATGACTGATGATACTGCAACTACATCATCCAAATATTTCTGGTCAGCATTAAATGGTGATAAGGTTGAAACTCCAACCACATTTCCTCCTTACAAAGGAATAGTCATAGGAGAAGGCCAACATTCTGCTAAAGCCATTCCACTAGTGTTAAAAGATGACAATTCTTCAGGTATTGATGGAAGAATACAAAAAGCTAGTGAAAAGCTAAACTAGACCAATACAACTGTCACAGGGCTAGAGATGAATGTAGCTAAATCTGCAGAAGTGAAATAACAGTTCAATACTACTCAAGTTTCTATGAATGATATAAATAAATCAATCACCGATGTGCAGTATTCCACATCGGTTGTTAGAGGTTATGTTAGAGAATCTCTGATGAAGTTAGAAAATGTAGAAGAAAAATTTGTAGAACATTTTGATTCTACTTCAGGAAGCATAAATGAATTGGCAGGAAAAGTTGATAAAATGTCTTTATCAAAAGAAGATAAACCTATTCCATCCTCCTTTATGCACAAAAGGAGTATAAAAATACAAGACCCTGTCAAACCAGTTGGTAAGTTTCCCTGTCTATTTCCTAAAGAAGTTGCATCTCCACAAAAAGATAAAGCTAGAGCCTCCAATTCAGATGAACACATCTCCTTGGTTTCTCTATTTAAAGAAGAAGAAAAGGAAGCAGAAGTACTTCTTATATACGAGCCCTTGGAAAGCCAGTACAACAAATATTCTGCTCCAGATTTAAGAGGCAAAGGTAAGCTCCTGGATTCTCACACATTTTTTCGTAATTCCCATAAAGAATGGAATATTGACAACCTTAGTGTTGGTCAAATCAGGCAAATGGTGGACATGATGTTCACTGAATATAAGCTAATGTGCTTAAGAGGGAAAAATGAAATAGAAGCTTGTAAAACAATAATCCAGTGCTTTACCAGGTCATTACTGAGATGGTGGGAGACTGAGTCTTCTCTAGATCTAGTAACCAAGATGGAAGAACAATTGCTCAAAGATGAGCAAGGAAATATTATACACAATTATGATGGGACTATTCAGAATAACATGATTGGAGCATTAACTTCCATGATTGTAGAACACTGGTGCGGATCATAAGCAAAGACGGTTGATAAACATGAAGTCATCCTAATGAACTTAAAGTGCAATAAGATGTCCCAATTTGAAGACTTCCATCGAGACTGGATGCAACGTATATATGAGGTAAAATATTCAAAGAATCTTCTCTCAAAGCAGGTATATCTAGTAGCCTTACCTTCAAGGTTTGTTGATTACATTCGCCTGCAAGAAGTTTTTCAAATGCCATTTGAATCTGACACATGGGGACAGATTTATTCTAATATAACAAAAGCTTTGGTTGGATTATTTACTAGCTCAAAAGTTAACAAATCTCTTGAGAAACTGCCTAAGCTGCCAGACAGTAAACCTATTTGCAATAAATACAGATTATCTATTGATGATCCATTGGTCATAAGATTCAAGGAAGATCAAGAAAAGAGCTAAAAAGGATAAGAAGACAACCAAGTTTCACTACAATAAAAGAGACCAAGCTTCTCGACCTAGGAAGCAACTAAGAAAGGGATATTACAAATATATCCCTAAGACTCATTACTACAAGCCATCAGATATTCACTTACATATTGCTAAACAAGAACAATGGAACAAATTAACATGTTGGCTTTGTGGTAAAACTGGACACATTGCAAATAGATGTCCAGTAGGAGAAGAGTCCAAGAAAGATAGAGGTAAAAAGTCTCAATCTCTATCACAAAAAGAGATTGTAAAAATAGAGAAAACAGAGACCCCAATGATTTTCATGAAATGTGGGTCTAGAAAACATAAAACATATCACTGTCCAAATGTAGTGATCAGAGATCGTCCTCAAATTTAGCAGCAATAGTTACTTTATTCTTCTATTGAATATTCTAGTTCCAGTTTTGTCTACACATCAGAAGAAGAATATGAGGAATTGAATCTTCATGCTTAGGCCTGTAATTGTTCAGATTCTGAAGAATGTCGATGTAATTTTTCAAACACAAATTCTAACTCTTTTTATGACTCTTCTGATGATGAACCAGAGGACAAACCACAAAAGGAAAAAGTATTAATGGCTCAGACAGAAGAAGAATAAATAAAGATCATGTCACAAATACAAGCAATGGAAGATGACGAGATGAAAATTCGTCTTACTGAAGCCTTTATGGACTAGATAAAGTCTTCCAGTCGTAGTAAAGGATCTTCAAAGAAGCCCCTATTCATTGATGCCTCATATGAACACAATGAAAAATCCTTTCAAAGGAAAAAATAGCAGGACAAGGTTCGGGCACTTACCTTGGGGGAGATAAGTAAAGAAATTCATAACCTTAAAACTGAAAATTTTGCACTAAAGATTCAGGTTGAAAAGTTAGAAAAATGAAAACAAAATATTGCAGTAGATTCATTTGATGAATACGATCCACCAAAATTTCATGAATCAAATATTCAGATATTTGAGGGAAAAAGGATCCTACTACTGGTTTTCAAGAAATGAGGATACTTGCAATAGAATATCAACAGAACCATGTACAAGTTAACATATGTATTCAAGGTGAAATGTTTAGCCTAACTGCTCTTATAGATTCAGGAGCAGATGTTAATATACTAAGCACCAAAGTTGTTCCAGATAAATATTGGATGTCTGCACAAAGAAAAGAGATTAGTCTAGGCAACAAAACACTCAACTATGAAGTACCCAAGGCATCAATCTGCTTTGATACTCATTGTATAAAGTTAAAATTTGCAATCAATGACATCCCAATAGATTTCATTTTAGGCAATATCTTTCTGGCCGCGGTAGAACCACATGGGTCAATCCGTTTGAAGAAAAACAGAGGTGGATATTTCATCACACTTCCAACATCCAGTGGCATTCCTAAATGGATTGAGATGCCTTACATCTCAAATCTCGGAGTTTCAAAAATGGTACAAGCCATGAAAGAGTTCGACAAAGCTAAATCAAAATTGTTAGATCTTAAAGATCTAAAATCCACTATCCAAGTTTCACAACAGCTAAAGCATCCAACTAACCAAAAAAAAATTGTTGAGATTAAATAGCATATTGAAGAAGAATGTTGTGCTGAAGAACCTAATGCCTTTTGGCATCGAAAGCGGTATTCAATAGAACTACCATATAAAATAGAATATACAAGGCAGCCATGTAAAAGCAAAGCTATATCTATGAATAAGGAGTATCATGATCTATGATAAAAAGAAATGTAGATATTGTTGGAGAAGAAGCTAATCAGGGAGTCAGACAACCCTTGGAACTGCTATGGGTTCTATGTTAACAAAAGAGCCGAACGAATCAGAGGCATCCCAAGACTAGTAATCAATTATAAACCTCTGAACTACAACACTTACTCGATCCCTCATAAGGGAGATCTTATCAGTAGAATCGTAGGTGCAAAAATTTTCTCCAAGTTTGATTTAAAGTCGGGATTTTGGTAAGTTGCAATCTCAAAAGAAGATAAATTCAATACTGTTTTCCGCGTGCCAGCAGGGCACTATGAGTGGAAAGTGATGCCTTTTGGTCTCAAACATGCACCATCCAAATTTCAAAAGGTGATGGATTCCATTTTTAAACGTTTCTTTGATTGGTTAACTGTCTATATTGATGATAATCTTATTTTTTCCAAGAATATCCAAGACCATTTTTGACATATACAGATTTTTGTAAATACCATTAAAAGAAATGGTCTTGTTCTCAGCAAAAAGAAAATTGAAGTCTTTCAAACTTCAATTAAGTTTCTTGGCCATACAATTTTTAATGGCCAGATCTCTCTGCAAAAACATGGTGTACACTAGCAGTATGGCCGCAACACACCAAGCAGAAGAAGCATTACAAAGTTCTTTCCACGACATCTCAATGATTTGGTCAGAAGGAGGAGACAGAAGAAAAATTTATCATAGATTTTTCTCGATCAATAGAACCAGAAATACAAACTGGCCAGTCATGAGAGATAACGCTGCACTCTGGCCAAGGAATGATCCTAATCTAATTTTTCCTGACACCATTTATAACTTTGTTGGATATAAAAAATTATGGTGGGACATTTTAAATGTTGACAAGAAAAATGAAATTCATTGTACAAAGCTTAAATTTGGATCCACAGGAAGTATGCAGAGAAACCAACAAGCAGAATGGTTAAGGGACTGGTGGAAAGATTATGGAGTAAATAAAACTGCAATCGATCCTGTTTTTTATGAAAGTTACTTCCAGATGCAGTGTAAAAAGTGTTTTGAAAGAAATGTTGTAGAATGTTTCCATCTACCTTGTAAATCGGTCAGCGATTTATTTCAATATCCTGACCATGCAACTTTACAACAATTCATGGCTAGGCATGATGAATGGCTAGTCATGACTAAAATAAAACATCAATATCTACTCAACAAACCCATGATCATCTGATGAATCTATACTAAAGCACGGGATGGGATTATATATCCTAGAATCCGCTTTCCAAGGATTACACCTCTTGGTGGCCCCAATACATAATTGGTTCTCGTGGGCTTTTCCTAAAAGCATCCACATTGTAACAATGGTGTCCAGTCACGAACTAAATGTGACCAGTTTTCTCGTGGACTTTTGTTGTTCAAAAAGTATCCACTTTGTAAAGTTTAAGCTTTCCTTGGGATTCATTGTAATCTCCACTAGGTAAATATAGTACAAAGATTCTTCAGTCGCGAGACTCGATGCACTTCTTTGACTTTTGGTGCGCTTTGAACCACATCTCATAAACTGGCAGAATAATTAGTATTGAGTTTGTCTACCCAAGGGCCGGATGTTTGTCCCCTCCTTTTCCTATATAAGAAAGGGGTAAGACTCATTTGAGGCATTCGGAGTTGTGTTTGATTTCTTTTTGTGTTTAAGAGTCGAGACATTTTCCTGCTCTTCAACTGCAGACTATTGTCTTCCCTGCTTGCAGAGATCTCGAAAGTCTTATGTGATCTGAGAAGCCTGCGCATCTGTGTGTTCGGCACAGGTGAGAACCTAAAGTGGCCAGATCTTTAGAGAGTCTGTCTATGGGAGTGTTAGTTTCAGTGTTCAAAGACTGAGTCTATGATCTCACCAAGTAGCCTCCAGTAAGCTATCTCCTAGTTGAGTAGCAAAAGTCTGGTAAATGTGAACATAGTCTTTCTCAAGAAATAATTAATTGTAATCTTCTGTAATCCATTTGCTGAATTAATATAAGAGAGTGTTATTTATTCTACATTTGAGTACTTGTGCATTATAAATGAGCTGTTGAGGTAGTATCTGCTTGATTTATTATGTATTGAGGTTCGCCAGAGGTTTGTGAGAAGTTCACCAATGCATAGAAGGGACGCTAGACCGTGTAAGGCAAAGATGTCATTGAAGAGGTCGACAAAGCAAGAAATGTGCTAATAGGTTCATGTATGGGTTCGTTTATGGGTTCATGTAAGTCAGAATAAGTGGCAAAAGCAAAGAAGAGACTGAGCAAGGCCTAGCAACTGTGTTGTTGTTGCAAGCTTCATTGAAGCCCCTACATAAAATTGAGTTGTGTTGCTATTGCAAGCTTCATTGAAGCCCCTACAATCGGCTAATATGGTACGCCTAAGGTACAAGGTCTTCAATGTAAAACACATGAACTCAATGTACAGAAAAATCCAAATTTTCGCGTGTCGTATGTAGCATTAAAAATTAGATTAATTTTTATTTTTTTATGTGACATTTAAATACTGAAGTCTAAGTTAATTGTTGAAAATGTCCTTAGAGATATGTGACAACCACCATTATTTTTTTCCTTATACTTTTGAAAACAAATATCATGTAAACCACAATATATTCTTAAAGAGTCGGAACAATTATCATAACTTAGTTGTCAAATCTCTAGTGGATCTATTCATTCCGAGCACTATTGTTAATTTCATGTCCTCTTCTTTCAATTAACTTATGGTTTTTCTACTTCACTTGAAATTTACCAATATTGTGGTATATCTTGGTGAGTAGACTTTTTTTATACGTAGTTAATGGCTTTTCTACTTCACTTTGCGTAATATCCCTCCCTTATAGTACCATTTAATTTGACTATGTTTTATTAGATAAAATGGCACGGAAACCATAAAGGAAAAATATTGGAATAAACATGTAAACAAATATTTATTAGTAAATAAATTAGATGTGTGTACTTGAGAATGAGACACCTAGAAATTAAATGCTTGGCATGCTTTCTTTATAAAAATTCTAGATAAGCCTAATGGATGGGAGAGAAAGATGCTAAATGTGGAAAATCATAAAAGCTTCACAGGAGAGAAAGACAGGTTTTTATGGAAAAGCCTAGGCGACTGGATAAAAAAAAAAAACCTACAAAGAAAGACGTCGCTAAAGGAAACCTTATTAAGAAGAAGAGACATTAAATACCTATAAAAAGCATCAACAAAGGTTGTTGATTACTTTGAGGTAAGAGATTCTTAGACTGAGGAAACAGTTCTAGACTGGGTGGAGAGAAGGTGTGAAATTTCGAGTACCCTATTAGTGATTTTATTTAAAATTGAATGCAACTTAATTCTTTATTGAAAACAATTGCATATAGATGTCAAAATTTTTGGACTTTTTACGGGTCGATATTGCTCCATGTTGAATTGTCTTTTATATATCCTAACTTGTTGATGGATAGCAGAGAACTGGTAGATATTGGATCGTACTGCAAGTACTATGTACTTGCAGAGTTCTAAAAGCTATAGTAGCAAATATAGTAGTACCATGTTTTAAAATAATTAGTAACAAGAATTTCAATTAGGTGAAAAAGGGAAATCGTAGATAAATGTTGCAGTAACTAGAGCACATCCATCACAAGCAAATTTTTATGGTCTTGTTAAAACTATTATTATTGAAAGCTTATATAGGTTGAGTTCTTAAGGATTGACTCCAGATTTAGGAAAAATATAATTAGATATTAAGGACAAATCAAGCAATCTTGTAACCAGGTATAGCCGAAGTATTGAATGTTGTAGGATTGGAGTGTATATATGGTAGTCTTAAACGTAGTGGAAAACAAAATAATGATGAGTAATGACTCACCGGGAATGCTGTGAGAATGAAATTTTCTTAGTGTGGTACGTGGAAACTGCTAGCCGGATGCATAAATGATCATAACAGAAATGTAATCATTCACTTTCTACCTTATGCATGTAACAGATTTAGAGATCCGAATATCATATTGCATGCTAGAGGAACATATAACACAAACAGAACAACATAAACATTGCACCAAATTGATTTTAATCACATAAGAGGAATATAAACACTTAGTAGAGAATTGCTCAACGATTATA
Source organism: Pinus tabuliformis (assembly GCA_031772625.1). Classification (NCBI taxonomy): domain Eukaryota; kingdom Viridiplantae; phylum Streptophyta; class Pinopsida; order Pinales; family Pinaceae; genus Pinus; species Pinus tabuliformis. Next base: position 696,938,047 of record CM062806.1, on the reverse strand, counting down.
GAAGTATCTATAATAGTTTATAAATTTAATCAAAATCCATGATGGTTGAGCCAGTAGTAAAGACAAGTTCTACTTATAGATTATATGCTTAAGAAACATGTCAGCTAATATATTGAACATTTTCGCATAACCAGATATTATAAATAAAATGCTGGTAATAGAAGTAGGACAATGCATAACACAGATTCTACATTTTTATTAAGAGTTCGACAAAAGAAACCTACCTGAGTGTATGTATAATACACCTGAGTAATTCAGGGGAAAACTCCAAGACAATCAAAGGATTTCACTTCACATCACAACAGTAAACCCAAATCTTTTCCCAATAGCTAGAACAGATTATATTTTAACCTCCTATGATAGTTGTTGTAAAGAAAAGAATAAAATAACATAGATACAAAAATCTCTAGAAACCTTACACCTTCAATGAATAGGCAGCTATAAAAATCAGGAGTTTATATACTTAGAGTACCAAAAAGCGAATACAGGTTGTGGAGAAATTATGGCAACTAAGCCCAAGAAGGGACATGGGCCAAATTGTTCATGTAGAAGCAAAAAGGAAAGAACAGGATATCTAAACGCAGCAAGGAGGAATGATCTGGAATGACCCAGGTGTTCCACTTTGCTGCTAGGGTATAAATGGGTTCAAACAATCTCACCGTTGGATTAGAATTAAATCATAGCCATCGTAGATGAGGAGACGGTACTGCAGGCCAGGTGATTTTCACATGGGCCTAATTTACATGGCGTAAAACTCTTCAGCATAAGGTTCAAAACTGTGCTCCAAGGTGCTAATAACTGGGGTGGGTTACATCAAGAATTAATCCCAAAGCAAATGTGAAAGTTACAATAATCAATGTGAATTAAGTAAATACGCTATAGTCAAACCTTCAAAAGATTTAAGGCGGGTCTTGAAATCAATTTTACCACATAGAATTAACATTACCGTGCGTATTAGTCACTCTATAAAGCAACTCGAGGACTCCCAGTATTATGATTTGAACCAGCCATCGAAATTAGTGTCAGCAACTCAGAAACATGGTACCCATGCCCATAAATCATGTTATAACGTAACAGCATAGGATTTCATAACATAAAGGGAGTTGTCTATAATGTGACGTTTTGGAGATTCCGGTGACGGAATCCGGCGGAAGAAATTGAGGTTAAATCTTGATTTGTTGCAGTTAAAATGGTTTTTTAACTGCATATTTGGATTCAGCACCCTGAAAAACTCGTGCGACGCTTTCATTGTGCAAAAACTAGCTATCAAACTTGCGATTCCAATAAATTCTTGCCGGATTTTGACCGGAAAAACCCGTCAGAAAGACTTTCAAAAAATCGCGTTATAGACAACTACGATTAAAAGGCACAGACAGTCCTCACATAACTATATATCACCGCATCATCCCAATTGTCGAACTGATGTCACACAAGGATCCCCAATATTGTCACAACGTTCACATGGCCTCCATGTGATGGAAGCAGATGTGGCATAAGTTGATTGTTGATTAGTCTTCAAAGGGGGAGTGGTACCAACAATATAGGGATTCGCACAAAAGTTATAAATACTAGTGGACTTCTGCACATACTTAGTTAGGTGAATGAATGCGACACAAGCATAATATAAAAGTTAGGAAGGGCGATCTCTATGAAAACGATAAACAAATTCATTTTGTGAAGAAAATTCCCATGATATATGGTATTATGTGGCCGGGAGAGAAACCTCCTTACAAATATGAAATATCCATCCTAAACGTGGAATGGGGATAATTCTCGTGTCAAAAATAAATAAAAAGGAAAGAAAAATTCATCCTAAACCTGAAAAGCAGTTGTGGCCTACGATGCGGTGAGCGTGGATCGAACACGCGACCTTCAGATCTTCAGTCTGACGCTCTCCCAACTGAGCTATCCCCGCTACACGAAAGTACATAACATAGAAAGCGAGGTGCCATCGTTATCACCAGATTGTTGCGTGAAGAATTTTTGTGATCTTGTTTGTGATACCGTAAGGATGACTACTATATTTTTCTCCGTCACCTGATATGAATTTTGTAGATAAAACATAAGAGGCCACAACTGAACCAAGTTACTGCTACTTTTATATGTGCCTCTACTTTCTATTAGGCTAGGGCTGCTTGTGGATTGACTGCGACAATCAGATTAAATAATTAAATAAAAAAGGTGGTTTAAAGAGGTCATAATTTTATTTAGAAATTAATAAAAATTTCAGTCAAATTAATAGCAAACTGCTATCAAGGTTCACTGTTTTAGGTGTTCCAAGAGGATTTTTTTAGTGTTGAATTTATATTTATTTTTAAAAAAATTGAGGATTTTTTATAGTGTTGAATTTATATTTATTTTAAAACAAAATGATTAAACACTATGCTAGTTAATTTTTTTTAGAAATTTTCTTGCTATATTCTAACAAGAAATTTGAAGTCCATGAAAAATTGTGACCTAATAACATTAAATAAAAATGACATTTATATCAATAATTTTCATTAAAAAAAATTAAAAATGTGGTATATCAAACCCTGTATCTTTTACTCAGCAATTCTCAAATAACAAAAGGTATAATATATAAATATAGGTTTATATTTTCATATTTATTTAATATAATTATAAAATTACTTTGCAAATTATTTAAAAAAAAATCTATTAAACCTAGACTTAATTAATTAATTATAAAAAGAAAACATAACCCTAATCAACCAATATTAATCACATTATACCCTCTTTTCTCAATAAAGATAATTTCATTAGAGGCACGACAATGCGTCTGAGCTGCATCTCCTCTTAATTATGTGTCATCAACTTTTCTGTTTGCGAGGATCCTCTTCATATCCTCCCAAGCATTTCAAGTGATTTTTAAATGCATATCCTCTCTTTCTTAAGTGTGTCTGAACAAACTAAATGCCACAGGTAATGCAAAGCAAGCTCGCAATTGGGTTTTACCGAACGACATAGAATTTCATTGGAATAATTAATAAATTCCCTTGATGTTAATTTTCTTCAATATAATTTCATAATAAATAAATAACTAGCTAGTGAGTTGGTTTCAATATAATACCCCGTCGCTCAACCCCTATGCCTCCCCGCGAAGCACATTATTTCACATGTTTTGAAATCATCCCCACTTTATGCATATCATCCCCACTTCATTTTATTGTAAGCTATGATTCTTGTCGTTTCTACTAAGCCTGGTATTTGCATTACATGTCCTTCCATTGTGTTCGCATGTTCATGTACAACTGAATATACCAAAAAATGGATGGAGCAACTTAAACCCTAACTAGTTGGGGATGTAACTGAAAGGGTAGAACATAGAGAGCAACCAGTTGGGGATGTAGCTCAAACGGTAGAGCGCTCGCTTTGCATGCGAGAGGCACGGGGTTCGATACCCCGCATCTCCATCTTATTAAATTACAAATATTGCTTTATTTTAAGCGCCAAGAAGTTCCATAAATTCAGTGGTAAATTAGTTAAGCTTTACCATATTGAGTGAAGTTACATGGATCTTGTTGGTCCATGGGTAGTTTGTTCTTGTTTGTGTTTAGTTGAATTTTGTAATTTACATATTTTGAGTATTATGCATTTAAAAATATATTTGAAGTAATAAAAATTCACAATCTAGCTCCAAATTGTATTCTCAAATTTCCATTAAAAATATAAAAACACATAATAGTTAGATTGTGTATTTTCTTATAAGTGTAGTGTAATTATTTTCCTCTTTTTTTCTTTTCCAGCATATTTTCTGGTCAATTATACCCAAGATACGATAAGGAGTTGTTGGAATTGTAAGTTTGTGTCATGAAATCTGCGCAATCTAGGTGCGCAAATATTGCTTTATTTTAAGCGCCAAACTCTTCTTTAGAGGTAAATTCATAAATAACAAATGATATATACAAAATTGCAAGGATCCATGGCACAATAGTATCTCGTCTGTCTCCAGATCAGAAGGCTGTATGTTCGATTCACGTTGGGTTCAATTACAAAAACCACCAAAGCTCTCTCTATCAATAAACACAAACACTCGGTGTTAAAATTTCTAGTTCAATAGATCACCAAAGCTCTCTCTATCAATAAACACAAACACACGGGTGTTAAAATTTCTAGTTCAATAGATCACCAAAGCTCTCTCTATCAATAAACACAAACACACGGTGCTAAAATTTCTAGTTGAATAGATCACCAAAGCTTTTTCTATCAAAAAAAACATACTTTTACTAGAGTTAGGTGTTAAAATTTATAAAGACATTTATTTTTATTTAATTTAGGCTTTTATGATCTATATCAAGTTTGATTCTTCGTTTTATATAATTTTTTGATCTTTCTGTGATTTTTCTCTCATCTCTATTTCACTATAACTTTTCACTAAACATTTATTCTTCTTCCTAGAAGCATGTGATTCTTTAATCATTTTATGTTTTCTCTTTCCTCTCTGCTTTGTCTTGCAGGTATGCTACATGCTTGCATCAAAAGCTTCTTCATCTAATTAACCACCGATCAACAGGGCTTGAAATAAATCCACTTGCAAATTGGTTCACGTTTACAAAATAAATTGTACCAATCAATCATATAGAAGGATCAAAATAAATTTAGGAGCAAATTGGTAAAGCTTTACAATATTGAGAGAAGTTCCATAAATTCAGTGGTAAATTAGTTAAGCTTTACCATATTGAGTGAAGTTACATGGATCTTGTTGGTCCATGGGTAGTTTGTTCTTGTTTGTGTTTAGTTGAATTTTGTAATTTACATATTTTGAGTATTATGCATTCAAAAATATATTTGAAGTAATAAAACTTCACAATCTAGCTCCAAATTGTATTCTCAAATTTCCATTAAAAATATAAAAACACATAATAGTTAGATTGTGTATTTTCTTATAAGTGTAGTGTAATTATTTTCCTCTTTTTTTCTTTTCCAGCATATTTTCTGGTCAATTATACCCAAGATACGATAAGGAGTTGTTGGAATTGTAAGTTTGTGTCATGAAATCTGCGCAATCTAGGTGCGCAAATATTGCTTTATTTTAAGCGCCAAACTCTTCTTTAGAGGTAAATTCATAAATAACAAATGATATATAAAAAATTGCAAGGATCCATGGCACAATAGTATCTCGTCTGTCTCCAGATCAGAAGGCTGTATGTTCGATTCACGTTGGGTTCAATTACAAAAACCACCAAAGCTCTCTCTATCAATAAACACAAACACTCGGTGTTAAAATTTCTAGTTCAATAGATCACCAAAGCTCTCTCTATCAATAAACACAAACACACGGGTGTTAAAATTTCTAGTTCAATAGATCACCAAAGCTCTCTCTATCAATAAACACAAACACACGGTGCTAAAATTTCTAGTTGAATAGATCACCAAAGCTTTTTCTATCAAAAAAAACATACTTTTACTAGAGTTAGGTGTTAAAATTTATAAAGACATTTATTTTTATTTAATTTAGGCTTTTATGATCTATATCAAGTTTGATTCTTCGTTTTATATAATTTTTTGATCTTTCTGTGATTTTTCTCTCATCTCTATTTCACTATAACTTTTCACTAAACATTTATTCTTCTTCCTAGAAGCATGTGATTCTTTAATCATTTTATGTTTTCTCTTTCCTCTCTGCTTTGTCTTGCAGGTATGCTACATGCTTGCATCAAAAGCTTCTTCATCTAATTAACCACCGATCAACAGGGCTTGAAATAAATCCACTTGCAAATTGGTTCACGTTTACAAAATAAATTGTACCAATCAATCATATAGAAGGATAAAAATAAATTTAGGAGCAAATTGGTAAAGCTTTACAATATTGAGAGAAGTTCCATAAATTCAGTGGTAAATTAGTTAAGCTTTACCATATTGAGTGAAGTTACATGGATCTTGTTGGTCCATGGGTAGTTTGTTCTTGTTTGTGTTTAGTTGAATTTTGTAATTTACATATTTTGAGTATTATGCATTCAAAAATATATTTGAAGTAATAAAAATTCACAATCTAGCTCCAAATTGTATTCTCAAATTTCCATTAAAAATATAAAAACACATAATAGTTAGATTGTGTATTTTCTTATAAGTGTAGTGTAATTATTTCCCTCTTTTTTTCTTTTCCAGCATATTTTCTGGTCAATTATACCCAAGATACGATAAGGAGTTGTTGGAATTGTAAGTTTGTGTCATGAAATCTGCGCAATCTAGGTGCCCATGGGTTTCTTAGGGTGTTGAGTCCATTCATGTATTCAAAAATGCATTTTAAACAACAAAAAATCACAATCTTGTTCAAAATTGTATCGTCGAATTTCAATGAAAAAACAAAAATGCCTAATACTTCGACTATGCCCTATAGGTGTAATCTAACTATTCAATGTTTTCGCCATTTTCTAGTCAATTTTGCTCAAGATCTAAGAAGGAATTGTTGGAATCATAAGTTTGAGTTGTATAATTTGCACAACCAAGTGCCCAATATATTTTTTTTAGTGTGATGAATTTATTTATGAATTCAAAAATGCATTTTAAATAACAAAAAATCACAATATCACAAAAAATTATAGTGAAATATATATATTGTTAGACTTTGTTTTTTCCTATATCACACGGATGCCACGACACTTCATTATTTTAAACTTTATATTTTTATTTTATTTTTTAAATAGCAACCGTGTTGGATGGTGTCTACATAAATGTTGATAGGAATTTGGATAAAAAAAATTGTTTCCATAGGACTAGCAAAGCCCTTTCTTCATATAAGACTTATATCTTTAGGACCCAAGGAACAATTGACAATATTGTTTTCTACCACTAAGTTCTACAGACTATGTTATAGTGTTTATTATGATAGTAGGATTGACCATTTACCTCAAATACTTAGTCTAAACATGAGTGCTAAACATGAAAAATACTTCCCGGTGGCAAATGATGTTAGGTAGAAAGAGTGTCTAAAGCTATCATAACATGGAAGCATCTAAGCTATTATTCTATTTATCAAAGCTAGTGCTATGATCTTGATACATTGGTTGCATGATATCCTTTGATTTTTTAGTAAATCGATTAACCTATATGGGTTGGTCACATTAAACCAAGGAAACCAAAAGGGTCTCAATAGAAAAGCATGACTAAAAGGCTATTATCATAAAAAATAGTCAATTAGTGGAAGAAATGTTTTCATAATGAAAGAGAAAAAACAATTTATTAAATTAAGTGAAGAAGTTAATTAGATAATATGTAAGGAGTGAAATGCACAACACAAATGAAAGAGTGTGCATGTAGATATATCTAGAGATGGTGTCTTTGCAAAATATAGTATAATTGATAACAATACACAATGACAACTTAAAAATTTTAATGTGCTAAAAAAATATTAGTGTAAGTTATATGTGTGTATCGAGAAGTGGACTATAAATTAGAGAATACAAACTTGAATACCAAAAATTACTCAAAATCTAGGTAGAAAGTGAATTTGAGCTCTTATACCATTGATATAGGATAAGGATAGGAAGGGGACCTTAGTAGTTCACCATCTTTCAATTTTAATAAAATTGTTTAAACTATACAACTTAGTCACTCTAAACCAACAAAGCCAAGAAAGCCACATCGGAAGTCAATGACTAAAAGATTATTATGACAAACAACTTATGAAAGGAAATAATGTTTCAACAGTGAAAGTGATTCATTCAATGAAGAGGGAATATATTTATATAACTATATGTGAGAAGTAAATTAAATGGAAAACTTCAAAGGGGATGCATGTAGATATGTACATAACTATGCATTTGCAAAACATAGTAAGGAGTGATAAGAACGCAAAAATAAGAACTAAAAAGATCTAAATATTTTTTGAATTTAGGCTTCTCTGATCCATAATGAATTACGAAAATTATTTCGGTAGAAATCACATAACATAAATTTTTTGTCCAAAAGATCTAAATATGTTAATAACATATATGTCACTAGTATGTGTGGTTTAGAAAGTGAACCATAGAGAAGGGAATGGAAACCAAAATATTAGAGAATTATAAATTGATATATTATTATTGGTATAGAATTCAATTATTTTTAAAGGACATGTAGGAAGTTAAATAATAGATATCCTCCTTATTTTCCATGAAGAAATACATTATTAAAAATTGATATGTAATGCAAACTTGAAGGTAATGGTAAAATTGCAAGTAAATTTTTTATGTATTGTAGGCAATGGATCACTTTGCAAAACACATAAATTTGTGGTTTTTTAAACTTAGTTAACAACATAAAAAAAAGACAATAGACCATATCAGAAACAAATAACAGCAAAAATGATAAAGGATTTCACCCCTCTCATGGGCTACATCTCCTGGTTCAGCTCCAATGCTTTTTCTCTTTCATAAGTGCTCAAGTTTATGTTTAAATGACTTTACAATGCTCAGACTGTAAAAATTATGTCTCCAATGGATCCAGAATTGTCAAAAACCCTCATCTAGGCTCTTTTTTCACCTCATTTGGCCAAAAACTCATAAAGTTATGTTTTTTCCAAGTTTTTCAAATTTTCCACAGCTAACCATCCTACAATTGGCCCCAAACTTGGCTTGAGCACCCCAAACCCGAAATTGGCGCACAATTTCAGCCTACAATCATGCCCGATGATGCAAATTGTTAGACACGTTAAATAACCAATAACCCCCATTTTTCGAAAATTAGGGTCGTATGGGGGCACGTGCCAAGGGGTTGGGGCTAACCACCCACCCCCGTTGGACGACCCCCAATAGAACTGGCACCTAGGCACATTGCTTCCCATAAAATCAGGACTAGGGCCAAAAATCACACGTCGAACCCAAATTCTGCACTAAGTGCTTGCGGTGGTGGCATGAGGTTCTATAGCGGCATGGGACCGGGGTTGGTCCCTAAACTCTGTGCCCATTGTAACAACCCCCAAAAGATTATGCATGTGGTCACATTGGGTATTAAAACCATGGGTTGGGGCCTTACCTTAGCACCCTTATCCCAAACACCTTTCTCTACTCCAACATGGGTTACATGTGGTGGACAAGACCGTGGGCTAGGCCTGTATGACTCTGCCCTTCTCTGCATGTTAGCATTGAGGTTTGATCTGCGGTCCTATGGCATATTGTTGTGGGTGATGACTATGGCTTGGTGTTGGGGCTATGAGGATGATCTTAGATGGAGTCAAGGATCACATGGTATGCCATGTTGCTAGCAAGGAAATTTCTAAGGAGATGTGGGATGCCTTAGCCACATTATATCAGGGATCTTCTGAGCAGCAGAAGATGTACTTAGAGCAGAATATGAGATCTTCTCAGATGCATAAGGGAGAACGTGTGGATCCATTCCTAACAAAGCTAAAGGAGACCCATGATGAGTTGTCGGTTGCGGGGCATACACCTTAGGATTTAGAGTTAGTGAGATTGGTGCTCAATTCTGTCTCAGATGAGTAGCGAGTCTTTGTCTAGAGTATCCTCAGCAGAGAAACATTGCCCAATTGGGATGAGATGTGGGAAAATCTAAAACAAGAGGAGATGAGGAGAGACCTAGTAAAGGTCAAACTTGAAGGAAGCAACAACATTAGTGGGTCGAACCTAAAGAGGACGAGGAGAATGTAGCCCTTACATCAAAGGGATAACAGGGGCAACAAAGACGAAAGAAAGATGTCTCCAAGGTGAAGTGTTTCAGATGCGGCGAGATGGGCCACTATGCATCCCAGTTTCCTTTGAAGAAAAAGGACAAGGATGAGAAGCATGATCCTAAGGTTGCAGTCGCAAAGATCAAATAGGAGGAGGATTTCACCATGACAACCAAGATACCTCTAGGAGGGAAGTGGTCTGATTTAGAGTTGTAGTTCGAAAGATCAACAAATGGGAAGGATCCTTGAGGAGTCTACCTATGGGATCAATGCCTTGCTACAGGAGCCCAGTTTTTTAGTAGCATGATGGACTAGTGTTGTATGGTGTCGAGGAGTGTCAGGGAAATAGTTGCAGTGGATAGGAGTGATAGAGACTGAATAGCATAGAGCAGAGTTGGTAGCAGTGCAGATGGAATAGTGCAGAGGTCAGCAACATTGTAGAAGATTCAAAGGGTCAACACAGAGACTAGCAATAGTTAGTTCCAACATTCCTGAGGTATCATACTGAACAGATTCAGTTCAGTAATTTTGGATGTTTTTCAGTTGCTTCTCTCAGCAACTGAGTTGTAGTACATATGTAGTGCTAGCAATGGCAGTGCTAGTAGCATAGCAGATGCAACATTTGAGAGGGAGTTGTAGTACAGATGTAGCAATGGCAGTGGCAGTGTCAAAAGCAGTAGTACAGGTATAGCAGCAGCGCAGTAGATGGTGGACAGCATGTCAGACATCAGTAGCATATAGGACGATGCTTAACAGATAGAGAAGTATGCAGCAACAGTATATTGCTAGAGCACATTCCTTGCTAAGAGGGAGTGTTGATTTGGGGTAGCATTGGATGTGGTCTAGACCTCAAATTTTGCAGGGAGACTTGGGCGCATTCATTCCAAAGAACCCATAAACCATTTAGGGAAATTCCACCCAGAGAAGATTATATTAAAATAATTAATATTTTTAATGGGGTTCCTGAGTCTAAACTTTGGAAAATTAAAATATTAATGGGTATTAATCTAATTGTGGGTGTAACTTTTAGAAAAATATGGAGATCAAGTCAAAATGATGTGAGCCTTTGATCAGGAGTTAATCTAGATCGTTGGTTTTCCAACTAGTAGATATAAGAAGGGGCTTGAGGGTCATTTGGAAAGTACACCAAGAGATCAAGAGATCAAATTTTTGAAGTGAGAAGTTCTGAGGAGGAAATTCTGATCAAGGAGATTTCTTGCAGAAAGGGGCAATGACTATTCGGAAGAAATAAGTTTTCTTGGGCCAAAGAGTATAAGGCAGAGAGAAGGAAGAATGACATCTAGAAAGAGGCAGATGTTGGCCCACGCAGAGCTAATGCAATGGTAGCGTAGGCCTTAAAGGGAAATCAAATTCCTACTGATGAAATCAAGTTTTAGTAGACGGGAGTCAGGGTGTGAGACCGGGAGGCAGAGATTCATATTTTATAACCAATAGAGGGTCTAGAAAAGGAGCATTGTGATACCCAACAGGGGTGACGCAGGAACTGCGTAGGAGTGACATAGTTCTACGCAGAGGGTATGCAAAGGCTCCAGTTCAGCGTGATAATACTTAGATTCTCCTCGTGACAGGTTGAGATCATTTCACCGTTCATTTTGTCCAGTTTCTCTTTGTATCGGATTTCTATTTGAGCATCCAAGAATATTACTCAGATTTTCTCCTGCATAATAATAAAACCCTCAGATCTGTTGCATCGGTTTTCCCACATTGGTTTTTTCCGCGGACATTTTTCCAAAAATAACGATGTCAATTGTGTTGTATTTTATTTCTTGATCAATCTCTTGTTTCCACATATATTTTAATCAAGTGAGGGCTACAGTGTATGTATTATGATATTTTCCGTAACAAACTGCAAATAATTTATTTGAAGTAATTTAACAAATAGGAGTAATATCATCAGTTGCTCCAGTAGGGATTATGGTTTATAGAATTTTCACATGGTATCAAAGTTGCATGTGAAGCAAGAAGAGCAGAGTCGGTAGATGCAGCACTGGGTAGAAGAGGGAGATCGAACAGTTATAAGAGGCAGCAATTCAAAACCCCAGATGGTTTGCGCAATTCTTAGTCGGAGGGCTGAAATTTCAAGGCAGTCTCTTTTCGAGTGAGTCAACAAAGAGAAGGGCTACTAGATCGATTTTTTTTCCAGGGCAGATGGAGCAGCATTGAAATCTCAGCATGAGGAGGAGCTGGTGGGACGTAGATTCTTCTGCAGGCAGTTTGCTGGGCAGAAAATCGTCATAAAGAGGAGAAGCATGGCTGCGCAAATTTCTTCCTCAGAGAATTCCTAGCCGAGGAATTTCAATTCTCTAGAGCTGAGCAGCAGTAAGGGGCAACAGTTTTACAAGCTCCAGTAGGGAGTGCATAGGCTAGCCCAGCAATAACACAAAGGAGAGAGGAGGTCATTCGACTTTCTATTTTTGGAAGAAATGGCAACCAGTGGCTTGAGGGATCAAGACAGGTTGGACGAAACATCCAACTATGTCATTTAAAACGCTAAAATTTCATTCCACTTGGATGAGCATGCCCTCAAGATGTATGTACATAGTGTGGTGGTTTAACCTGTGGATGCAGATTTGCTAAATAAGTATAAGGATGAGATGGAAAAGGCCAAGAGGATGATCCTGGAAGGATTCAAGGATCACATGGTGTGCCATGTTGCTAGCAAGGTAATGTCACACAACGAAGGCAATGTCACACAACGATCCCTAATATTGTCACGAGGGTCACATGGCCTCTATGTGATGGAAGAAGATGTGCCCGAAGTTGATTATTGTTTAGTTTTCATAGGGCGAGTGGTACCAACAATATAGGGATTCTCACAAAAGTTATAAATACTAGTGGATGACTTCTGCACATACTTAGTTAATTTAGGTGAATGAATGTGACACAAGCATGATATAAAAGTTAGGAAGGGCACTCTCTATAAAAATGAGAAACAAATTCATGTGAAGAAAATCCCCATGAGATATAGCATTATGTGGCAGGGAGAGAATCCTTCTTACAAATATGAAACATTCATCCCAAACTTGGAGTGGGGATAATTCCTGTGCCAAATGTGAGATAGTTATGTTCTAGGAACAAAGGAATCAATATAAGCTAATAAAATAAAAATATAAATAAATATATACTATTTAAAAAAATGGAACCCAAGTGATAAACAAGGAAAAATATAAAATAAATAAATAAATAAAAAAGAAAAAATGAGGAGGAAAGTATATTTATGACATTTTGAATTTACTAGTATTGTGGCAAATTTTGGTCAATATATATTTTTTTGTATGTAGTTAATATGTGTGAATATAATCATTTCAAACATTATTAATATTTCCATATTTTTTGGTGGTTTCAATTAACTTATGGTTTTTCTACTTGGAATTTACCAATACTATGACATATCTTAATCAACATACCTATTTTTGGAGTTGCCTTTAAAGCAATTAAACAACTCCTTTTTTTTTCTTTTATATAATTAATAAAAAAAATATTTAAAAATATTATACCATACTTATATAAGTAATACTAATACATTTAAATTTATCATTATTCTCACATAATAATATTTTGTATAATAAAATTTTACATCAACTTTTAATATTATTTCAATTTCCAATATCCCAAACCAATAATAATTTCCCTTCCCTGGTTAATAAAGATGTCACATCCAATGGTTTTTTTCAAAGCGAAAAAAGCATGATTATATTATATAAGGTATATAATGAAACAGATAGTACATCATAAGGGCTTTAGGAAGTTGGAGCAATCTGTGCCAAAAAATACTTAGATGAGATGGGAAGCATAATCCCAGCAAAAAGAGATAAGATATACATCAAGATAGATAGCCTTTTGAGGTGTCAAAAAGCTTGCAGATAAAACATTTTGCATAGCTCATGAAGGAGAATAAGGAAAATAAGATCTTCTGAGTTATAACAGCACTGTTCAAAATTTTCGATTCATACTTCGACCATTCATAAACCGAAAATATTCAGTAGGGAGGAGAGAAGCAAAAAGAACAAAATAACAGTGCATACCTGGATTCAGCAAAATTGAAATTAAGTACCAGGGATGGAAAATTCTTGGATGGAGAAAATTTCCTCATCAGATATTACCTTCATGTTCCAGATACCTATTTCTGATAGAAGACCTTCCTTTGATAAGATGTCTGCTTGCTAGTTCTGGGATCTGTAAATGTGTTGGATGGAGCATCCTTCCATCCTCCTCCAAAGGAACATGATTCTGTCCATCCAGCCTGCAAGGTGAGGATTACTGATATGGTTCTTTCCCAATACATAATCAACCATGACTTTGGAATCTCCGAAAATTGTAACAGACTGTATGTTAAAGAAAAGGCAAAAAGTTAGAAGACCCACGAGAGCCATCGCCTCAGCTTTGCAATTGGAACCCTTTCCCCCATTCCAGGAAATGAGATATTGTAAATTTTCATCCATGATGATGTGAACCCCACAACCACAAGAGCTATTTTGTGCAGCTCCATCAAAATACGCTCTTGGAAGCATTGTGTGATCATGTGCTTGCTCTTTTTTATTAGACTTTTTTTCGCTTGTATGACTTTGTCGGTAAGGTGTCATAGAGAGATACAATACTTTGTAGGATTCCAGTGAAAGACCCTTTTTTGTCCTTGAAGATTATGTTGTTCCTCCATCTCCATATGCACCAGAGGGCGATAATAATTATTGGCCTCCAGGATTCTTTCTGCCCGCTCCACCAAAGGAATGCTTCTTTTGTAGAAGCATGAGAAATATGAGGGAAACCATATAAATCTGCCAGTGCATGCCATAATTGCTGAGTTTTCTGGCATTGAAAGAACATGTGACAGTTGCTTTCCTCAGCGGATTTGCACATTAAACAGAAACCCGGCCCATGCCAACTCCTCTTTTTCAAATTTTCCCATGACAGGTTTTTGTTGTGGAAGACCAGCCATGAGAAATATATTGTTTTGGAAGGACATCCAGATTTCCAAAAAATTGTTGGAAATATTGGGCTGGTAAGAGTAGTCTTTAATCCTATCAGGTTTGAGTAAATGTCCTTTACACATACCGGGGCAATTCCTTTTGTATCTTTCCAGATAAGGACATCATCTTCCAAAGAGAGATATATGCCACAGTTTCTCAAACAGTCTCTGATTTTCTTCCATTGTTGTGCCAATATATCAGACATCCCCATATTCTCATCATCTTTCCAAAGAGGGAAAGGGCCTAGCCATACTGCAATAAGTTTGTCCCAAGTGAAAAATCCTTTCCTATGGAAAACATTTAGGAGCATCTCAAGCAAAATGGTGTCCTCTCGTCCACTCAAGAATGGATCTATTCCAATGAGTATTCTGCTACTAGACTGGAAGCTCCATGCCAAGTTCCTTAAGAAATACTCTTCTATCTTGTGAAAACTCAGCCATATTGCTGACCCATAAGCGGATCCAATCCTTCCCAACCTATACCAATATGAAATATCCTTACAGCCCATATATTTCTTCTTTATTGTGTTGCTCCAAGGACCCTCTCCATAAATCCCTCTCCACAATGATTTGCATAAGAGTGCCTTTCTGAAGGTCCACAGGTCCAGAAGGCCCCATCCACCAAAGTTTTTCAGCAATGAGATATCTGATAATTTAGATAGGTGATATTTTTTTTGTTCAAATTGGCCACCCACTATAAAGTTTGCAGATAGCTTGTTCATCTTCTGAATGATACTTGCAGGGAGAAAAAATAAGTGAGCCCAGTATACAGCAAGTTGTGTTAGAACTGATTGGGCTAAAATAACTCTTCCTACCAGAGATAGGCATTTGTATTCCCATGCTGATATCTTTTTATAGTATCTATCTATTATCCATTGCCAGTCCAATTTAGAATATCCTTTTGCTTTTAACTGGAATCCTAAGTATTTCATTCCATGCTTGATGGACCACGCCTATATCCCGAACAGCAAGAATATCCATTCTATTGTTTCCAAATTGACATCATTATAGAAAAAAATGGATTTTGATTCATTTATTTGTAGTCTAGTGGCTTTTTGGAATCTTTTAACGATGTCATGTAAACTTATCCAGGAGAGTCTGCATAGCATTCCAAAAATAAGTATATCATCTACAAATAAGTTATGCGAAATATAATTGCTTTTGCAAATCTTCAATGGCCGACACTTGTTTTCTCTAACTGCCTTCTTAATATGGAGACTTAAGGAAATCATTGCCAAGATAAACAATGGGGGAGATAGGGGACAACCTTGACACAGTCCTCTGGAAGCTAAAAAATAAGAGGATGGAATCCCATTTATAATGATGACATAATTCACTTTCTCAACACATGCCATGATCTAGTTTATCATATTAGATTTCAAGCTAATATTTGCAAGTAAACATCTGATGAAACCCCAATCTAGGCAATCGTATGCCTTTCGAAGGTCAATTTTGAATACTTTTTTTAGTATGCATGGTGAACAAGCTTTCTTGTGTGTTGGAAACATCGTCCAAAATATTTCTTCCTTTTAAAAAACCATGTTGATCCTTTGTTAAAAACTAGATAAGGTAACTTTAATTCTTTCAGCAATAATTTTTGAAATGATTTTGAAGGATATATTACAGAGGGATATCACCCTGAAGTCTTGAAAATATTCTGCTTCCATTTTCTTTGGAATGAGTACTATTTGAGTGGAGGAAGTTATCTGATGTATGCCACCTAATATTATAGAGACTTCGACCATCCTTAGCAAATCATGTTTAATAAGATCAAAAAAATGGATGAAGAATTCAAACGTCCAGCCATCTGGGCCAGGACACTTATCCTTCTTGAAGGATTTCATGACTTTTAACAATTCTTCCTGTGTTATGGGCTGGAAAAGGCATTCATTTTGTTCATCATCAAACATTTGTGGGAATAAGTCAATGTCCCATAAAATGTCCTGCATCCTGCAGTCACCAGATCTCTTATATTGATTTTCAAAATATCTAACAGCTTCATTTGAGATGTCTTGTTGAGAGTATAGAAAGTCGCCTCGACCATCATTTATCTTCCATAACGTGGCTAAGATGGCAAAGGCTAAGAGGATGATCTTAGATGGAGTCAAGGAACACATGGTGTGCCATGTTGCTAGCAAGGAAATTTCTAAGGAGATGTGGGATGCCTTAGCCACATTATATCAGGGATCTTCTGAGCAGCGAAAGATGTACTTAGAGCAGAAGATGAGATCTCCTCAGATGCATAAGGGAGAACATGTGGATCCATTCCTAACAAAGCTGAAGGAGACCCGTGATGAGTTTTCGGTTGCGGGGCATACACCTCAGGATTCAGAGTTACTAAAATTGGTGCTCAATTCTGTCTCAGATGAGTGGCAAGTCTTTGTCTAGAGTATCCTCGGAAAAGAAACATTACCTAATTGGGATGAGATGTGGGCAACTCTAAAACAAGAGGAGATGAGGAGAGACCTAGTAAAGGTCAAACTTGAAGGAAGCAACAACATTATTGGGTCGAAACCTAAAGAGGACGAGGAGAATGTAGCCCTTACATAAAAGGGATAACAGGGGCAACAGAGATGAAAGAAAGATGTCTCCAAGGTGAAGTGTTTCAGATGAAACGAGATGGGCCACTATGCATCCCAGTTTCCTTTGAAGAAAAAGGACAAGAATGAGAAGCATGATCCTACGGTTGCAGCCGCAAAGATCAAACAGGAGGAGGATTTCACAATGACAACCAAGATACCTCTAGGAGGGAAGTGGTCTGATTTAGAGTTGTAGTTCGGAAGACCAAGAAATGGGAAGGATCTTTGAGGAGTCTACCTATTGGATCAATGCCTTGCTACAGGAGCCCATTTTTGTAGTAGCATGATGGACTAGTGTTGGATGGTGTCGAGGAGTGTCAAGGAAACAGTTGCAGTGGATAGGATTGATAGAGACTGAATAGCACACAACAGAGTTGGTAGCAGTGCAGATGGCATAGTGCAGAGGTCAGCAGCATTGTAGAAGATTCAGAGGGTCAACACAGAGACTAGCAATAGTTAGTTCCAACATTCCTGAGGTATCATACTGAACACATTCAGTTCAGTAATTTTGGATGTTTTTCAATTGCTTCTCTCAACAACTGAGTTGTAGTACAGATGTAGTGTTAGCCGTGGCAGTGCTAGTAGCATAACAGATGCAACATTTGAGAGGGAGTTGTAGTACAGATGTAGCAATGGCAGTGGCAGTGTCAAAAGCAGTAGTACAGTTGCAGCAGTAGCGCAGTAGATGGTGGACAACATGTCAGACATCAGTAGCGTATAGGACGATGCTTAAGAGTCAGAACAGTATGTAGCAACAGTATATTGCTAGAGCACATTCCCTGCTAAGAGGGAGTGTTGATTTGGGGTAGCATTGGATGTGGTCTACACCTCAAATTTTGCAGGGAGACTTGGTCGCATTCATTCCAAAGAACCCATAAACTGTTTAGGTAAATTCCACCCAGAGATGATTATATTAAAATAATTAATATTTTTAATGGGGTTCCTGAGTCTAAGCTTCAGAAAATTAAAATATTAATGGGTATTAATCTAATTGTGGGTGTAACTTTTAGAAAACGATGGAGATCAAGTCAAAACAATATGAGCCTTTGATCAGGAGTTAATATAGCTCGTTGGTTTTCCAACTATCAGATATAAGAAGGGGCTTGAGGGTCATTTGGAAAGTACACCAAGAGATCAAGAGATCAAATTTTTGAAGTGAGAAGTTCTGAGGAGGAAATTATGATCAAGGAGATTTCTTGCAGAAATGGGCAATGACTATTTGGAAGAAGGAAGTTTTCCTGTGCCAAAGAGTATAAGGAAGAGAGAAGGAAGAACGAAATCTAGAAAGAGGCAGATGTTGGCCCACACAGAGCTGATGCAGTGGCAGCATAGGCCTTAAAGGGAAATCGAATTCCTACTGAGGAAATCGAGTTTCAGTAGTTGGGAGTCAGGGTGTGAGACTGGGAGGCAGAGATTTATATTTGCTAACCAGTAGAGGGTCCAAAAAAGGAGCATTGTGATACCCAATAGGGGTGATGCAGGAACTGCGTAGGAGTGACGTAGTTCTGCGTAGAGGGTATGCAAAGGCTCCAGTTTAGCGTGATAATACTTGGATTCTCCTCGTGACAGGCTGAGATCATTTCACCATTCATTTTGTCCAATTTCTCTCTGTATCGGATTTCTAGTTGAGCATCCAAGAATATTACTTAGATTTTCTCCTGCATAATAATAAAACCCTCAGATCTGCTGCATCGGTTTTCCCGCATTGGGTTCCGCGGACATTTTTCCAAAAATAACGAAGTCAATTGTGTTGTATTTTATTTCTTGCTCAATCTTTTGTTTCCACATATAATTTAATCAAGTGAGGGCTACAGTGTATGTATTATGATATTTTCCGTAGCAAACTGCAAATAATTTATTTGAAGTAATTTAACAAATAGGAGTAATATCATCAGTTGCTCCAGTATGGATTATGGTTTATAGAATTTTCACATGGTATCAAAGTTGCATGTGAAGTAAGAAGAGTAGAGTTGGTAGATGCAACGCTGAGTAGAAGAGGGAGATCGAAAAGTTATAAGAGGCAACAATTCGAAACCCCAGAAGGTTTGCGCAATTCTTAGTCGGAGGGCTGAAATTTTGAGGAAGTCTCTTTTCGAGTGAGTCAACGAAGAGAAGGGCTACCAGATCAATTTTTTTGCCAGGGCAATTGGAGGAGCATTGAAATCTCAGCATGAGGAGGAGCTAGTGGGACGCAAATTCTTCTGCAGGTAGTTTGCTAGGCAGAAAATTGTCATAAAGAGGAGAAGCATGGTTAGGAAAATTTCTTCCTCAGAGAATTCTTAGCTGAGGAATTTCAATTCTCTAGAGATGAGTAGCAGCAAGGGGAAACAATTTAACAAGCTCTAGTAGGGAGTGCATAGGCTAGCCCAATAATAACACAAAGGAGAGAGGAGGTCATTCGACTTTCTATTTTTGGAATAAATGGCAACCAGTGGCTTGAGGAATCAAGACAGGTTGGACGGAACATCCAACTATATCATTTAGAAGGCTAAAATGTCATTCCACTTGGATGGGCATGCCCTCAAGATGTACGTCCACAGTGTGGTGGTTTAACCTGTGGATGCAAATCTGTTAAATAAGTATAAGGATGAGATGGAAAAGGCCAAGAGGATGATCCTAGAAGGAGTCAAGGATCACATGGTGTGCCATGTTGCTAGCTAAGCAATGTCACACAACGAAGGCAATGTCACACAATGATCCCTAATATTGTCACGAGGGTCACATGGCCTTTATGTGATGGAAGCAAATGTGCCAGAAGTTGATTGTTGGTTAGTTTTCATAGGGCGAGTTGTACCAAAAATATAGGGATTCTCACAAAAGTTATAAATACTAGTGGATGACTTCTGCACATATTTAGTTCATTTAGGTGAATGAATGTGACACAAGCATGATATAAAAGTTAGGAAGGGTGCTCTCTATGAAAATGAGAAACAAATTCATATTGTGAAGAAATTCCCCATGAGATATAGAATTATGTGGTGTGGAGAGAATCCTGCTTACAAATATGAAACATTCATCCCAAACTTGGAATGGGGATAATTCTTGTGCCAAATGTGAGATAGTTATGTTCTAGGAACAAAGGAATCAATATAGGCTAATAAAATAAAAGTATAAATAAATATATACTATTTTAAAAAATGTAACCCAAGTGATAAACAAGGAAAAATATAAAATAAATAAATAAGAAAAAATGAGGAGGAAAGTAGATTTATGACATTTTGAATTTACTAGTATTGTGGCAGATTTTGGTCAATATATATATTTTTGTATGTAGTTAATATATGTGAATATAGTCATTTCAAACATTATTAATATTTCCATATTTTTTTGGTGGTTTCAATTAACTTATGGTTTTTCTACTTGGAATTTACCAATACTATGACATATCTTAATCAACATACCTGTTTTTGGAGTTGCCTTTAAAGCGATTAAACAAATCCTTTTTTTTTTCTTTTATATAATTAATAAAAAAAAATATTATACCATACTTATATAAGTAATACTAATACATTTAAATTTATCGTTATTCTCACATAATAATATTTTGTATAATAAAATTTTACATCAACTTTTAATATTAATTCAATTTCCAATATCCCAAACCAATAATAATTTCCCTTCCCTGGTTAATAAAGATGTTACATCCAATGGTTTTTTTTCAGAGCAAAAAAAGCATGATTATATTATATAAGGTATATAATGAAACAGACAGTACATCATAAGGGCTTTAGGAAGCTGGAGCAATCTGTGCCAAAACATATTTAGATGAGATGGGAAGCATAATCCCAGCAAAAAGAGATAAGATATACATCAAGATAAATAGCCTTTTGAGCCGTCAAAAATCTTGCAGATAAAACATTTTGCATAGGTCATGAAGGAGAATAAGGAAAATAAGATCTTCTAAGTTATAATTGCACTGTTCAAAATTTTCGATTCATATTTCGACCATTCATAAACTGAAAATATCTCAGTAGGGAGAAGAGAAGCAAAAAGAACAAAATAACAGTGCATACCTTAGTTCAGCAAAAATGAAACCAAGTACCAGGGATGGAAAATTATTGGATGGAGAAAATTACCTCATAAGATATTACCTTCATGTTCCAGATACCTGTTTCTGATAGAAGACCTTCCCTTGGTAAGATATCTGCTTGCTGGTTCTGGGATCTGTAAATGTGTTGGATGGAGCATCCTTCCATCCTCCTCCAAAGGAACATGATTCTATCCATCCAGCCTGCAAGGTGAGGATTACTGATATGGTTCTTTCCCAATACATAATCAACCATGATTTTGGAATCTCCAAAAATTGTAACGGACTGTATGTTAAAGAAAAGGCAAAAAGTTAGAAGACCCGCGAGAGCCATCGCCTCAACTTTGCAATTTGAACCCTTTCCCCCATTCCAGGAAATGAGATATTGTAAATTTTCATCCATGATGATGTGAACCCCACAGCCACAAGAGCTATTTTGTGCAGCTCCGTCAAAATACGCTCTTGGAAGCATTGTGTGATCATGTGCTTGCTCTTTTTTATTAGACTTTTTTTGCTTGTATGACTTTGCCGGTAAGGTGTCATAGAGAGATACAATACTTTGTAGGATTCCCATGAAAGGCTCTTTTCTATCCTTGAAGATTATGTTGTTCCTCCATCTCCATATGCACCAGAGGGCGATAATAATTATTGGCCTCCAGGATTCTTTCTCCCCGCTCAACCAAAGGAATGTTTCTTTTGTAGAAGCATGAGAAATATAGGGAAACCATATAAATCTGCCAATGCATGCCATAATTGCTAAGTTTTCTGGCAGTGAAAGAACATGTGTCTGTTGCTTTCCTAAGCGGATTTGCACATTAAATAGAAACCTGGCTCGTGCCAACTCCTCTTTCTCAAATTTTCCCATGACAAGTTTTCGTTGTGGAAGACCAGCCATGAGAAATATATTGTTTTGGAAGGATATCCAGATTTCCAAAAAATTGTTAGAAATATTGGCCTAGTAAGAGTGGTCCTTAATCCTATCAGGTTTGAGTAAATGTCCTTTACACATACTGGGGAAATTCGTTTTGTATCTTTCCACATAAGGACATCATCTTCCAAAGAGCGATATATGACACATGTTCTCAAATAGGGTCTGATTTTCTTCCAGTGCTGTGCCAATATTTCAAACATCCCAATATTGTCAGCATCTTTCCAAAGAGGGAAAGGTCCCTCCCATACTGCAATAAGTTTGTCCCAAGTGAAAAAACCTTTCCTATGGAAAAAATTTAGGAGCATCTCAGGCAAAATGATGTCCTCTCGTCCGCTCAAGAATGGATCTATTCCAATGAGTATCCTGCTACCAGACTGGAAGCTCCATGCCAAGTTCCTTAGGAAATACTCTTCTATCTTGCGAAAACTCAGCCATATTGCCGACCCATAAGTGGATCCAATCCTTCCCAACCTATACCAGTATGAAATATCCTTACAGCCCATATATTTCTTCTTTATTGTGTTGCTCCAGGGACCCTCTCCATAAATCCCTCTCCACAGTGATTTTCATAAGGGTGCCTTTCTGAAGGTCCACAGGTCCAAAAGGCCCCATCCACCAAAGTTTTTTGGCAATGAGATATATGATAATTTAGATAGGTGATATTTTCTTTGTTCTGATTAGCCACCCCATATAAATTTTGCAATTAGCTTGTTCATCTTCTGAATGATACTTGCAAGGAGAAAAAATAAGTGAGCCCAGTATACAGCAAGTTGTGTTAGAACTGATTGGGCTAAAATAACTCTTCCTGCCAGAGATAGGCATTTGTATTCCCACGCTGATAACTTTTTATAGGATCTATCTATTATCCATTGCCAGTCCAATTTAGAATATCCTTTTGCTTTTAACCGAAATCCTAAGTATTTCATTCCATGCTTAATGGACCATGCCTCTATCTCGAACAACGAGGATATCCATTCTACTGTTTCCAAATTGACATCATTATGGAAGATAACGGATTTTCATTCATTTATTTGTAGTCTAGTGGCTTTTTGGAATCTTTTAAGGATGTCATGTAAACATATCCAGGAGAGTCTGCATAACATTCCAAAAATAAGTATATCATCTACAAATAAGTTATGCGAAATATAATTGTTTCTGCAAATCTTCAATGGCCGACACCTGTTTTCGCTAACTGCCTTGTTAATATGGAGACTTAATGAATTCATTGCCAAGATAAACAATAGGGGAGATAGGGGACAACCTTGACGCAGTCCTCTGGCAGCTAAAAAATAAGAGGATGGAATCCCATTTATAATGATGGCATAATTCACTTTCTCAACACATGCCATGATCCAGTTTATCATATTAGATTTCAAGCCAATCTTTGCAAGTAAGCATCTGATGAAACCCCAATCTAGGCAATCGTATGCCTTTCGAAGGTCAATTTTGAATATGACAGCTTCACTTTTTTTAGTATGCATGGTGAACAAGCTTTCTTGTGTGTTGGCAACAACGTCCAAAATATTCCTTCCTTTTAAAAAACCATGCTGATCCTTTGTTAAAAATCTAGATAAGGTAACTTTAATTCTTTCAGCAATAATTTTTGAAATGATTTTGAAGGATATATTACAGAGGGATATCGGCCTGAAGTCTTGAAAAGATTTTGCTTCCATTTTCTTTGGAATGAGTGCTATTTGAGTGGAGGAAGTTATCTGATGTATGCTACCTGATATTCTAGAGCCTTCGACCATCCTTAGCAAATCATGTTTAATAAGATCAAAAAAATGGATGAAGAATTCAATCGTCCAGCCATCTGGGCCAGGACACTTATCCTTCTTGAAGGATTTCATGACTTCTAACAGTTCTTCCTCTGTTATAGGCTGGAAAAGGCATTCATTTTGTTCATCATCAAACATTTGTGGGAATAAGTCAATGCCCCATAAAATGTCCTGCATCCTACAGTCACCAGATCTCTTATATTGATTTTCAAAATATCTCACAGCTTCATTTGAGATGTCTTGTTGAGAGTATAGAAAGCCCCCCTGACCATCATTTATCTTCCATAACGTGTCTAATATGGCAAAGGCTAAGAGGATGATCTTAGATGGAGTCAAGGATCACATGGTGTGCCATGTTGCTAGCAAGGAAATTTCTAAGGAGATGTGGGATGCCTTAGCCACATTATATCAGGGATCTTCTGAGCAACGGAAGATGTACTTAGAGTAGAAGATGAGATCTTCTCAGATGCATAAGGGAGAATGTGTGGATCCATTCCTAACAAAGCTGAAGGAGACCCGTGATGAGTTGTCGGTTGCGGGGCATACACCTCAAGATTCAAAGTTAGTGAGACTGGTGCTCAATTCTATCTCAGATTAGTGGCAAGTCTTTGTCTAGAGTATCCTTGGCAAAGAAACATTACCTAATTTGGATGAGATGTGGGCAACTCTAAAACAAGAGAAGATGTGGAGAGACCTAGTAAAGGTCAAACTTGAAGGAAGCAACAACATTAGTGGGTCAAAACCTAAAGAGGACGAGGAGAATGTAGCCCTTACGTCAAAGGGATAATAGGGGAAACAGAGACGAAAGAAAGATGTCTCCAAGGTGAAGTGTTTCAGATGCGGCGAGATGGACCACTATGCATCCCAGTTTCCTTTGAAGAAAAAGGACAAGAAGCATGATCCTAAGGTTGCAGCCACAAAGATCAAACAGGAGGAGGATTTCACCATGACAACCAATATACCTCTAGGAGGGAAGTGGTTTGATTTAGAGTTGTAGTTCGGAAGATCAACAAATGGGAAGGATCCTTGAGGAGTCTACCTATTGGATCAATGCCTTGCTACAGGAGCCCAGTTTTGTAGTAGCATGATGGACTAGTGTTGGATAATGTCGATGAGTGTCAGGGAAACAGTTGTAGTGGATAGGAGTGATAGAGACTGAATAGCACAGAGCAGAGTTGGTAGTAGTGCAGATGGCATAGTGCAGAGGTCAGCAGCATTGTAGAAGATTCATAGGGTCAACACAGAGACTAGCAATAGTTAGTTCCAACATTCCTGAGGTATCATACTGAACACATTCAGTTTAGTAATTTTGGATGTTTTTCAGTTGCTTCTCTCAGCAACTAAGTTGTAGTACAAATGTAGTGTTAGCAGTGGCAGTGATAGTAGCATAACAGATGCAACATTTGAGAGGGAGTTGTAGTACAGATGTAGCAATGGCAGTGGCAGTGTCAAAAGCAGCAAGTACAATTACAGCAGCAACGCAGTAGATGGTGGACATGTCAGACATCAGCAGCATAGAGGACGATGCTTAAGAGTCATAGCAGTATGCAGCAACAATATATTGCTAGAGCACATTCCTTGCTAAGAGGGAGTGTTGATTTGGGGTAGCATTGGATGTGGTCTAGACCTCTAATTTTGCAGGGAGACTTGGGCGCATTCATTCCAAAGAACCCATAAACCGTTTAGGGAAATTCCACCCAGAGATGATTATATTAACATAATTAATATTTTTAATGGGTTTCTTGAGTCAACTTCAGAAAATTAAAATATTAATGGGTATTAATCTAATTTTGGGTGTAACTTTTAGAAAAAGATGGAGATCAAGTCAAAACGATATGAGCCTTTGATCAGGAGTTAATCTAGCTCATTGGTTTTCCAACTAGCAGATATAAGAAGGGGCTTGAGGGTCATTTGGAAAGTACACCAAGAGATCAAGAGATCGAATTTTTGAAGTGAGAAGTTCTGAGGAGGAAATTCTGATCAAGGAGATTTCTTGTAGAAAGGGGCAATGACTATTTGGAAGAAGGAAGTTTTCTTGTGCCAAAGAGTATAAGGTAGAGAGAAGGAAGAGCAACATCTAGAAAGTGGCAGATGTTGGCCCATGAAGAGCTGATGCAGTGGCAGCGTAGGCCTTAAAGGGAAATCGAATTCCTGCTGAGGAAATCGAGTTTCAGTAGCCGGGAGTCAAGGTGTGAGACCGGGAAGAAAAGATTTAGATTTTCTAACCAGTAGAGGGTCCAGAAAAGGAGCATTATGATACCCAATAGGGGTGACGCAGGAACTACGTAGGAGTGACGTAGTTCTGCGTAGAGGGTAGGCAGAGGCTCCAGTTCAGCATGATAATACTTGGATTCTCCTCGTGACAGGCTGAGATCATTTCACCATTAATTTTGTCCAATTTCTCTCTGTATCAGATTTCTAGTTGAGCATCCAAGAATATTACTCAGATTTTCTCCTGCATAATAATAAAACTCTCAGATTTGTTGCATTGGCTTTCCTGCATTTTGTTTATCCGCGGACATTTGTCCAAAAATAACGATGTCAATTGTGTTGTATTTTATTTCTTGCTCAATCTCTTGTTTCCGCATATAATTTAATCAAGTGAGGGCTACAGTGTATGTATTATGATATTTTCCGTAGCAAACTGCAAATAATTTATTTGAAGTAATTTAACAAATAGGAGTAATATCATCAGTTGCTCCAGTAGGGATTATGGTTTATAGAATTTCACATGGTATCAAAGTTGCATGTGAACCAGGAAGAGCAGAGTCGGTAGATGCAGCGCTGAGCAGAAGAGGGAGATCGAAAATTTATAAGAGGCAGCAGTTCGAAACCCCAGAAGGTTTGCGCAATTCTTAGTCGGAGGCTGAAATTTCGAGGCAGTCTCTTTTCGAGTGAGTCAATGAAGAGAAGGGCTACCACATCAATTATTTTGCCAGGGCAGCTGGAGCAGCATTGAAATTTCAGCATAAGGAGGAGCTGGTGGGACGCAAATTATTCTGCAGGCAATTTGCTAGGGTGAAAATCGTCATAAAGAGGAGAAGCATGGCTGCGCAAATTTCTTCCTCAGAGAATTCCTAGCTGAGGAATTTCAACTCTCTAGAGCTGAGAAGCAGCAAGGGGCAACAGTTTTACATGCTCCAGTAGGGAGTGCATAAGCTAGCCCAACAACAACACAAAGGAGAGAGGAGGTCATTCGAATTTCTATTTTTGGAAGTAATGGCAACCAGTGGCTTGAGTGATCAAGACAGGTTGGAAGGAACATCCAACTATGTCATTTAGAAGGCTAAAATGTCATTCCACTTGGATGAGCATGCCCTCAAGATGTACGCCCACAGTGTGGTGGTTTAACCTGTGGATGCAGATCTGTTAAATAAGTATAAGGATGAGATGGAAAAGGCCAAGAGGATGATCCTGGAAGGAGTCAAGGATCACATGGTGTGCCATGTTGCTAGCAAGGCAATGTCACACAACGATCCCTAACATTGTCACGAGGGTCACATGGCCTCTATGTCATGGAAGCAGATGTGCCAGAAGTTGATTGTTGGTTAGTTTTCATAGGGCGAGTGGTACCAACAATATAGGGATTGTCACAAAAGTTATAAATACTATTGGATGACTTCTGCACATAGTTAATTTAGGTGAATGAATGTGACACAAGCATGATATAAAAGTTAGGAAGGGCACTCTCTATAAAAATGAGAAACAAATTCATATTGTGAAGAAAATCCCCATGAGATATAGCATTATGTGGCGGGGAGAGAATCCTGCTTACAAATATGAAACATTCATCCCAAACTTGGAATGGGGATAATTCTCGTGCCAAATGTGAGATAGTTATGTTCTAGTAACAAAGGAATCAATATAGGTTAATAAATAAAAGTATAAATAAATATATACTATTTAAAAAAATGGAACCCAAGTGATAAACAAGGAAAAATATAAAATAAATAAATAAGAAATAATGAGGACGAAAGTATATTTATGACATTTTGAATTTACTAGTATTGTGGCAGATTTTGGTCAATATATATTTTTTTGTATGTAGTTAATATATGTGAATATAGTCATTTCAAACATTATTAATATTTCCATTTTTTTGGTGGTTTCAATTAACTTTTATGGTTTTTCTACTTGGAATTTACCAATACTATGACATATCTTAATCAACATACCTGTTTTTGGAGTTGCCTTTAAAGCGATTAAACAACTCCTTTTTTTTCTTTTATATAATTAATAAAAAAAAATATTTAAAATATTATACCATACTTATATAAGTAATACTAATACATTTATATTTGTCACTATTCTCACGTAACAAAATTTTGTATAGTAAAATTTTACATCAACTTTTAATATTAATTCAATTTCCATTATCCCAAACCAATAATAATATACCTTCGCTGGTTAATAAAGATGTCACATCCAATGGTTTTTTTCAGAGCGAAAAAAGCATGATTATATTATATAAGGTATATAATGAAACAGATAGTACATCATAAGGGCTTTAGGAAGCTGGAGCAATCTGTGCCAAAAAATATTTAGATGAGATGGGAAGCATAATCCCAGCAAAAAGAGATAAGATATACATCAAGATAGATAGCCTTTTGATCTGTCAAAAATCTTGCAAATAAAACATTTTGCATAGGTCATGAAGGAGAATAAAGAAAATAAGATCTTCTAAGTTATAATAGCACTGTTCAAAATTTTCGATTCATACTTCGACCATTCATAAACCGAAAATATTTTGGTAGGGAGGAGAGAGGCAAAAAGAACAAAATAACAGTGCATACCTGATTTCAGAAAAAATGAAATTAAGTACCAGCGATGGAAAATTCTTGGATGGAGAAAATTTCCTCGTCAGATATTACCTTCATGTTCCAGATACCTGTTTCTGATAGAAGACCTTCCTTTCATAAGATATTTGCTTACTGGTTCTAGGATCTGTAAATGTGTTGGATGGAGCATCCTTCCATCCTCCTCCAAAGGAACATGATTCTGTCCATCCAGCCTGCAAGGTGAGGATTACTGATATGGATATTACTGATATGGATCTTTCCCAATACATAATCAACCATGATTTTGGAATCTTCGAAAATTGTAACAAACTGTATGTTAAAGAAAAGGAAAAAAGTTAGAAGACCCGCGAGGGCCATCGCCTCAACTTTGCAATTTGAACCCTTTCCCCCATTCTAGGAAATGAGATATTGTAAATTTTCATCCATGATGATGTGAACCCCACAGCCACAAGAGCTATTTTGTGCAGCTCCATCAAAATACGCTCTTGGAAGCATTGTGTGATCATGTGCTTGCTCTTTTTTATTAGACTTTTTTCACTTGTATGACTTTTCCGGTAAGGTGTCATAGAGAGATACAATACTTTGTAGGATTCTCGTGAAAGACCCTTTTCTATCCTTGAAGATTATGTTGTTCCTCCATCTCCATATGCACCAGAGGGCGATAATAATTATTGGCCTCCAGGATTCTTTCTGCCCGCTCCTCCAAAGGAATGCTTCTTTTGGAATCAGGATGACGAGCTCTTCAAACTGAAGCTAAGTTTATAGAGGTTCTGACAATTTGAGTTTTGAGCCTAATTTTAAGCACCTAATCAGTAAAGTGGTCCAAAATCTCAATGGGACCCAGGGGCTGGTTGGAAAAAAGGTTGGGATGGTTCCTTAGGGTCCTAATATTGATGTTGAAGGTATGTATGGTGTGTTTCCTTTGGTTCCACTTCCTTAACATAACTTAGGAGGTCGAATCATATCATAGCAGCCTCTTGTCACATGTTTACCTTGTTTCGTTGATTACTAGGGTAGATGTGGGATGAGGGTGTTACACATGAAATAAATTTTCAAGTTGCACGAAATGCCAAAAGTGGTAATATCTTACAGAGATGTCAAGTTTAAACATCTGCATTTTGCAAATCTCTTTTTAATGGACTGGATACTCAAATACAATTAAGTACTACATATCACCCTCAAACAAATGGACAGACTGAGCAAGTAAATCAATTACTCGAAGGCATGTTAATAATGTACGTAATGTAGCAACCAACTAAGTGGGAAGATTATATCCACTTGGTGGAGTTGGCCTACAATAATAGCTAACACACCTCGCTAAAAATGAGTCCATTTGAAGTGTTATATGGACGTAGGTGTAGAACACCTATTACCTAGAGTGGTCCAGAGGACAAATTGATGTTAGGCCCTGATATGGTGAAAGAAATGGAAGAAATAGTGAAGAGAGTAAGGATGAATTGAAGAGCTTCCAAAGACAGACAGAAAATGTATGATGATAAAAAACAAAGCTATCAAGAATTTCAAGTAGGAGACCATGTGTATGTGAAAGTAAAACCTAAGAAGAGTACCTTGTGGTGGGAAGGTTGTGCTAAGTTGCCCCGCACCCCCTCCCCCCCGATTCTATGTTCCTTTCCAAATCTTAGCCCGAGTTGGGTCGGTGGCTTATCAACTAGCTTCGCCTAGCCACATACTGGTTCATAACATAGTTCATGTTTCATTATTAAAAAAATCTATTTACGATCCTAGACATATCATTGATGGGCAGGATATACAAGTAATTAATTTATAAAATTCATATATGTATACATGTATTATAAAAATGTTAGCAATATACACTAACAATGACTTAATGGTTGTGGGTATAGGTCGAGTTAGACAAAGAGTTTCTAGTTGAACCCCTACGCATCCTAGATCAAAGAGAAGTAATAATCCATAAGCAATTTATCACACAGGTTAAGGTGTAATGGAGGCACTTTAGCCCGGAGGAGGCTATGTGGGAGTATGAACAACTCATGAAAGAATCTTACCCCATCCTATTTTGAAGATTTAGAAACACCGGGACAATGTTTCGCTCAAGGGGTGGAAGATGTAATATCCCGTGATAACCTCGTAAATATTGATTTACTATTTATTGCGGTTAAAATATTTTTTTTTTAATAATGCTAAAACTATAAGTAGAATATATGAATATATGCTTTGCTTTTATTTTATTTTCATAATGTTTGTGCATGGACCATGATTGGGAAGCAATGCTAGAGAAAGCTCACACCTAGGTAGTTGGAAAGTTATGGGTGAGGTAGTTACCTACCCAAGCTCCTCCATTAGAAAGAAGAAAAACTTCCAAAAGAAGGCCAAGAGGGTTTTGGGAACCTGAGGCAAGAGGAGAGTAAGATGGAAGAAGAAAACAAAAGACAAGTTGAAAAGACTTGAGCGCTAAAGAATCTAGAGTTGGTTGGCTAGTGGAGTCTGTTTGGATCCTGGATGCTCAAAATTTTAATTGTGGCTAAGTTTGGTTATGATCAAATAGTTTCTAGGAAGAACATTCATGTATAGTCTATTTTCCTAGAAAAATTAATCTAGGTGTGCAACAAAATTGGGGGAAGATGCAGTGTTAGAGACTAATCTCACGGTTGGGTGGAGCGTTGCTTTCGTAATGGTTCGTGGCTAGACAGAATAAACATAAACTCAGATAAGTGTCAACAAATGGTCTTGTAGTTATTTTTATAATGGAATGGTGTTGTCTAAAAGAAATATTTATGATATATTGGATAGACAATAGATATGTTCCATATGAATGTTAATAATAGAATTATTTTAATATGTGATCGACTCAATAGAAGTCTTGGTAAGTGGATGAACTTACTTAGAATATTCAACTTGGTCAAACCAGAATGAATAAAGTGATGGATAAACCTGTGATAAGGCTCTAATGGAAATGGGCTAGTTTCTTTAGCTTGGTTGCTGAAAGAGCAACAAATTGGTAAACAATTTCATTCCTTACAAGTTAAACCTAGAACTAAACATAGAAAAAAAAAATGGGGGCAAATTGATTCAATTTAGTCTAGAACTTAATTTTCAAAGACAATCGAATGAATTGTTGGGTGGAGTTTGAGTTAATTTCCAGGTCAAGCCAAGGATTTGGCAACGTGGAAAACGTCCTGAAAGCTACCCAGAGCCAAGGAATGTAAACCTTTGTAAGTTACAAGCATAAGAAAACAAGAAATTAAAGAACAGAGTAATTTAGCTCTTGATTTAAGAAAAGACTGTGACATGGAGTTTATAAACTGTAAGAGACAAAGATTACTCATAACCGGTGAAATCAGAATCCATGTAAACTTTGTAAGGAAGTAAACAAAAGTAGACATATTGTGATAAAGAAAGTGACAAAATATATCAAATATGAAGTTCAAATAATTTTAAGGGACCGAATATATATATTGCAATATGTCTAATTAAACTAAAAGAAAGAGGCATACGAGTGTTGAGATGATTACATAAAATAATTATGACACAATCGAAGAAGGGGGAGACAAAGCCTCTTTGAGAAGAAAACAATATAAATAACATATTTATAACTCAGTACATTAAGCAAATAACTGTGCATGGGTCCCTGCCCAGACAAAGTGGTGCTCTTACTATTAAAATTCAAGTCTACAAATCGGGTTAATAGAATCCTCTAACTCCCTTATCCATTCTAAATTATGGAACTATAAAGTTGATAACAGAAAACTACTCTAAACCTGTTAGGGTTTTTCAAAAAATGTAGGGTTCTCTACATAAACTGGAAAATGCGAATTAGACCACACTTGAAACCAAACGGAAAGGAATTGGTCAATTTCCTAACATTCAATCCGAGCGAAAATGGACGAGGCCTAAACCTGAAGAGATTACTTGTAGCACAACGTCGCGAGTGAATTAAAACACCAACCTGTGTATAAATTATGAAGATTGAAAGACAAATATCAAGCGAACATTAAGAACAAAAGAGCACCCACCTGGTATATATAATTCCCCTAGGTAGAAACCCCACCAGGAACATGAACCTAAGAACGTAAAACTCCATAATGAGAAGTAAGCTTATGAGAAGAAAATAATGAAATGGAAATGACAAAAACCCTAGTCAACCAGGTGGAAGCGAATACCTGTGTAAGGGTTTCGAGTAGCGGTGTAAATCGTTGAAGACGAAGCCAAGAAATGTACACTCCTGCGACTGTAACGACTATAACAGAAGGTTTAAATCTAAATAGAAATAGACAAAATACAAATTCACATAAAAACGTTGAATAAAACACTTGACTACATGGTCTCAAAGAGCTTACTAGACAACTCCGAAAATTCCGCTTTGCTTGAAGGACCTCGGGCTGTGGAATGACACGATAGAGGTTTGAATGGGGCATCTTCCTAGGGCATGAAACCCTCATTGGTATCAATGAGAAATAAACTGGACTGATAGGCATGCGAATGAGACTAGACAACGAGAGAGGTGTGGGTTAGTTGCTCTCTAACCTCTCCGAAAAAACAACACTGCCCATTAACAGCAGATTCGGTGAGTCATCGACCAGTGACAGATCCCAGAGTGGAAATCGCCAAGTGGACAGACAATATACATCATCTAGACGGTTCGAGTACTAGCTCGTCAGCAATACCAAGGTACATTAAACATGGTTTAATGATACACTCACCATAATCCTAAACCATAGCTTGAGTTTATATGAAGTACACAAATTATGGCTTGATATTTAAAAGAAGAGATTGACTATCAGGTAATATGCTACGCTTAAGTTATAAGGTCTTCAATGTAAAACACATGAACTCAATGTATGTTAACTCAGGTATTGTAACAGAAAAATCTAATTTTTCACGTGTGGTATGTAGCATTAAAAACTAGATTAATTTTTAATTTTTTATGTGACATTTAAATACTAAAGTCTAAGTTAATTGTTGAGGATGTCCTTAGAGGTATGTGACAACCACCATTATTTTTTTCCTTAGATGTTTGAAAACAAATAGCATGTAAAGAAGATGTCCTTAGAGGTATGTGATAACCACCATTATTTTTTTCCTTAAACTCTTGAAAACAAATATCATGTAAACCCCCTTATATTCTTAAACTGTGGAAAAACTTATCATAACTCAATTGTCAAACCTCTAGTGAATCTAGTCATTCCAAGCACTATTGATATTTTGCATGTCCTATAGTTTCAGTTAAGTTATGGTTATTCTACTTCACTTGAAATTTACCAATATCGTGTATATCTTGATCAGTATACTTTTTTTTTTTATTATAGGTAGTTAATGGTTTTCCTACTTCACTTTGAATTTACTAGTATTGTGGCATATCTTGATTTGTATATTTTTTTGTATGTAGTTAATATATGTGAATGCACTCATTCCAAGCACTATTAATATTTCCATATATTCTTGATAATTTCAATTAACTTATGATTTTTCTACTTCACTTAGAATTTATCAATACTTAGCATATCTTAATCGACATTTTCTTTTCTCCTTTTATGTAATTAATGAGTTTTCTATTTACTGGAGTTGAAATAGGTTTAATATATATAAATTTGCCAAAATTATGGCATAATATTTTATATAATAAAACTTTACATTAACTTTTACTACTAATTTAATTTCCAATATCCCAAATCAATAATAATTTCCCTTCTCTCGTTAATAAAGATGGCACATCCAATTGTTGTGCAACAAAGATCATCCAAAACTGTATTCACTTATAAATCCAGAACTGTAATCACTTATAAAAGCTGTGAAGGGATGACCCTAGATCCTTAGGTCTGCAGTGCGACTCTCCCAACGTTTTAGCTCTGAAAACAATAAAAAAAATTGGCATCATCTAAAATAAAAGTGTCCATTTTAGCCCCGAAAATAATTAGACAGAAATATCTCTATGTGATTTTCGTGGAAGATTCTTCTCAAAATACATATATATTTAAAGACTCTTAAAATCAGATTTAAAATTTATCCCAAATTTTTGGCGACACTTCTGCTAGCAAAATTGTGCCCAGGCCCTCTCCCAACTGTGCTATTCCCAATTGGTAAAAGTTGGGTCGGTGGTGTATCAAATAATTGTGCTTTGCCACATAAAGGTTCATAACGTATTTCATGTTTCCTTATTAAAAAAAATATTTATGATCCTAGACATATCATTAATTGGAAGGATATATAAGTAATTATTTATAAAATATACATGTATTATAAAAATGTTAGCAATAGAGACTAACAATGACTTAATGGTTGTGGGTATCGACCGATTCGAATAGAGAGTTTCTGGTCGAACCCCTACGCACCCTAAATCAGAGAGAAGTAATGTTTTAGAAGCAAGTTATCACCCAGGTTAAGGTGAAATTGAGGCACTTTAGCGCAGAGGAGGCTACCTCGGAGGATTAAAAACTCATGAAAGAATCTTACCCCAACCTATTTTTAATATTTAGAAACACCGGGACGGTGTTTCACTCAAGGGGAGGAAGATGTAATATCCCCTGGTAACCTCATAAATATTGAGGTTAAAAGAATGTTGTTTTAATTGTGGGTCGATAAGACTAAAACTATAAGTAGACATATATGAATATATGTTTTGAATTTATTTTATTTTATTTGCATAATGTTTGTGCGTCGACCATGATTGAGAAGAAATGCTATAGAAAGCTCACACCTAGGTAGTTGAACAATTAGCTCTTCCATTAGAAAGAAGAAAAAACTTTCAAAAGAAGGCCAAGAGGGTTATTAGGGAAATTCTGAGGTCTAAAATGGGCCTCCTAAGAAAAATGTACAACTAAAATAAATTTTATAAGAACCAATAGGATTCAAGATGACGACGTCAACCATGGGGGATGATTCACCATTTTTGGAGTAAAAAGTTAAAAGATTAAAAAAAAAAAAATAGTATAATTACTTTTTCAACTCATATTTTAAACTTATCTCCCTAAGGTTTTACTCCAATTTCGAGTGGGAGTACTCATTGGATGCAAAATTTAATTCCTCATCCAAGGAGTACCCTTGTTGCATACTTTCAATGGACCTTGCTACACGAAAAATGAGAAATACATGAAAAAACATGATTGCAATCACATTTTTCATGTATTTCTATTTTTTCGTGTAGTAGGGTCCATATAAAGTATGCAACATGGGCACTCCTTGGATGAGGAATCAAATTATTCATCCAACGAGTCTTTCCACTCAAAATTTGGGTAAACCCACAAGGAGATAAGTTGAAAATACGAGTTGAAAAAAGTAATTTTTTCTTTTTTCCCTCTAAAATTTGATGATGTAGTTTAATCTTATTTTACTATTTAGTATTATTTTATAATTTCCTTAGGAGGCCAATTTTAGACCTCAAAACTCCCCTAATGTTTGGGAACCTGAGGCAAGAGAAGAGTAAGACGGAAAAAGAAAGCAAAAGACAGGTCGAAAAGATTTAAGCAGTAAAGACTCTAGAGTTGGTTGGCCAGTGGAGTCTGTCTGGAGCCTGGATGCTCAAAATTTTAATAGTGGCTAAGTTTGGTTATGATCAGGTAGCCTATGGGAAGAACATTCATGTATTGTCTATTTTCCTGCAAAAATTACTCTAGGTGTGCAGCAAGCTCGACGGAGGGTAAATAAATAGAAACTCAGATAAGTCAACAAATTACCTTGTAGTTACTCAGATTATGTATGTGAGGTACTGAATTCATTCTCATGATTATTTATTGCTTCTATAGCTAATTTCTGGTTGGTTTACATAGGAATACGATTGAAAATAAGTGTTTTAAGGAGATTGAGTATATTGTCAGTTTGTTTCTTCAACCTCAGAGGTAAAATGCGACTATGAATTGCTAATTTATGCAACACATTTTGGTGGTGGGTTTTTCCCACTAAAATATGGTCTGGTGTCTACAAACCTTGGCTCTGGTTTAATTCATCGCGGACCCTCATACATGTTTGCTCGATTCTACCATACCTTTGCTTGTGTTTTTGTTTTTTAAAACAGATAAATCAAAATTTAAGTTGACAAGGGTTCTTCCTTTATGTTGCAGGTATTCCCTTGGCTTTATCCATGTGCGTTGAGACCAATTACAAGCTTGATTCTTGAGATTAATAACCAGGTACCACTTTTATCCAGGTTCTCTTTTCCTCTGGCTCAACATGGCACGTTACGATGGTCTATGCAAGTCTTTATTGGGTTTACCTTCTACGATTCCCAACCCAAATTCAGGTGGTGCCTCAACCGAGAGTTGGAATAGGGGTTTAGTGTTTATTTATCACAACTCCTTCACCATAACTGAATTGTTTCAGGGTGTATTGAGTTCTGGTATAAATATGAAATCATAGCCCTCGGCTCTAAGCTTTTCACGATTATTATGGAATTTGTTTTAGTTATGTAAAATCTTGTTCCAAGATAAGGTGTTTCATACAGTAAAGTCTTGCTTTATGAATGACGTTAATCCT
Organism: Pinus tabuliformis; assembly: GCA_031772625.1. Classification (NCBI taxonomy): domain Eukaryota; kingdom Viridiplantae; phylum Streptophyta; class Pinopsida; order Pinales; family Pinaceae; genus Pinus; species Pinus tabuliformis. Next base: position 696,900,891 of record CM062806.1, on the reverse strand, counting down.
GTTGTTAGTATACTTATGGGTTCTATGTTTGGGAAATTTTTGAGACTAACGTTTATGGCTACTCTAAAGTATGAACAAGTTTGGCATATTAACATTGTTCTGTTAAGGAATTTTTCTATTTTTGCTATATTATTGCTTCAGAAATTTATTAGTCGTTACTGTTTTTAGTTTTTGTAAACATGTATACTTCCAGTTTCTATACGTTCGGTTCCTTTCCGTGATTTAATATAGTGAATGATAACAATTGCTTTTCCCTGTTTGTAGAATTGTTTACTTTGTTCCTACAACATTTCATTTTCATATGACTGGTTATCTTGTCCGTTGCCTCGGGTTGTAGGTCGAGGTCCTTCTAGGACCACCTCCTAGCCCATGAGGGTTCCATAATTTAGATAGTGGTCTTCTCTACTCTGGTTTCCTCCTGGAGTAGACTAACCCTATCCCAATTTAACTGTGTTGATCCCTTTAGCCATAGTTCCTTTGTTTTATTTTTACTAAGGTTTACTATGTCTATTCAACAACGAGAGTATCTATTTTTGAGTGATTAATTACGAAGAAAAACACAACAAACACTAAACTCTTTCCAACGTGAATATGTAAAGATTACTCACACTAGTTTAACATTCATAGTTCAAAATTCACACAGGTAAGAATTCATTTGAATAACAATAATGCAAGGATGTACTTATCTATTACCAATGCCTATGCAGTCTGGTAACTCTACCAATATATGCTTTCCTCCTACCAATGAGACCAACAATTACGTCCGATCTCCTAAACTTCCATGATTCCATGATAGATTTTCTTGAGTCAAGCATTCAGATATCAAAACCACCCATGTCCAATATGAAAGCTCCAGAATTTTTTCTGTAAGGTGAATAACTCCATTGGTTCAAGCCATCTCAAGAGTTATACACCTAGAGTAGCTCCAGGTTACTTTCTTGTCCCATTTGAGTCTTCTCCAATTGCCTTTTTCCTTCCTCTATCAGATCAGAAGAAAAGAACCAAGAAGAAACTCCTTTCCATTCACTGGGATTTTTATCTCCAAAATGAGGACCAAAATCATAGTTGTCATAACTACTTGGAAGTTAGGTTTCTTACCAATCATGATCTCCTTCGAGAGTTCCATCCTTGTGAAAATTATTCTTATTCGAAAATATATATAAGAACATTCACCTCATCATATGTGTTTTCTAGAATTTATATAAATAAGTTTTTCCAATTATCAAGTTTACCTATGGTAAAAATATAAACAAAAATTACCAACAAATGATAACATTAACTGGAGGTGTTACATCTTCCCCTCTTGGTTCGAAACAATGTCCCTGGTGTTTATTCCTGTCCATGAAACAGAGGAAGATATGCTTGTTGCATCGCATTTTCATCTTCCCAAGTAGCTTCCTCCAGGCTAAAGTGTCGCCACTGCACTTTAACTTGGATGATAGCTTGCTTCTGTAACATTACTTATTTCCGATATAGGATACACAATGGTTCTACCATGAACTCTCCGCATGGTTCTACCTACATTCCAGTAGGAGACAGTCTTAATTTTTTTTAAGTAAGATTGATTTCTAGATTAACATGTGTATTATAACAACTAACATACTTTTACCTGCACTTCCTTCCAATTTATAATATGGGTGGGATCATATATATATATATATATATATATATATATATATATATATATATATATATATATATTAGTAAAAATATGTGAAATATGTTATGCACTCGCATATAACTTGGTAATGTGACCCTACAAGTTACAAGCCCTACTCTTCCCATTATCTAGAAAGATTCGCAATGTCGAGGGCTTAACTTGGTGCAATTAGTCCATCTCAAAGTACTTCTTTTGGGCTTGACATTTACGTAAACATGATCTCCTATTTGAAATTCCTTGAATGTTTATTTCCTATCAACATATACTTTTCGTCGGTCTTGTGTTGCTCTCAAATTCTGCTTTACCTTCCTCACAACTTGTTCCATTTCTATTAACATGTATAGCACAAACATGAGTCTATTTTCTAGGCTTTTCCAATTAATCATAGTTTTACACATCATTTCATATAACACTTCAAAACGACTCATTTTCAATGATTCATGGTAATTATTGTTATATGTGAATTCCAATAAGTGGAGGTACTCTTCCCATTTACCTCATTGTTGCATTACATACATAGGAAACATGTCTTCTAACACTTCATTTACCCGTTCTGTTTTCCCATTTGTGGGTGATAAGTTGTACTAAATTGAATTTGAGTCCCTAACCCCAAGAAAAGGCCTTTCCAAAAGGCAAACATAAAATTTTCATCCTTTTTGGATACTATAGGCTTACATATTCCATGGAACCGGAATATTTTCTTCATAAATATATTTGAAATTTTTACAACATTGTACGTAGATTTAAGAGGGATGAAGTGAGCTACTTTGCTCAATTTGTCTATTACCACCATAATTGAGTCATTGTGTTTTTGAGTCTTTGGTAGTCTTGTTACAAAGTCTATTGTGATCGTTTCCCACTTCCCTTTGGGTATGGGTAAGGGGTGGAGTAGACTAGATGGGTAATGGTGTTATGCTTTTACTTGTTGACACTCTAAACATTTAGTGAGATATTCTACAATATCCTTCCACATTCTTGGCCATAAATAGTTTCTCTTAACAACAAAAAATAGTTTTTGATATCCAGGATGTGCAACATAAGGGTTTGGATGGAATTCATCTAACAATAATCGCTTAATTGCTAACTGGTTTGGCACATAGATTCTTCTTTTAAATGTCAACAAATTTTCATTGTTAATACCAAAGTAAATATGATTCCCAACACCATGGTCTTTCTTGTTCTATTGCCATAATAATTTATATTCTGCGTCTCGATTTGTTGCCTCCTTAATCTGTTATGAAAACTTGGGCTCCACTTGACTATACTTTATCTCATAAATACATTGTAACTTCCTACTGAGTACATCCGCTACATGATTTTCCTTGCCTTTTAAATGTTTTATGTCAAAATCAAATTCACTTAAAAACACAATCCATATTTTTTTGTCAATAATTTAAATTAGGTTGTCTAAATAAATTGGTAAGGTTGTTATGATATGTTATAAGTAGAAATTTCTATCCCAATAAGTAATGTCGCCACATTTTGAGAGCATGCACCACCACAGTTAACTCTAAATCGTAGGCAAGGTATTGTTTCTCAAGCTCCCTCATTTTGCAAGATTCATAAGCCACCACTCTATCATATTGCATTATAACTCCCTCAACAGCTTCCTGGTAGGTGTCCGTACAAACTACCGACTCTTTTCTTGGTTCAACAATTTTTAACACCGGAGCTAAAGTTAACCTGTGCTTTAATTCTTCAAAACTATGCTGGCACTTCGCAATCCATTTGAATGTTCTTCCCTTGTTATGTAGAGAGGTGATAGGATACAAAATTCGTTAAAGTCCCTCTATAAAACAATGGTAGTACCTAGCTAAGCCCATAAATGAACTGATGTCTGCCACATTTCTGGGTACTGAACATTCCATGATAGTTTTGAATTCTTTGTCTTCCTTATCCCTTCTAAATTATGGAACTATAAAGTTGATAACAGAAAGCTACTCTAAACCTATTAGGGTTTTTCAAAAAATGTAGGGTTCTCTCCATAAACTGGAAAATGCAAATTAGACCACACTTGAAACCAAACAGAAAGGCATTGGTCAATTTCCTAACATTCAATCTGAGTGAAGATGGACGAGGCCTAAACCTGAAGAGATTACTTGTAGCACAACGTCGAGAGTGAATTAAAACACCAACCTGTGTATAAATTATGAAGATTGAAAGACAAATATTAAGCGAACATTAAGAACAAAAGAGCACCCACCTGGTATATATAATTCCCCCAGGAAGAAACCCCACCAGGAACATGAACCTGAGAACGTAAAACTCCATAATGAGAAGTAAGCTTAGGAGAAGAAAATAATGAAATGGAAATGACAAAAACCCTAGTCAACCAGGTGGAAGCAGATACCTGTGTAAGGGTTTCGAGTAGCGATGTAAATAGTTGAAGACGAAGGCAAGAAGTGTGCACTCCTGCAACTGTAACAGAAGGTTAAAATCTAAATAGAAATAGACAAAATACAAAGTCACATAAAAACGTTGAATAAAACACTTGACTACATGGTCTCAAAGAGCTTACTAGACAACTCTGAAAATTCCGCTTTGCTTGAAGGACCTCGGGTTGTGGAATGCCACGATAGAGGTTTGAATGGGGAATCTTCCTAGGGCATGAAAGCCTCATTAGTATCAATGAGAAATAAACTGAACTGATAGGCATGCGAATGAGACTAGACAACAAGAGAGGGGTGGGTTAGCTTCTCTCTAACCTCTCTGGAAAATCAACACCACCCATTGACCGTAGATTGGGTGAGTCCTCGATTGGTGACAGATCCCAGAGTGGAAATCGCCAAGTGGACAGACCATATACATCATCTAGAGGGTTTGAGTACCAGCTCGTCAGTAATACCAAGGTGCATTAAACATGGTTTAATGATACACTCACCATAATCCTAAATCATAGCTTGAGTTTATATGAAGTACACAAATTATGGCTTGATATTTAAAAGAAGAGATTGACCATCAGGTAATATGCTACAGTTAAGTTACAAGGTCGTCAATGTAAAACACATGAACTCAATGTATGTTAACTCAGGTATTGTAACAGAAAAATCTAAATTTTCGCATGTGGTATGCAGCATTAAAAATTAGATTAATTTCTAATTTTTTATGTGACATTTAAACACTGAAGTCTAAGTTAATTGTTGATGATGTCCATTGAAGATGTCCATAGAGGTATGTGACAACCACCATTATTTTTTTCCTTAGACGTTTGAAAACAAATAGCATGTAAAGAAGATGTCCTTAGAGGTATGTGATAACCACCATTATTTTTTTCCTTAAACTCTTGAAAACAAATATAATGTAAACCCCCTTATATTCTTAAACAGTGGAAAAACTTATCATAACTCAGTGGTCAAACCTCTAGTGAATCTAGTCATTCCAATCACTATTGATATTTTGCATGTCCTATAGTTTCAGTTAAGTTATGGTTATTCTACTTCACTTGAAATTTACCAATATCGTGTATATCTTGGTCAGTATACTTTTTTTTTTATTATAGGTAGTTAATGGTTTTCCTACTTCACTTTCAATTTACTAGTATTGTGGCATATCTTGATTTGTATATTTTTTTGTATGCAGTTAATATATGTGAATGCACTCATTCCAAGTACTATTAATATTTCCATATATTCTTGATAATTTAAATTAACTTATGATTTTACTACTTCACTTAGAATTTATCAATACTTAGCATATCTTAATCGACATTTTTTTTTCTCCTTTTATGTAATTAATGAGTTTTCTATTTACTGGTGTTGAAATAGGTTTAATATATTTAAATTTGCCAAAATTATGGCATAATATTTTATGTAATAAAACTTTACATTAACTTTTACTATTAATTCAATTTCCAATATCCCAAATCAATAATAATTTCCCTGCTCTCGTTAATAAAGATGGCACATCCAATTGTTGTGCAACAAAGATCATCCAAAACCGTATTCACTTATAAATCCAGAACTTTAATCACTTTAAAAAGCTGCGAAGGGGTGACCCTAGATCCTCAGGTCTGTGGTGCGACTCTCCCAACGTTTCAGTCCCGAAAACAATAAAAAAATTTGGCATCACTTAATTGTCCATACTAGCCCCGAAAACAATAAAAAATTTGGCATCATTTAAAATAAAAGTGTCCCAAGGACCTTGATTCATTTTTACCAGTAAAAAAATACATATATATTTAAAAACTCTTAAAATCAGATTTAAAATTTATCCCAAAATTTTGGCGACACTTTCGCTAGCAAAATTGTGCCACGCCCTCTCCCAACTGTGCTATTCCCGATTGGTAAAAGTAAATAATTTACAGATTAAGGAACTTTTTAATATGTTCGCGTAAATAAAACCTAGTATGTTATACGATATGTAGTCATCGTCACGACCTGCGATGCGGTGAGCGTGGATCGAACACGCGACCTTCAGATCTTCAGTCTGACGCTCTCCCAACTGAGCTATCCCCGCTAGACGTAAATGTGCCGACTGAGCTATCCCCACTGAAGGAAAATCAATTAGAAACAGCGGTGACATCGTTATTACAAAATTGTTGCAATCATTAATTTGAAGAACTTTTGTGATCTTGTATGTGATACTGTAAAAATTTTCGCCGTCACATGATATGAATTTTGCAGATGAAACATAAGAGGGCATAATTGAACCAAGTTGCTGCTACCTATTTTCTATTAGGCTAGGGTTACTTGTGGATTGACGGCTGCAATCAGATTAAATAAAAATAGTAGTTTATAGAGGTTACAATTTCATGTAGAAATTAATGAATATTTTAGTTAAATAAATGGAAAGCTATAAGATTGTGTATTCTAGGAGTTTCATCGTTTTTCATGATTTTGAATCTATTTCTACTTTCAAAAAAATTACTTAAACACTACAAGAGTTAATTTTTTTAAGAGATTTTATAATTAGATTTTAAAAAATCCATGAAAATTTGTGACCTAACAAAACCAAATAAAATTAAAATTAAAATTTGTATCATTAAATTTCATGTAAAGGAAAAATGGAAATTTAAGATATCACACCCTATATCTTTTACTAACAGAATCTCAAATAACAAATAATATAGTATATAAATATAGGCTTATATTTTTATATTTATTAAAAAAAACAATTCTATTAAAACTACTCTTAATTAATTGTAAAAAGAAAATGTAACTCTAATCAACCTCTATTAATCGTGTTATACTTTTTTTTCAATAAATTATGTGCATAATCGAGATACCCTGGGGTTTCCAGATTGTTAAATTAATACATACAGTGAAACCCAATTTACATAATATAAATCAAGATTTCACTTCAAGTCTAATTCCAACCTTAAAAAATCACAAAAAAAAAAACAAAAAAACAAAAAAAACAACTCCATTGTGAAAAATGAAAATAAATAAATAAATAATAATAAGTACTAGTTAATTGGTTTCAATATCATACCCCGCCGCTCAACCCTACGGCTCCCGGGAAGCACATTATTTCACCTGTTTTTTGAAATGTTATTTTTTTTGTTTTCATGAAATCATCCCCACTTTATGCACCTCACAAGAAAATTGGTTGTTATTTATTTTATTGTAAATTATGATTCTTGTCGTTTCTACTCAGCCTGGCATTTGCATTACATGTCCTTCCATCGTCTTCGCATGTTCACGTACAATTGAATATACCAAAAAATGGCTGGAGCACAGTTAGAAAACCAGCATTAGGTTGACGCTTAAGCCGTTGGGGATGTAGCTCAAACGGTAGAGCGCTCGCTTTGCATGCGAGAGGCACGGGGTTCGATACCCCGCATCTCCATCCTTTAAATTACAGCGAATAACACTCTTTGTCAATGATATGCGTTATTGATTGTTCGGAGGAATTTTGGTTTACATAGCTTGCATTAGTCATCAATTTATTGCTAACAAAACTCATCCACGATCACATGGGTTTACGTGAGCTTTTAGTTCGCCCAGGAGGAGCAGCAGTCTCCATCTTCATTATTAACAACCACGGAAAGTGTCAAACTCATGTTGAAAGTTACATTTACAAATAATGAAATAACATCAAATGTCTAAGGATCCGTGGCGCAATGGTAGCGCGTCTGACTCCAGATCAGAAGGTTGCGTGTTCGATTCACGTCGGGTTCAATCCTTGAATCATGAATAATATGTCAATTCACGTCTTGATCAATATTTAATTGTCCATTGAAGTTTTATCACTCAAATCAATTCATACAGATTACTGGTTCACTTTAAGGCCTGGTTTTGCGCTTGGGAGCGTGAAGTGGTTGAAGCAGTGGGTTCTGGTTTATGGTTCAGCTGGTTTTCAATACAATTGAGCTACAACAGATCTAGTGTATTAAAAACCATTTGCTTATATAACAAAACAGAGCTCGATTGGATGAGAGCTGCTGAGCTGGAGAGCGCCTGCATCCTCCAAATAGGTAACTTACACAGTCCCCCTATGTCACTCTCTATGTGCTTATAGGCATATGCCTACTTTATGTTCTTACAATTGAGCTACAACAGGTCTAGTGTATTAAAAACCATTTTTTGTATCTAGTGTATTAAAAACCATTTGCTTATATAACAAAACAGAACTCGATTGGATGAGAGCTGCTGAGCTGGAGAGCACCTGCATCCTCCAAATAGGTAACTTACACAGTCTCCCTCTGTCACTCTCTATGTGCTTATAGGCATATACCTACTTTATGTTCGGAAAGACGCTAGTGGAACATAAGCCATCATTGGCCGATGGGTGGTTTTGAGACCTGTCCCACCCTGGTTTCACATCCCTATACCTATTGGTGAATGCTTTAAGCCTACAGACGAATTTCTGCATGTATTTCCACTACGTGGCTAGACCTGCCTTTTATTAGTCCCTGCCATCTGGCAATGGCTAGGGACTATAGGAATCAGTTTTGTTTGATTTAGCATTAATTCGAAGTATTGTTTCGCCGAATGCGTTGGTTAGATCAAGGTTTTAGAACGCTGTGTGCCCTCCGTGCCAGGATGACCAAGGTGCTCTGGACTGCCATCTTATTTGGCCTCTTCCCGAGGCGGGAGAGGCCGGAGCATAGGTTATCTTCGTTTGCCGGGTTTATTACTCGTGACCGTCAGAGCGATTTCATATATTAATGTTAAGATTACTTAACATTAGTTTGGATGGAGTTTGGATGGATTATGTGCAACTGCAGAAAGGGTTTGGCATATTCGCAGGAACTGTTCAGGTTTGTTTGGCATATTCGCAGGCGGCACGTGTTCAGCATGCAGGCTGCATGCACTGCAGCTGTTGCATTAAGGCAAATTACATTATCATACTGTTCGATTTGGTCAGGAAAGCGTCTTCGCTACTGGTTTTGGGTTGCTCCAAGGCAGACCCTAACTTGAAAGGTCAAACAGATGTGATTAGCCTAGTTCCCAGAACCTCTAATGCTCTCTGCAACAGCTATGTTTCTGCGGTGAGAAATCCCTGCAAGCTATTTTGATTTAATTTTAAGGAAATAGTATATTTTGTAAAAAGAGCTAGATAACAGAAATTATTAAGCACATAGAACAAATTACCAAACCAAATTGTTGCCACAATTCTTCTACTATTGTGCAAAGAGCCCTGCAATTCTTCTACTGTTGTAGAAAGAACCCTGTCATAGAGATCAATATCAAAAATTAATGGATTCTGAAAAACATTTCTCTTTGAAAAAAAATAATAGTGTTGCTTTGACAGTTTTCTAAAGGAGGTGAAATCTTGCAGGTGGCGATAGAGGGCTCAAGTGTATGACATAGCGCTGGCACCTGTTACATGTAAACAGAAGTGGCGGCGGGTAGGCATACATTAGCGGTGGACAATCAATATAATTCGGCGAATTTATGTCTTCATAGTTCAGTTTTTTGCAAAATCTTCTTTAGAGTGCAGGAATCAGAGGCCCAAGCTCGGAAAAGAATCATGTATGCAAGCGGAGTGAAAACTTTTGAAATCAATGTAAACTCGAACATCTTCAGAGTTATTCTTACTGTATGACAATGGGCCTCAGCCATTCGGCTTCATCTTCATCTTCAGAGTTATTCGAAGAGCTGGTCGAGGGAAAACCGCTAGCTCCTCACCCACAATCCTATAACTATGTGCATCACTGGTATTGTCTAGAATAATATCGACCGGTATCATCATTGGTATTGTCTCGATACTTTGATGTTTCTTTCAATCTTATTGTCACTGGTATTGTCTAGATACTCTGATGTTTCTTTCAATCTTCTTGTAGCTCTCGTATTGTCTTGTCTGGATACTCTGATGTTTCTTTCAATCTTATTGTCACTAATATCGTCTGGATACTCTGATGTTTCTTTCAATCTTCTTGCAGCTCTCATATTGCCTTGTCTTGATACTCTAGATGTTTCTTTCAATCCTCTTGATACTCTATATGTTTCTTTCAATCCTCTTGCAACTAGTTATTATCTTATTAGTGCTCTTGCAATCCTCTTGCAACTAGTTATTATCTTATTAGTCCTCTTCCAGTTAGTTATTATTTTACTAAAAATAATTTCAGATCATTTTAACAAAATGAGACTAGAAACAAAGTTGATTAAAAAAATTTGTGGCATGAACCTGAAAGTAAAGAATATAGAGAATTTACAAATTACAACCATCTGGCATGAACCTTAAAGTAAGCAATCTAGTGAATTTACAAATTAGAACCGTGTATTAGAATTTGCAGGAAATATTCATTTCCGACCGGAGCTAAGCTATGTTGGATAACCCCAGTTTCATTACCAGCGCCGCTTCCGTTTCACGCTTCCATATGACCGTTCATTGTCAAGATGAGCATCCAAATAGTGACTTATGCCTCGTATTTCACTCATGGGCCTCCATGTCGAACAGAGCCATGTGATTCCATAAGCCATAACGCAAATTAATGTCTTAAGCATCAAGCATATCTCACAGGTTACCCAACCAACGATGGTATCATCTAGAACATGATCTTTAATCTGAACCCAATTTCACTATTCTCCTCAGTAAAATACTCCCATCATAAAAATTTCTATTTCTATCGCTCTTCTTCTTCAATATCCCCTTGAATGATACACACTGTATCTCAGGAACTGATAAAATTTGGCCCCATCCAACCTAGAACTCTATAAACTGAATACCCAACAAAAAAACCCATGGAAAATTTTCAACAAATAAGCTCACCTGATATATGTGTATGTGCGTTGCAGTCTTTCATTGAATCAACTAGCACCATGCACGACGACGAGACCAACTTCTTTCGCTGTTGCATCAGAAGTCAAAGCATACAAATTATTTTCATCTTCTAAAATAGCATAACGTGCTTGGTCAGGCTTTGGACTGGTTGACAATCCTACCAGGCATGACTATAACATAACCTGTTCGTCTCAGAAGCCGGAACACATGGCAATTTGACTACATGATCTGAACCTTGCGTTCACATTGGCTCAACTTCTCTGCGAATCCTTTAACTGAGGGCGGTATGTGATGAGTACTTCGCAACATTAATTGTGATGACTTCCTGAAAATTGTTCACTTTCTTATGATCCATTATGCTACAGATCCTCTAACGGATCCTCATCGACGCAATCCCTAAGTACACTCTTGTTGTAGCGATTTAAGGATGAGAAACTCACTCAGAGGTCGATGGAGAAAAGAATTCACATTTATTGGTGCTGAGAAAGAGTCACTTAGGTATGTGCCTGACAGGTGTGAATTTATGGTCCAGATGTGAATTTCTGGTCCTAGTTAGGCTGGTAAGTAAGGAAGCTAAAATAGGCTTTGACGCTGAAATGGGGTTTGTTATGACTGAGCAGAACAAAGAACAAATTCTCTCTGGGTTCTGTATGACTGAGTAGAACAAAGAACAAATGCTCTCTACCCGAAGTAAAGAACAAATGGTCGACTCTGCCAGCAGTAAAAATAAGACGAACTACATTTGTAAATCACACTTGCAATTCATGCAAATGTGTTGTAGTGTTGCAATATTTATTTGTTGGCATAAATGTGTTCTAAGACGTGTCCCACCCTGGTTTCACATCCCTATACCTGTTGGTGAATGCTTTAAGCCTACAGACGAATTTTTGCATGTATTTCCACTACGTGGCTAGACCTGCCTCTTATTTTCCTTATTTCCCATCTATTGGTTGCTGTCGGAGGCTTTGGCTCCATATCTAGCCACCTCCTGGGAGGATGTAAGCTTATCCGTGGCTCCTCTCCATAGTCACTCTGTCCAGTTTCTATTCTATCCTTCTGGAGATTATTTCCTATCGCAGCTGTAATACTTACTTGACAGTTCCTGTTATCTTGATATATGATGCAACAATTCAACCGGCCCATGGTGCTTTCCGCTCGGTAACGCTCGAGGTACAAGTCAGTATATATATGTTTAAGTGTTTATATTCCAGTTTCAGCTCTATAATGGCATAAGATAGGACTCTGTCTTATATGGTATTTAGCTCTCTTCTTGGTTTTCAAAGAAGCATATATCTATAAATCTGTTAACTCAACTCTCTAATTTATGTCGGGGTCAACGTTTTTAGATTGGTGGGGGACAATCATAAAATTCCTTAAGAAACTCTTCATCATTTCTAAACCATGCTCAGACTTTCATCTTAGGGTAGGTCCTTGGTGGTGTGTGTATGAGATTTACTGTTGTTGCATTGTATGCTCGGATATGTTTTTCTGAGACATAATTCTGCACAGGGGCATTCTGCTATTTTTCTGGTGCCGGATAATTTCAATTTTCTGTCACCGATGACATATCGTAAAGGTGGACTTTTTTTCTATATCCGTTTCTTTATTTAATGCTCGCAGCCATTTCCCTTGTCCCCATAGAGTTCCGATGGTTCAATCTTATCTAACTATCAGGAGGGAAGTTTCTAGTGTCATATGAGTTTCATCATTGGCAATAATTCCTTAAATTCTTCATCTGAACCCATCCATAACCTGACGATGGAGTACTTCTTTCTTGGACTTATCTGGCTTTATTTTCCTTATTATAAATAAGCCTTGCGGTACTTTCTCTGGCGGTCTATCTCTGAGGATCTAGTTTCAGTCCTTGTGATTCCTAAAGCTGTCCTTATATATGGATTTTCCATCTGACAACTCTGTGGCCTCGGCTTTGGTAAGGGCCACAGAAGAAACGGAAAAGGTCCATGTCAGTCAGTCAGCTACTGCTGAATGGGCTGCCACGCTGTATGAGGATATTATTTCACCGACTCAGAAGGAGCAGTCACCAAAGGGTGGTGACTCGCATCCTCCACCGAACCACAAACAATATTGGCTGGTTAAAACATCTCCACCGCATGAAGCCATTAACTTGGACAGCCCTCTATTATTCGATAGAATATCAAGTCTGCAAAAGAGAGCCTTAGTGGGTCGCTTTCACTTCCCGTTTATGGAGGAGTCTCACTTTAGGAACTGGATTGCAGCCATATGGACTCCCCTTCTTGGATATTCCCCTACCATTGTTAGGCTTATGAATAATTGGTTCAGTTTTCACTTCCTTTGGGATCGTGATTTAGAGCTCATCTTCTCCAAACCATGGGTCCGGGATCGAAGTTTTCTGGCTCTCCATAGGTGGTATATAGGATTTAATTCACTCAGATCCACCCCTCAAAACAATTACATTTGGCTAAAGTTGCCGGGATTGCCCATTGAACTATCGAACAATGAATCTATGGAGAAAATCAATAATGCTGTGGGGAAATTCATTTATGTTGATCCCAGATGTATTGGCGCAAAGGACAAACACATAGCTTGGCTCCTTATTAAGAAGGGATTTAGGGGCAGATTTCCTGAATCTATTGATTTAAACTGGAATATGTCACATGTCCATCAGCGTTTAGGCTATTGTGGAGTACCTTTTAGGTGCTCGACGTGCCATAGAACTGGCCACCTCCTCCCTCAATGTCCACGAAGACATGCTGTAAGACACAGAAATAAGTATATAGCAGAGAAAATAGCTGGTGATTCATTTGCAAGTGATCATCTGGGACAGACTCTCAATGTTGACCCTTTCCGGGGATCATTTAATCCTAAATCTCTGCTCTCTCCAAGTAAACATAAATCCAATGATAGATCTTCAGGCTTCTTGCATTCTCATTAGCTATCTGCTGGACCGCATGGGCGGGTTAATGCACCTGATGAATGCTACCCTCAATTTGCTTTTACACCCAAGCATTCTCTTCAGCCATACAATGACCTGCCTTCTCCACAGCTGGGCTTCCCAATACCTCCCCCGCCTCGCGAACCATCTCCTGATGTCGCCATTACCCTCCCCTAGCCGATCGACAAACCGTCATCGGCCAGCCCATCCCACTCCATTCTATATATATCATCATCTCCTCAGTCCCCTGTCATTAAACCCGCCCTGCCCACTGGGAATCCTTCTCCTGTCAGGACCCGTAGAGCAGATTCCAAAGGGAAGGCTGTATGCGAGTCTTTCACTCCATACAACTCTCTGTGATCCTTTGATATTAATTCCTTTGACTGTGATATAGATTTGCTGCTACAAAAGGCTTCATTAAATCTGAAACCCCTCACTATCCATAAACCTTATCGCTCCCCTTCCCCTGTGATTAGCCCAAACTCGGCTGAGAACATTACGGTCCATTGCAAAGAAAAGCAGGGAAGTAGACACTTTCGTGGGAGAAAGGGTAGGAAGAAAATGTCTTCCAGGGATCTAAAATTGATTGATATCCCTATATCAAAAATTGTTGTGGACGATTTCTCTGCAAGAAGGCCTCTTAGAACAAGCCGGCCATTTGATGTTTGCACTGTATAACATGTTGTCCATGAACATATGGGGCTTAGGAGCAGGCCCAAAACATATGGCTCTGAAGGACCTCTTTTGCTCCACAAAGTCCAGAATGCTTTTGATTTAGGAAACAATGCATGATTGTTCACAAACCATTTCTTATTTCAGAAGGATGTTTCCTTCTTGGCACATGGTGGCTACCGATGCTGTAGGAATGTCTGGAGGTCTAGCTGTAATATGGGACCCTAAATGGATTAAAGTTGTCGTCTTTCAATGTTTTGCTGGCATTCTCAATTTAGCGTATTTTCATGATTGTCATGAACCGGTGCATATTTTAAATATACACGCCCCATATAGACATCACTATCCATTTTGGGAAAAGTTTCTATCTTCTGAATTCCTTGATATCGATTCCTTAATGATAGGGGGTGATTTTAATTGCACATTATGTAATGATGAGACTTGGGGCAATGGCAGGAAAATTGATCCGATCGGCTGCATGATCCGGAATGCAATCATCCAAAATAATTTCATTGATATACAACCAGATTGTCGTGCACCTACTTGGGATAATGGGCGGTCAAATGATATTAACAGAGGAGGAATCCACCTGGCGTCTCAAGAGTCGTGCCATATGGCTCAAAGAAGGAGACACAAATACCAAGTTTTTCCACAGATTTGCTAAGAGAAGAAGGCAGGTAAACACGATTTGGGAAATAAAGGATGAAGCTGGTAAATCTTTTTTTACCCAGGAGGATATAACTCGTGAAGCTGTAAAATACTTCAAAAAGGCATATAGCATAGATATCAGCAATCGCATTGAAGATATCCTTTGGGGCATTGATCTATACCCCACTATGTTTGACGAAAATCAAAACGCTGCCCTTTTCTCTGAAGTCACGGAGGATGAAATATTGGCCACGATGAAATCATTCCAGAAAGATAAATGCCCGGGCCTGGACGGTTGGTCTATCGACTTCTTTATCCATTTTTTTGACTTGTTTAAGGATGATATTCTAAATATGGTTGAGGAATCAAGATTAAATGGCTATATCAATCATCGAATAACCTCCACATATATTGCTCTGATTCCTAAAAAGACGCATTCTTCATCTTTTTCAGATTATCGACCAATTTCTTTATGCAATGTACTATACAAGACAATCTCAAAAATCATTGCTATTCAAGTGAGAAATGTGTTATCACTACATCTATCCCCAAAATAGCATGGCTTCCTCAAGGACAGAAATATTATGGATGCGGTGGCATTCACACAAGAATCACTTCATTCTAGGAAATTGGATGTTGCCTTTTTAAAGATAGATCTAGAAAAGGTGTATGACAGTGTGGACTAGGGCTTTATTCGATGTCTTCTAGCCAGGATTGGCCTCAATTACAGGTGCTCCAGGTGGATCATGGCATGCGTGGAGGAGGTAAATTATGCAGTATTGATCAACGGATATCCCTCTCCATTTTTTAAAGCTGCCAGGGGGGCTTAGGCAAGGATGCTCCTTGTCTCCACTCTTATTCATTTTAGTGATGGACTTTCTTAGCCTCCATACCAAGAAGGTGATCCAGCAAAATATATGTCGTCTCCTTCCTATTTGTAGAGGGATATATACATCCCACAGTTTTTTTGTCGATGACATTCTCATAACTGCAATCTTGTGCAGAGCATCTTGGATTTGTCTACACAAAATATTGGGAATATTCCAATGCGCTACAGGCATGACTGTTAATGAAGGGAAATCTTCCTTTCATGTTGAAGACACTAATGGGACTCTGATCCAATTCCTTACTCAGGTCTTTAACATCCAAGCTATTCCACTCTGGAATGGGCTCAAGTATTTGGGATTTAAACTGAAAACAACAGGTTATCGGGTGGTAGATTGGTCTTGGATTGTAGATAGATTTTACAAGAAGATTGCAGCATGGGAGTATTTGTGCTTATCCAAAGGAGGATGAATGATCTTGACACAAGTTGTTCTTGTTCAAACGATGGTCTATTGGGCGCACCTGTACTATATCTCGTTCGCTATTATTAAAAATTTGAGCAAGATGATTGCCAATTTTATTTGGGGATGCGATAAAGATCAATATAAATTCCATCTAACCAAACTATCTGTGCTAGCGCACCCAAAACATATGGGAGGATGGGGCATATTAGATTTAGCACATTTCAGGAAAGCTCTTTTGTGAAAATCTATGTGGAAGGCTATTATGGGTGACTCATTGTGGAGCTTGACAGTTCGCACAAAATACATGTATAATAGGGACATGTCATACTGGATCAGGGAAAACCATATTGGGTCCCCATTTGGATCGGCTATCTGGAGAGGATTCAGGAAATTGGAACCCTATTTTAGACATAATCTTATTTGGAAATTTCATACGGGTACTTAGATTTTGATTGGAAGGGACGAATTTGTGGGAGGGGCTGGGAAAATTCAAGTATCCCCTCGGCTGTTGAGAGCACTCCACAACAAGGGGATTTTCTTTTGGGCCAGTGCCATTCGGAATTGGGAAGGAGCCATTCCCATATGGAAAACTTTGAATGAATTGCAGCTCCACGAAGAAATGAAGGTTCAATGGGATACAATTTTATCCTCGTTGCATGGCCATGGGATTTATCGATCTGCAGACAAAGACCTTTTCATATGGAAAGGTATGGATGGCTTCTTGACTGTGAAGGTAAAGCATATTTAAATGCAGCTTCTAATTTCCGAGGCCGATATCTTCGAAGATATATTTCCTCCTCCATTTTGGAAATTGGGATGCCCCACCAAGATCATCATCTTTGCTTGGCTGGTATTTCACAATAGGAACCTCACGTGGGAAAATTTACAAAAATGCAATTGGCACGAGCCTACCATTTTTCCACTTTGCAGAGAAAGCTCTGAATATAATTTACATCTATTCCTCAATTGCCAAAAGGTGCGGCCCATCTGGTAGAATCTTGTTGCTCACTATGGTTTCACCCTCTGTTCCTTCCCATCCATTTTTGAAGCATTCAAAAGATGGAGCACCATGAAGAAAGAATGGAGGGCCATCCCCTTATTGTCCATTTAGGGTATATGGAAATGGAGAAATGGCAGGATCTTCAACTCAAAAGTGGAAACAAGCTCTTCTGTAGATGCATCCATAATATCCCTATACAGTGCCCTCGAAATATCCGGGAAGAACAGCATCAGTTTTGGAAGGATCCATGTGACAACAATCAACAGGAACGGGAATGGAAGAAGAACCACAGAAATGACTACCACTGCATCACCATGTGCATATTTCGATAGAGTTGCTCAACACGGAATATGTGAATGTGGTGTATACATTAGAACAGAAAATGAACAGGGTACTGAAATCTATTAGAATGCTAGTCCGAAGTCAAACAACAGAGCTGAAGTGGTGGCTTTAGCGGGTCTTCTCTCCTTTTGCAATTTTCTTGATATTCCGAATTTGCAAATCTATGGAGACTCGAAGGTAATAACTGATCATGTTTTGTCAAAGCACTACATAAAAAACATTCATCTTGCTGGATGGTTGGACAGGATTGCAGCATTATGGAACAACAGGAGGGACTATTCTATTTCTCATATTGACAGGAACAAAAACAAAAAGGCTGATGCATTATCTAAAATGGGTCTAACTTTGCCCCAAGGTATATGGAGAATGCAGATCAAAGCGGACAACAACATCTTCCAGATCCAGGATTTTTGTTTTCAGGGTATATAACTTTAAAGAATGGTAAATAATTCTAGTATGTTTTTACTTTTCATGTCCATACATGGCAGATCTCACAGTGAAGGTATACACATTCTTATTTTGCAGTTTTGTAAATCTCTTTGATTTCTATCTCTACTGCTCTCCACTCAGTTTCCGTGTACGTATTCATGACATCCTTCAAATTCTTTTGTCATCCTCATAGATGTGGTATGATCCACTCTACAGTCTATGCATTAGGTGTTATATCTTAGACATGTATGCTTATAAGTTTCAAATTATGAATATAATATAAATATATAGTTTTTTTCGTGTTGAAAAAATATTTCAATCATGTTGTGTTATTAAAGTTTTATGAGTCAAATCAATTCATACATATTTCAATCATCCTGCTTGTTCTTTAAGCTCTAGATATGTATATAGTCAAATCAATTCATACATATTTCAATCATGTTGTGTTGTTCTTTAAGCTCTAGATATGTATATAATTAAGCATTTGCAAAAATATAGTAAGAAGCGATAAGAAGAAAAAATTCAATCATGCTATGTGTTCTTTAAGCTCTAGATATGTATATAATTAAGTATTTGCAAAATATAGTAAGGAGCGATAAGAAGCAAAAATAAGATTTAAAAAATTTAAGTAGGTTAATAACATATATATCACTAATACACGTGGATTAGAAAGTGAACCATAGACAAGGGAATGAAAATCAAAATATTAAAGAATGATAAATGGAGTCGTTTTTAGCGCGATTTTTTGGATTTTCCGGTGGAAAAATTTGAGGTGAAATCTTGATTTCTGTTATTTAAACTAGTTTTTTTTACTATATATATGGATCCAGCACCATGGAAAACCCTTAGGGCATTTCGATTGAACAAGATTACCCATCAAGCCTGCGATTTCAATAAATTCCTGTCGGATTTTAGAGAAATTAGACCGGGAAAACCTACCGTAAAAGCTTCCAGAAAGTCGCACTAAAGACAACTCCATGATAAAATTGATATAAGATTATTAAAAAATCTAAATAGGTTAATAAACATATACATCACTAATACAAGTCTATTCCTAAAAATGCAGGATAAGGATTGTTGTCATCGACATTCTCTATTACTTCAAAGTCTGTCTGTGTGCTCGCACCTTTAATATCAATTGTTACCCCTTGCAACCTCCCCATGGGAAAAATCTTTTGTTGGTTTTCCATTCGTAATTGAATAGGGAACATTGTAACGCGGGCCTGCCCATCTGTTCCCATGTCTGCTTTGGTAGCACATTCACGTTTGAACCCAAGTCTAGGATTACTTGATCCATTCCATTGAAAATGTGGGAGGATCCGTGGCGCAATGGTAGCGCGTCTGACTCCAGATCAGAAGGTTGCGTGTTCGATTCACGTCGGGTTCAATCCTTGAATCATGAATAATATGTCAATTCACGTCGTGATCAATATTTAATTAGACTGAACTGAACTGTCCATTGAAGTTTTATCAGTCAAATCAATTCATACATATTTCAATCATGTTGCGTGTTCTTTAAGCTCTAAGATCTATATAAGAAGCAAAAATAAGATTTAAAAAATTTAAATAGGTTAATAACATATATATCACTAATACAAGTGGATTAGAAAGTGAACCATAGACAAGGGAATGAAAATCAAAATATTAAAGAATGATAAATGGAGTCATTTTCAACGTGATTTTTTGGACTTTCGGAAAAATTTGAGGTTAAATATTGATTTGTGTTATTTAAAGTAGTGTTTTTACTGTATATATGGATTCAGCATTGTGGAAAACCCCTAGGGCACTTCAATTGAACAAGATTACCCATCAAGCTTGCGATTTCAATAAATTCCTGTTGGATTTTAGAGAAATTAGACCCAAAAAACCTACTGTAAAAGCTTCCAAAAAGTCGCACTAAAGACAACTCCAATAGATTAATAAACACATACATCACGTGGATTAGAAAGTGAACCATAAACAAAAGAATGGAAACCAAAATATTAAAGACTGATAAATTGATATAAAGTTATTGGTATAGAATTCAATTATTTTTAAAGTACATGTAAGAAGTTAAATAATGAATATCCTCATTATTTTCCTCGAAGAAATACATCATTAAAAACCATACTTACTCAAAAGACGAATAAAACCTAAAATTTAGGTAGCAAAGTCTAACGACAAAGCAAATTATCCTTCCTCCAAAAAGACTCTTTAACCCTTTAGTTTTCACCAGATGATAGAATGAATTGAGGATGCATCTCAACTACCTCTTGGTAAGTATGGAAAATGGGGAACCTTCAATTTTTTATAAGGAAATAAGTAGGATATGTCAAGGTTGCTCATTGCCCCCATGTTCCTTTTTATCATATTGATTGGCACCTTTGAATGTCTAATCAAATATGCTACATGTAGAAATATCAGTATAAGTATATCAATATTTAGTTGTTTCAATCTAGCCACCCATATCACTAATACACGTGGATTAGAAAGTGAACCATAGGGAATGAAAACCAAAATAATAAAGAATGATAAATTGATATAAGATTATTGGTATAGAAGTCAATTAGTTTTAAAGTACATGTAGGAAGTTAAATAATGGATATCCTCATTATTTTCCATGAAGAAATACATAATTAAAATCCATAACTATTCAAAAGACGAATAAAACCTAAATTTTACTTAGCAAAGTCTAACGACAAAGAAAATTATCCTTCCTCAAAAAGACTCTTTAACCCTTTAGTTTTAACTAGATGATAGAATGAATTGATGATGCATCTCAACTACGTCTTGGTAAGTACGGAGAATGTGGAACCTTCAAAGTTTTATAAGGCAATAAGTAGGATATGTCAAGGTTGCTCATTGCCCCATGTTCCTTTTTATCATATTGATCGGCACCTTCGAATGTCTAATCAAATATGCTACATGTAGAAATATCAGTATAAGTATATCAATATTTAGATGCTTTAATATAGCCACCCATTTTTGGTTTATAAAGTATATCAATTTCTGAAAACTTTAATCTAGTAGCCACCGATGTTTTATTCATGGTTAACACTCTCCTCTTCTCAACAACAAATGTAAGAGGAGCCACATAACTCATAAAAATACTTTCTAAATTTGAAATATAGTTACATGACATATTTCTCAATATGAAACTAAGAATTAATAGTAAGATTTATAAGATGTTAAGTTTTAAGGAAAAATCACTTCCAACCATGATAAGGGTTCTCTTTAATAGAATTTGGTCATAACAAAAATGACAATGGAAGAGTAGCACGTTTTAAATTTAATGGAAGAATAATGGATTTAAATTTATTATCAAGTTAATATTCTAGCTAAATAAGTCCTTCCCCTTAATCGAAAGAATTATCTCATAATAATTGTTAGGGTAAACTTGAATCGGTGAAAGAGTCAAAACTCTTAGGTCCATAATGATGGTTTCAAGTATGCGATTTTGGTGGCCTATGGCATTAGAGCCCATGGATTACATGTGATAAATCCTTTAAAATGCTTGAGGAGTCTCTATTATAATGTGCTCGGGTTGAGTGGAGGGATTACTTGGTCGAGTTGGGAGGTTGGTCATCTTAGCTTCTTTTAAGTCAACACATGAGTGCTTTTAAGCCATAAGATAATAATAAACCTATTAATATGTTGGTTTTCTCCCAATTGAGTTTTTCCAAGTAATTCACGGTGTGCATGATTTATGTGTATTGTTCTTATGCATGTGAATTTTATCATTATTTCACTCATATTGTTTTTATTTCTAGCAATTGGTATCAAAGAAACTTTGGCTCCAAGGGGGTGTTTTTGTGACTAATGGGTTTTTCTCGGGCCTATGGTAGACAATGTTACGATAGGAGATCTGTCGAATTGATTCTTGTGCTGAAAAGAAATGGCAAGTAATTCAAAGATAGCGATCAAGAAATTCAATAACCAGAGTTTTGAGCTATGGGAGATATATTGGTGGACAAAGATCAGTGGATTGATGTGGATCTGGGTACTATACCAACACGGATGTCGACAAAATATTGGGCCAAGTTTGATCAAATGGAAAAAAACACAATAAAATTGTGTCTATCATATTTATTATTACTGAATGTTTCAGGAGAAGTTATAGCAAAGGAATTGTTGAACACATTAGGGACTTTCTTTTAGTCTAAACCCCCTAGTGAATAAATTATTCCTATGGAAAATGTTGTATAATCTAAGGAGGAAGCATGGAAATTCGATGAAAGCATCTTAATGCGTTCAATACTCTTGTAAGTTAGATATTATCTATTGATATTAATATTTTAGAAGAAGATAAGTGTATAATTATATTTGGTTCTTTACTAGAATCACATGATAGATTGGTTGTTGCCATTGGTAGTGTTGTAACTACTTGAAGTTTTGAAAATATAGTCTCATCCTTGTTATCAAAGGAGATGAGACAAAAAAGTATGGAATATCAAGAAAGATATGCCTCGTTAATGAGAGGACACTCCTAGAATTGAAATAAATATAAGTCCTTAAGTGGGAGATTTAAATCTAGAGGAAGATCTAATCTCTAGGAAAATTTGTAAAGGTATGTAACTTGGAGATGTGAAAAAGAAGAGAGTTACAAGAAATATTGTAAATCCAAAATTATTAAGAAAGGGAACGGATCTACTAATGCTCCATATACATAAGCAAAAACTTCCTCAGATGGAGGGGGTGTGTATTTGGTTTCTTCTTCAAGTACACATGTAGATAATGAGGCATAACTGGTCAATTAAGGTGCATCCTTTCATATGAATCCTCATAGGGAGTGGTTTTGCGAGTGTGACATATATTATGGTGGTGATATTTTCTTAGGTGATGACTCAACAACCAGAATCATATGATGAGGAAAATTCAAGTTGAAGCTCATGGGTTGAAGGATTAGAACAATCCCTAGGATTTTTCACATCCAAGGATTAGCTAGAAATTTGAACTTTGTAAGAAAGATGAGCAATTTGGGTGTAAAAATAATGTCTAAAAAGGGTATCTCCAAGATGGTTTGAAGAGAAATGATATTAATGGGGGGAGTTCAGATTAGTACTCTATATTATAAGTTGTCGGGAAGCATTGCTAGTGATGGGTGCAATAGTTCTATTCTTCTTGAGAGTGGAGCAGAAGAAGGAAAAACTCTTATAGACTCTAGATAAAAGGCTATGCTATGGAATCAAATACCAGGACATATAAGAGAGAATGAACTTTGAGTACTGCATGATAATGGTATAATAGAAGATATGTATAATTTCTCTCTGAATTTTGATTTCTATAAACATTATTTATTTGGAAAGTGGAATTGAGTAAGATTCTCCAATCGTGCTATGAGGTCAAATTGAATATTATAGGTTGTGCAGAATGATATGTTTGAACCTATTTCAATTCCATCACTTTATAAACCTGTGTACTATGTTTTATTTATACATGACTTTTCAAGGAATATAGAGATTTATTTCCTAGCAAGAAATATGAAGTCTTTGACAAATTCAAAGAGTTTAATATTCTTTTGGAAAACCAAACAAAGAAGAAAATTAAGGTGTTGAGGATCATAATGGTGCCAAATATGATATGAAGTGGTAAGAAACCCACTCATAAACATGTCAGGGTATTTAGTTGTGATGCTTATGCACACATTCGAAAGGATGATAGGAGTAAGTTATATTGGAAAGTTGAAAATTGTACTTTATTGGATATAAGGATGGTATGAAAGGTTATAATATTTGGAACCTAGAAACTAAGAAGGTTGTGTATAGTCGAGATGTAGTATTTAGAGAAATTATAGATGTTGTTAAAGTGGAATTCCTACCAAGGGAAAATGAACCAAAGAAGATAAGAGTTTGAAATGCAAGATGATAAATCATAATCTATAAAAAAACAAGAATCAAATGAAGAAGAACCACATATTGTTGTACTGAAGAGATCAATTCAGAAAAAAAGGCAGCTAGAAAGGTAAACCCCACTTGATTTCCATTCAAATTTTGCTTTATTTATTATTGATGATGATCCTAGAGCTATTAAGGAAACAATGGATTCAAAAGAAGGAAGACATCAAAACTCTAGAAAAAGGCCATGGTTGAAGAAACAACAACCTTGGAATTGGAAAAAATGATACTTAAGATCTAATGAAGTTGTGATTCCAAATGGAATACTTTTTACCCCTAAGAATGGTTTCACTCTCATTCATTCTTGGATCAATATCAACTTGTTGCCTTTGATCTTGTGGTGGGATGTTTTAAATCTTTGTGCAAACATAACTATGGATTGAGGTTGAATTTACAATAGCATTGTTAGCACTTTCCCCAAAGAGCTAGAATACCACAAATTTGTGCAATCCTGCACTTTACCCAATGCCCAAAGTTTATATTCCTTTTAACACTAGGGCTTAATTCTTGTATCAAGTCATATGACCGTGTTTAGGACTAGATTCTTGGACCAAAAGGTGCTAAGGAATTTTAGCCTTGTCGGCCAACAATTCCACATTACAATGTGAAGTTCTCAAAATATAATTTTGTTTACACATAACGCTTACTTGATCTGATCATATAAGTGTTGGGTGTGGAGCCTGATTATCTTCTGTATTCAAAGGTCTCAGCTAGATGCATACCCTAGGAAGATTGTACACCCCTCCACGCAGGGGGGACTTGTCCCCCCCACGGGGGTTCGGGGGGGACACTGATCCCCCCCGACTGGGGGATCTGGGGGTCAGCGGTCCCCCAGCGGGGGTTCAGGGGAAATGCCCCCGAAGCTAAAAATAGATGTAAAATTGCCTTGTAAAAGTATAGTAATTTCTAGTTAATCTGGGTCGTTCATTAGGTGGATGATCTTACGGTAGAAGTTATGTTTAGTTTAGCGTTTTTTGCCCTGGAAGGCAACCCCTCGCTATATATGAGGGAATTGTATTGCATCTATATATATATGTATTCTGAGTGAGGAAGAGAGAGGAGATTGAGAGCGAAGAGGGAGTTACAATAGATCTACTATAGGTTGTATCTCTTCAGTTTGCTAGATAATATAATAAAAGAAGGATAGGCTGTTTCTCCGTGGACGTAGCCCAAACGGGGTGAACCACGTATATCTGTGTCTCTCTTGTTTTATGTGTTTTCTGTGTTTATATTTCTGCAATATTTTATGTGTTCCATTACTCTATAATATATAATTTTCTAACAACTGGTATCGGAGTCGAAGGTCTATTTAGCTGATAAACTCACAGGAGAGAAGGGTTCCTGGTTCAAGTGGGAGCAATGGCAGAAGATGGTAGGTTTAGGGTCAAAAAATTCAACGGCCAAAACTACTAGCTATGGATGATGCAGATGGAAGATTATTTGTATCAGAGAGATTTGTACCTACCATTGAGCGGAAAGACAAAGAAGTCGACGAGTATGACAGACACAGAATGGGATATTCTCAACAGAAAGGCACTTGGAACAATACGGCTATGCCTAGCAGCATCGGTAGCATTTAATATTTCAAAGGAAATGACAACAGAGGGTTTAATGTTGGCACTGGCCAAACTATATGAAAAACCCTCAGCCTCAAATAAGGTATTTCTTATGAAGCGTTTATTTAACATGAAGATGTCAGAAGGCGGATCTGTTGTAGACCATTTAAATGATTTTAGTACAGTTACAAGTCAGTTAAGTTCTGTAGGGGTAAATTTTGATGATGAAGTTAGGGCTCTGTTATTTTTGTGCTCATTGCCAAAAAGTTGGAATGATTTAGTTATGGCCATTAGTAACTCTATTTCTGGATCTAGTACTTTAAAGTTTGATGATGTTGTTGGTGCAATCCTTAGCGAGGAAATGCGATGGAAAAGCTTCGATGAGACATTAGGTAATGCTTTGACTGCAGAGACTAGGGGAAGAAAAATGGAAAGAGGAAAGAGCTTAGGATATCGCAGTAAGTTAAGAAAAGGCAGATCCAAGTCCAGATCAGGGATAGTGTGATAGAAATGCAGGAAGAAAGGACACCTGAAGAAAGACTCCAAGTCTCTGAAGGGAAAAGAAGGAGACGCGTGACAAGAAACTAATCGTGAAGCGAATGTAATAGGTGATGTGTTGCAAGATGCTTTGATTCTTTCATTAGAAAATATTATTGATGCTTGGGTGGTAGATTCAGGGGCCTCATTCCATGCCACACCTGATAAGAAATATTTTCATGATTATGTTCAAGGAGATTTTGGACAGGTTCGATTGGGTGATGATAAACCCTGTAAAATCGTTGGAATGGGTATAGTTTTCATAAAATAGTAGAATGGAAATCAATGGCTATTGAAGGAGGTAAGGAATTGTCTAGATCTAAAGAAAAATATGATTTCAACTGGGTAGTTGGGAGGTGAAGGTTACATAACTACTTTCATAGATAAAACCTAGAAGGTCACTAAAGGATCCCTAGTAATAGCGAAAGGAGGAAAGGTTAGTACATTGTATTTATGTAATGGTATTTCTAATTCTTTTAATTCTTTAACCTCTATAGGAGAAGATACGACATTGTGGCATCATAGGCTCGAGCACATGACTGAGAAGGGGATGTAGATTCTTCACACAAGAAATTTGCTGCCAGGTTTGAAGCATGTCGATTTAAAATTCTGTGAGAATTGTGTTTATGGAAAGCAGAAGAGAGTCAGATTCCTTAGAGTTGGGAAAGAAAAGAAAAGTGAAAAATTAGAGCTTGTGCATATAGATGTATGGGACCTGCTCAGGTATCATCTCTTGGTGGCTCTCATTATTATGTTACTTTTATTGATGATGCAACCAAAAAAACCTGGATTTATTTTATTCGAAATAAGTCTGATGTATTTGATACTTTCAAGAAATGGAAAGCTTTGGTTGAAAATGAGACAAGAAAAAGGTTGAAGTGTCTCAGATCAGACAATGGAGGTGAATATTGCAACAAAGAGTTTGATATGTATTGTTCTGAGAATGGAATTCACAGAGAGAAGACAGTTCTAGGAACACCACATGAAAATGGTGTGTTAGAAAGTATGAACAGGACAATCATGGAGTGTGCAAGATGCATGAGATTGCATGCAGGATTGCCTTTACAATTTTGGGTAGATGTTGTAGATACTGTTGTTTATCTAATAAACAGAGGGCCTTCAAGTTCCTTGGATGGTGGTATTCCAGAGGAGGCATGGACAGGTAAAAAGGTAAACTACTCTTTTTTAAAGACTTTTGGTTGTGAAGCCTTTGTCCACATTAACAAAGAAAATAGAACAAAGCTTGAGGCAAAATCAAAGAGATGTACCTTTATTGGATATGGTGTTAATGATTTTGGTTATCGCTTATATGATTATGAAAATCACAAAACCATTACGAGCAGAGATGTAATATTCAATGAAAAGGTCTTGTATAAGAATCAGTTGCAGGAAAAGAAACATGAAAAAGAAAACAGAGAATACACAGTGCTTGGCGATATCACAGGAAAAGTGGTGGTCCCTGAAAATCATAATGATCAACAACTAGAACAATAACCACAACAGCAACAAGCAGTTCAAACACCTGCAAGTGGTGTTAGAAGATCTACCAGGATAAGTAGACCCCCTGAACGATACTCTCCTTCATTATATTATGTATTGTTGGCTGATTCTGGTGAACTAGAATGTTAGGAAGAAGCAGTGCAGGTAGAAACCAGGTAGAAGTGGGAGCAAGCCATGAAAGAAGAGATGGACTCCTTAGCACATAACCAAACTTGGGACTTAGTCAGGTTGCCTACAGGTAAAACAACATTGCAGAATAAATGGGTTTACAAGTTGAAGGAAGAAGATGTAGGTAGAAAAAGGTATAAAGCTAGACTTGTGGTGAAAGGGTTTGCACAGAAAAATGGTCTAGACTTTGATGAGATATTTTCTCCTATTGTGAAAATGACTTCAATCAGAACTATTCTAAGTCTAGTAGTAGCTGAATATTTGCATTTTGAGTAGTTAGATGTAAAGAAAACCTTTCTCCATGGGGATTTGGAGGAAGAGATATATATGTAGCAACCACAAGGATATGAGGTAAAAGGGAAGGAGAAACTAGTGTGCAGGTTGAAGAAGAGCTTGTATGGCTTAAAAAAGGATCCAAGGCAGTGATATCTAAAATTTGACAGGTTTATGTGTGAACAAGGTTATACTAGATGTCACTCTGATCATTGTGTTTATCTCAAAAGGAAAAATGATGGAAACTATATTATATTGTTATTGTATGGAGATGACATGCTTGTTGCAGGTTCTAACATGCAGGAGATAAATGTTCTCAAAAGAAAATTGGCAAAATCATTTGCAATGAAGGATTTGGGTGCTGCAAAACAAATCCTTGGTATGAGAATAACTAGAGACAGGAAGAATCACAAATTAACATTGTCTCAAAGTGAGTACATAGAAAATGTGTTGAAAAGGTTTAATATGCAGAATGCAAAACCAGTTAGTATACCTTTGGCCAGCCATTTCAAATTAAGTAAGGAGGCGTGTCCCAGGGCTCAGGAAGAAATGGCTCATGTGTCTAAAGTTCCATGTGCATCAGCAATTGGAAGCTTAATGTATGCAATGGTCTGCACAAGGCTTGATATTTCACATGCAGTGGGAGTTGTAAGAAGGTACATGAACAATCCAGGAAAAGAACATTGGATGGCGGTGAAGTGGATTCTCAGGTATTTGAGAGGTACCACAAGTCAAGCATTATGCTTTGGTGGTTCAAACATTGCTCTACAAGGATATGTTGATGCAGATATGGAAGGGGATAGAGATAACAGGAGGAGCAAAATAGGGTATATGTTTATTGTAGGTGGAACAACTGTCAGTTGGGTCTCAAGACTACAAAGTGTTGTTACACTCTCAACAACAGAAGCAGAGTATGTTGCTACTACAGAGGCTAGTAAATAAATGATTTGGTTACAAAGGTTTCTGGATGAATTGGGTAAGAAGCAGGAGTTGGGCAGGTTATACAGTGACAGCCAGAGTGCCATACATCTTGCAAAGAACTCTGCATTTCATTCCAAGACTAAGCGTATATAGATCAAGTACCATTTCATACGGTTAGCGTTGGAAGATGGACAATTGAAGCTAGAAAAGATACACACTAGCCAGAATCCTGCAGATATGTTAACAAAAGTTGTAACCAGGGAGAAACTGAGAATCTAATAAGTTTCAATTGGTCTTCAAGTATGATGAAGAACATGAGAAACAACCAGGTCCAAAGACGAGTCATTGTCTAGCAAATGAAGCAGCGATGGAGTTGCTAAAATTAGTCTCCAAGTGGAAGATTGTTGGGTGTGGAGCCTGATTATCTTCTGTATTCAAAGGTCTCAGCGGGACGTATACCCCAGGAAGATTGTACACCCCTCCACGCGAGGGGGTGTATGGGGGAGTTTTCTGCCCCGTGGGGGTTTGGGGGGGGGCGATCCCCCCTGGTTGGGGGGTCCAGGGGAAGCACCCCCGAAGCTAAAAATAGATGTAAAATTTCCTTGTAAAAGTATAGTAATTTCTAGTCAATCTGGGCCATTCATTAGGCGGATGATTTGATGGTAGAAGTTATGTTTAATTTAGGGTTTTTTGCCCTAGAAGGCAACCCCTCACTATATATGAGGGAATTGTATTGTGTCTATGTATACCTGTATTCTGAGTGAGGAAGAGAGAGGAGATTGAGAGAAAAGAGGGAGTTACATCGAATATGATGTAGGTTTTATTTCTTCAGTTTGCTGGATAATATAATAAAAGAAGGACTAGTTGTTTCTCCATGGACGTAGCCCAAACTGGGTGAACCACGTATATCTGTGTCTCTCTTGTTTATGCATTTTCTGTGTTTATATTTCTGCAATATTTTATGTGTTCTATTGCTCTATAATATATAATTTTCTAATAATAAGGTCCTAATGGGTCCATATGTAGCACAATATGTTGCACCCTTCATATGTTTTCTAGCCTAGTTTCACTTCAATTTATCTAGTAATCCAGGAGAACCTCCCTTCCTTTTCCTATCAAATAACTGGATGTTTGTTAATCCACCCAAATATCCTCCACTCCATCTGGATATTTTTTCTCTACCTAGATATCTCATAGATAAAGATGATCTTCCTATCTAGGGATATTTTCATATCGAATGTTATCACTCTTGGTGAGGCTCAAATACATTTGATCTTAGATGAATTTGTTCCATCCTATATGTGTTCACCCCAAACCAGATGTGGGGTCCACGCCAAATATCCACTTGTGCTCTACACTCGCTCTTCGATTCAGGATCTTGATTTAAACTTGTAGTAGTGCTCTTATTAGGTTCAAATAGTTAGTTACAAGATGCAAAGGGATTCACTGCAAAACACATAGACTTGGGTTAGAACCACGTGGGTCAAAATCTTGACCCTAATGGAAATTTTGACTACAAATGTTAGGAAACTTTATATGGGGTTTTTTATTTAGTCTTCACATTATAACTTTCTCGGCTTTTTGAAAGGTCAAACTCTAATTCACTCATAATTGACAAAATATACTCATTTTCAATGTTAATATGTGACCACTCTGATTCATTCACGCATTTGAATTTGAGCTCGTTACATTATAAATTATTCACATAAGACTCACCATTCCTCTTTCACAAAGAATTCATGCATACCTCTGCTTACCTATGATGATTGACATTCTACACACAGCCTCAAATTCGCATCCACTCACAAATCATACTTTTCACAACCTTAACATTCACGGGGGATAACTTATCAATTTCAAAAAACATAGATTAGATACAAATGGAGGATATTTACATACTTCCCATTAGCATAGGATATGTACAATATGGTATGAATAGAATGATAAAATATGATAATGTCGATTGTTTCATTAATCAAATGCAATTACATATATACATGCACACATAATCTGTTGGTTTAGAGAATATCTCAACCACACACCAATGTAGGAAATATATCCTAACTACTAGGAACAAATTCCTTTACTTAGTAAGAATCACAATTGAGACAAGTAGGGGTTACATTTTCCAACACTCCCCCTTAATGACTACTTGTCTGAATATCAATCTACAAAATCTAGTTGTGGTCAAACATAACAAAATAATATGTCAATATTCATATAAAGGAACAACCATCTATCGGAATGCATGGGTGCCAACCGCTGCAACCACTAGTCTTGTAGGATGTCCTTCACATACATGGTTCTGTTAACCATTATAACTACATACATGTACTTGTACCTGTAAATCCCCCTCCATCATTGTTAACCTGGGTTTTGTTAGATTACCCGTAACCATGCATTGGGTTTCGTCGGATCACCCTCAACCATGCCACGATGGGCTGTTAGCCACCACTACTCAACTTAGCCACGAAGGCTCAACTCAGCCATGAAGGCTCAACACAGCCACGAAGGCACTCAATTCAGCCACGAAGGCTCTCCAGCGGCTCTAGGCTACAAATATGCCATTAAGGCACTCCATCCACTCTGGGCCAAGGGTTTTGTTGGCGTAACCTAAACCATGCCTACAGGAATCCTTGTCCACTTCACTCTCACACGTGGTTTCTGGCTTACCACAAATCGATACTACAAATACAAAGTCGTTTTTAGATTACCACGAGCTATATGGGGGTACACATGCCTTATCAGGCTTACATTTCAAACTCAATCTCTTGGAGTTACTGAGTACATACTTTAAAATGACCACTACAAACATCCTAGACTTGCTTAAAATTAAAATGTGTGATATACTATAATCATCATGAGTCTATTCCACAACACACTGAAACTCACACAAACTAGATTGTCCATCATCCTCCAATATTTGATGCTACTCATGCACTTCATCTTTTGATCACATCCTAGGCATATTTGTCTTTATCAATTAAATATTTGATTATAGCCAATTCCAACAAAATAACCTCATATTGAGGTGGCTAATCTCAATATGTATATCAATTTAAATTCAAAAAAATTACTTCACCAAAAAAAAACATTTACCCAAATATGCACAGACAACCATGCTTCTCCCTTCAAATCGAACACAAAGTTGCTCTCCTCCTTAAATGAAGAACAAAATTGTTGGTTTCTTTCCTCAGCAATAGAAACCCCTGCCTCTGCATCTCGCTCACCAATATGATGAGAAATTTCACCAGCACAACCGACCACTCTCCTGCACATTCAACTGCTCACCACACTACATCTACTCTCCACGCTCAACAATGAGCAACGATTCCCATGGCCTCTAAAGCAGAACACGTAGCTATGTATTCGGTGATGCACATTGCTCCACCCTGCACCACAGGTGACCTCAACTCCTCGATCACTAGCACTCAACTCTCTTTTTGACTAGTACGCAACCTCCAATAGCTTGATCACAACATCTCGATCACAACAAATCGATCGAGATCACTGTAGAACCAGAAAACAAATTCTAGTATGCTAGAGGCAACACTAACTATGAGGGAACTTCCCAATTCCCCAACTCTTCGTCCTCCTCAAGACCTCTTAGAGGTCACACCCACCCAAAAACGGGCATAGAAGAACCACCAGAGATTTCCAGAGCACAATGCCCTACCTCTTCCTTATCCTTCTCCTCAGCAACCGAGGCACCATGTCGATGAAGAATCGAATGGCAACTAAGTTATCCAGCGGCCTTGGTTGCATCGTCCACCGCACGCACTCACCATTTACGACAGATCCAACAATGAAGCCTGCAAGCACCATCATAACAATAACGACAATTACAGCCACAATCGCAATTACAATTACAATTACGCTTCTAATTCTGTGAAGGCCAAAGCCTTGCAACAAATTGCTATAGCATCTCAGCCCCTAAAGAGGTAGCACCTTGTTCAAGATCTGGCCTGTCGTCCCAACAACAACATGGATGAAAAGGAAAACAACCCTGCCATCATCCTCACCTCTTTGGATGGCCACAATAGCTTTTGGAATGCTGGAGTTCCCTCCACCACATTGTTCAAGCAATATCAGAATACAAACTCCTCACACTGATGTAGAGCAATTCGACGACCAATCTAGCGGCACAATCTGACAACAATGCAATCTGGTGATAAAACATAGTGTTGCGAGATATTGATGAGATCGACTCACTTAAATCAAACATGGCGCTGTGAGATATTTGGTGAGACTGGCGAGATCTCTTGGCTGCGATGATCCGCTGAGGAGACATGACGCCAAAAAAATATATATAAGATTCATTTAATCCATCGATCTGCAAACAAATAACACCGACTAGCAAATAATGTCAATTTGCATAAAAGAAAAAACGTCGATAAACAATGTCAATCTGGACAAAAAACGCCAAGATCAAAGGTCAATTAATCTCTACATCCGATCTAATTTCCTTAGCTCTATAAAGACACCTGCAGGTCTTCATCAGCAACCGATTTTAGAATGTCTTGAATATGCCGAACCAAACCACCACCATGCTTAATCACAATTTCAATGAGCCGCATTTAAATAAAAAAAATGATGGACAAACACAAAAAATGGATTGGCAAACTAAGCTCTTTATTTCCTTGGCCCAAGAGAGCCAAGCCCACTAGGGGCGAGGCCCTTAGGACTCTGATACCATGATAAAATCTGATAATGTCTATTTTTTCATTAATCAAATGCAATTACATATATACATGCACACACAATATGTTGGTTGAGAGAATATCTCAACCACACACCAATGTAGGAAATAGATCCTAACTATTAGGAACATACTCCTTTACTTAGTAAGAATCACAACTGAGACAAGTAGAATTACCTTTTTCCAACATAAAATAATAATTATTGGCCCTTTCCTCTCTTTTCTCTCATACCTCTCATGGTTATATCCTCATCTCTATTATCTCTATCATGCCTATTTCCATTTACGAGGATCAATTATTACAACAATTATGGTCCGTTGATATCCACTAAAGGTGGATCTAATGTTCCATACAAGGAAAATATTAAATCTAAGCCTAAAAACTATAATCCTCAAAAAATCTCTCCAAACAAAGCATTACATGTCTATGAGGAAATAATTTCTCATTGCTTAATTAAATCCCTATTTCAACAAGAAAATAAAATTTACGAGTATTTTAATTACATAAATTTCAATTAAATTAAATTAAGGGAAGCCACTACATTTAGTAAATGTGGAAATACATCCTACATCTTGTTGACTCGAACAAATGCTCCTGCATTAGACTCCAAAGGAAGACAAAAGCATGGCCTCTTGGTCATGAGTCTTCTAACTTCTTTTGTTATCTATAGCTTCCATCTAGTTGTCTCGCATTTTCCAATTGCAACTACATCTACTGCAATTTCTCTTCCTCCTTGATCCAAAGCTTTGTTTTGTCATTGTTCACTTGCCTCAATCTCATGACCATCTTTAGCAACCTTTGTTTTGATGTTTGAATCCATCATTAAATTTTTTATATTCACCTCTTTTAGTTATTAATATGTTGTTTTTGTCCTAATTGTTCTAGGTTTCCATACCTTATTTTGCAATGCTCCACTTTCTCTGCTAATGTACTCTCTTGCTATCAACGTATTTCTATTGTTATCTATTCTCATTACTTCAGTATACCTCTTCGTAGGAAACTTTTTCCTCAACATACACAATTCATCAATTTTAACGTCCAACTTATCCCTTTGTTTATACATGTTATTTAGAACTACTTCATCATACTTTTATTCAAAATTTAAAAATTAACGGGCCTAACTTCCCATTCCATTATTCTCATAAGCTTTCAACGTCCATGTTTCATCATTAGACATCTCCCCAAACATTTTTAAGGCACTATTTTTCCTCCTCCATGGCTACTTTATGAAAGATTGAATTTCATCTCTCAAACTCTCACTTTTACTTGCATCTACAATGAAATAAATTTATTATATTAAATATTAAATCTCCAAAAATCATTATCATTCATAAGCATGGTTTCTTCCTTCTCTTTATTGATGTTTACAAAAATGTAGTTTGTTGTCCCTCTATGTGCATTTTTCTCTCTTTTAATCTTCGATTCCTGCTTTAATACTTACTTTAATACTTACTGGTGACATCTCTTGTTATCTTCCTCTTCATTCTTCCTATTTATAGTCTCCTTGCAGTCCTCTTCAATCCTTGGATTGAATAACCATTCTTATGTCATTCTCAACTTTGTATTAAAGTTTTTATTTATAAGGTTGTCATTGCTCATTCCATATGCTATAATCTTCTCGTTTATGTCATCATCTTTCAATTTTGTTTATTTATTAAATTCCGTCAACATTGCATCTGAATGTTGATCTTAATATTCTTCATCCTTATTTTTATTATTTTCATAAGCCAAATTTTCTTGTTCACGACAACAATAGGATCTTGCAACTACTCTCTCATAGTTGCATTTGTCAGTCATCTATGATCTCTAGTCTAATTGCCTTTATAAGAAAATTTTGTGTTTCCATTTCTTGTAGCATAATTTTAGTTATGTTCTTCTTATATTCTTATGACACTATTTGGAAACTATCCATCATCTTCAAGACCTGCAAAACCCGAAATCACACCCAAATCATTAGTCTTAAAATCATAAGGCTCTTTAGCCTCCTTTTCTATTTTTTTTATCATATCTTCGTGCTTATATGAATCTTTCATGCAACCCATGGGATTCTCATCAAGTTTCTCATAAACATAATCATCCTCCCTAAGGAATGATCCTTGCTTCGGTTCACAATATTGAACTTCCTCTTCCTCATACTCAACTACTTTTAGTTCCTCTTCCTACAACACAACACTCATCATGTGCCTCAAATTCTTATTCCAATTTCCTATAAAAAGTTTCTTAACAAGCCATGTAACCTAATTATTTATTCTCCATCCATATCAATGGTCTTTTGCACTTTCTTGTAGTAGCATCATCATTACACCGAGTCTCCCCTTCATCTCATTCATTTCTTAGTCAAATTCCTCTTAACTCATACTTTTCATTCTTATTCCATTTTCTTTGGAATTCTCCTCCATTCTATTGTAGCTTATACTTGAACCCTTTTCATGACCATCAATAGTCATCTTTACTCTTCCTCTATGAACTTCCTTTATTCACTTGTGAGTTTCACTAATCCTCAGAAATAACAACTATATTTCACCCGGCTACAAGTACCTCACCAAGCTTCAATACTCTAAACTTGGCCCTTTGATAACACTGGTTCTCCTTCTCTAGAAAATTTTGAGCTTCCTCTACTACTATAGTCTTTTTCACTCTACTCACTCTCAAAAGTTTCACTTGCTTCTTACTCTAGACAACTCTACTTACATTGCAATTGTGGAGGTGTTTGAACAACTTCTACCCGACCTTAACTGGAAGTTGTTCATCTCTTTGCTATACAATTGTTGTTGCAAGGGTTACCATACATTTCCTTGTTTATTTCTATACTACTACCATCAATCAAGAAATAATTTATCCAACTATAACCTGTAAATCGTAAAGGCCATTCTTACTTGTCAAATCTCAATAGATCTACATTTCAAGATATTTTTTTTGTTTCAAATTGTTGTAAGAATATTTAGCTATTGATCTTCTCTAAGCTTTCTCGAAGCTACCTTTAACAATTCTCCCTAGCTCTAGTACTTGACTAGAGTTGTCTTATCCTTTCTACAAGATTCTCTATGCTTTGTCTTCTTAATAAACCTTCATAACTCCTTACTTTCACCTATAAACAGATACTCAAATTTATTATATATATATATATATATATATATATATATATTAGCTTATATCTCCTTCAATGTTCTGACATTATGTGAATGTCTTCTATCAACTTATTTAACTTTAATCACGTTTCGGCGTTGCAATAATTTCTCTGTAACAGTTAAATAAGAAGTTTAACATTGTTATAATACCAAAAATTGATGGCAACTAGCATCCTTTCTACCCCCTACGCATGGTGGCCCTCTCATTCTGATCCAAACTTAAACAGGAACGTAAAAACTTACATATATAATCGTAAACACAAAGATGCGGCAGAAAAACACTTCATTTCATTAATATAAAAATACTAAACTATGCTTACAAACAAAATGGAAATAAGATAGCAGAAGAGATGGTAGCTTATCTCTGAGAAGAGATGTGGCGGCTACATGCCTCTGAATTGTGTTACAATGAGGCTCAAGGGCCTATTTATTATGGGAATACATGAGAAAACCCTAAAAAACCAAAATAATAACCCCAGGAGATGTAACACCAAGAGTTTGTGGGCCCCACTGGGGTTAGTTGGGCAACAACCTTCTTGGGGTCGCAACTTGCTCATATTATCTCCATTTGGTGTGTACGATACCTTGTTGGAAAGGTCTCTCTGAGTATTACAAGTTTTTCCACAAGCCCCTACCTATTGCCATGGGCTTTTTGTGGACCTAAAAAAGCATCGTTTAGGGGGTCAAAATTGTTCCAGAAGTTCATGACCCGAAAAGCTGCTAGAAATAGTAAATGATGAAATGAACAAGGAAAAATATGAAACTGACTAGGGGGTCTAGGTGGAATAGGCAGGTGGCCTCCAATATTGACCTGAATCATTCCTCCCCCCT
Organism: Pinus tabuliformis; assembly: GCA_031772625.1. NCBI lineage: Eukaryota > Viridiplantae > Streptophyta > Pinopsida > Pinales > Pinaceae > Pinus > Pinus tabuliformis. Next base: position 696,863,282 of record CM062806.1, on the reverse strand, counting down.
TAGGAAGCAATGGTCCCCATTGTGTGCAGAGACTCAATGAGGTGAGGAAATTTATGTTGAAACTAGTCCCTGAGATTCTCATCAAGCATCTCAAGCAACCCATGAGATTCTCATCAATCTTCTCATCAACATCATCATCCTCCCTAAGGAATGATCCTTGCTTTGGTTCAAAATAGTGAACTTCCTCTTCCTCATACTCAACTACTTTCAGTTCCTCTTCCTACAACAAAGCACTCATCATGTGCCTCAAGTTCTTATTCAAATTTCCTATAAAAAGTTTCTTAGAAATCCATGTAACCTACTTATTCATTCTCCATCCATATCATTGGTCTTTTGCACTTTCTTGTACTAGCATCATCATTACACTGAGTCTCCCCTTCATCTCATTCATTTCTTATTCAAATTCCTCTTAACTCATACTTTTCATTCTTATTCCATTTTCTTGGGAATTATCCTCCATTTTGTTGTAGCTTACACTTGAACCCTTTTCATGACCATCAATAGTCATCTTTGCTCTTCCTCTATGAACTTCCTTTGTTCACTTGTGAGTTGCACTAAGCCTCATAGATAACAACTCTATTTCACCTTGCTACAAGTACCTCACCAAGCTTCAATACTCTAAACTTGGCCCTTTGATAACACTGGCTCTCCTTCTCTAGAAAATTTTGAGCTTCCTCTACTACTATAGTCTTTTGCACTCTACTCACTCTCAAAAGTTTCACTTGCTTCTTTATCTAGACAACTCTACTTACGTTGCAATTATTTCCTTCTTTCTTTCTCTACTACTATCATCAATCAAGAAATACTTTGTCCAACTATCATCTGCAAAGCGTAAAGGACATTCTTACTTGTCAAATATCAATAGATGTACATTTCAAGATTTTTTTTTTGGGTATTTTTTGTTTCACATTTTTGCAATAATCTTTTGTTATCGATCTTCTCTAAGTTTTCTCAAAGCTACCTTTAACAATTCTCCCTAGCTCTAGTACTTGACTAGAATTGTGTTATCCTTTCTACAAGATTCTCTATGCTTTGTCTTCTTAATAAACCTTCATAACTCCTTACTTTCACATATAAACACATACTCAAATTTATTATTAAAAATAAAAATATATTACCTTATATCTCCTTCAATGTTTTGACATTATGTGAATGTGTTCTATCAAATTCTTTAACTTTAATCACCTTTTAATGTTGCTAACATTTCTCTGTAACAATTCAATAAGCAATTTAACATTTCTCTAGTACCAAAATTTGATGCCAACTAGAATCCTTTCTACCCACTAAGCATGGTTTCCCTCTCATTCATTCTTGGATCAATATCAATGTGTTATCTCTCATGGGTCTTTGATGTCGTTGTGAGGTCTTATAAATCATTGTGAAAAGATAACTATGGATTGAGGTTGAATTTTCAATAATGTTGTTATCACTTTCCCTAGAGAACCATAATACCAAAAATTTGTGAAATCATGCTCATTACCCAATCCCCAAGTTTATATTCCCTTTAGCACTAGGGCTTAATTCTCGCATCAAGTCATATGACCATGGTAAGGACCACACACTAGGACTAAAAGGTGCTAAGGCATTTTAGCCCTATCAATAAACAAATATTTGTTATAACATGAAATGCTCAAACTTTTAATTCCTTTACACTTAATGCTTACCTCTTTCGGTCATCCAAGGTCTAGATGGATAATCAGGGGCTCAAAATTAGCTAAAAAATCAAAGTGTCAGAATTTTGTTAAACCCAACTTTAGATCGAAGAGCTCATCATTCTGATTCCAATGGTGTGAACAAGACTCAAATCTGAGCTTGTTTGCAGAAGTTAGAGCAAGTCAAAGTTCAGGTTTGACTTGGACACATGGTAGCATTGGATGATGTGGCAAGGTCCTTTAGCGAATGAGGAGGTGTCAAGTGGCGAGTTGCCATTAGGTCCAACATATTGCATATCAGAGGAGTTAAAGAATCAGCCCTGACAAAACCATGTTGCGATTGCGATTTGTGATATTGCATTCACACATCATAGAATGTTAAGGAAATCAACCCTTGGAACAGTCAAAGTTGCGATGCCATATATCACAATCACAGATCGCACTAGTACCCCATCGATATATATGTTACTAAGAGACTCCACTGATTTGATTTGCGAACATGATATAATTGCATAGTTGTATTTTTATAACTCATTGTGTCTATCAGATCGCCAAATTGCATATCGCAATGCGTTATATCCCAAATATAAGAATCACCCCTGGCAAAGCCAATTGCAATTTTTGATAGAGCTTCGGAATTGTCACCTTAACTACCGGACCTAGCCATTGTTGAGTTATCTAATGGGTATGTATTTACTCTCAATTACATTTCCTTTTTCCTCTTTTCTTATCTCTTTCGTACCTTGATATGCTAACATATTGATGGATTGTGATAAGAAATGAATGAACTACTCTCGATTAAGATTTAGCCATCCTAACTAACTCTTATTCCTTTTTATGCAGAAAAATGATGAAAGGAACAACTTCTGTCCCCTAGAGACAGAACAACATAAACCAACAAAGGAGAATGAGGCGCGTCGGGTGTGGTCAGGTCGGAGAACGAATCAGGAGGATCAACACTAAATAAGAAGAATGTCAGAAGATAACATTTAGTTTTGAATCCCTCAAGATCTTCCGATCCTGAGGGATCACATTTATATTTTACCTTTCGACTATAAAAGTGAAAACTATAGGAAGAAAGGGGATCGATCACTGTTTATTTCAAATTGTAATTTTAATTTACAGAATTGTGCTTTTGAAGAACACGACCGTATTGTAATGAGGATTGAATTCAATGGTTAATACATAATCTACGTTGTTGTTCATTCGTATTCTCTGAAGTAGCTCAGCAGTATTCGTTGGTGGCTAGGGCCCGACCTCTGGTGGATCAAACTACTATCCTCTGTGTTATATCTTTCTAATTCACGCGAGTCTAACTGGTTTGATGTTTTTCCATTTCCTCCTAAGTTTACCCTGTTTGATACCTTCTGATTCCCTATGAGTTTACATTGCAGTTAGTTTACTTTCCTTTATTCTGATCTCATGTACTTCGCAACTTTGCCATTTGATTTCATTTATGCTCACTGCAGGTTGAATTAATTATCAGTTAAGACATTGATTTTTGGTTGATTACGATAAGAGTGTGGTTAGTATAGAATCAACTGAAAGAGATTGGTTAATACTACTAAACTCTCGGTTGACATCATTTCCATTCGAATTGCTTAATTGAGATAGAGTGTGATTCATATAGAATCAGCTGAAAGAGATTGGTTAATGCTACTATGCTCTTGGTTGATGCTATTTTCAATTGAATTGCTTGCTTCAGATTTGATTATGATTTCAGTTGAAGATTAAGTCTTGATGCTCAGATGTAATATTTCCGTTAATAGTTGCAGCTTGAGTTTTATAAATGCATCCATTTACTCTTGTATCAAGTTTTATAGTTCAACTTAAAAAGCATTACTCTTTGGATTTATAGCTTGCACATATTTTGTACACTCTTGAAACAAAAAGACTTACCCAGGATGATAATTAATGTGAGGAAATTAGGAGTTTTAAAAGACACCTATTAGCATGCAACATTTTGGCATCATTACCGGGGAGAGTGTTTCCATTTCATGAAGAGTGATGTATGTTTTATATTTGTTGCTGGGAAAGAATTGGGTATTAAAAATGGGAGGTAAGAGCCTACGTAATGAGCAAGTAAAGTGCTTGCTCCTCCACCCACTTTTCAGCACAATTGCATACAAGTTGAAGTAGGTGTTTGATGTTTGTCTGTTGAGGGAGAACTGAGTATTAAAAATGAGAGGTAAGAACCTGCATAAGGAGCAAGTAAAATGCTTTCTCCCCCTCCCGCTTTCTAGCAAAATTGCTAGGAATTTGAGATAGAAATTAACGTTTGTATTTTTGCATGAATGACTAGGAAGAAAAGACTAGAAAATGATATAATCCCACGTCCCAAACCTGAAAATTCTAAGGGACCAATGACCCTTGGATGATCGACCTTCATCGACGAAATCATAAGGAAAGCTGAGTCTCAGCCATTAGTCGGACCCCAAATTGTTGCTTCTAGACACCCTACTGTCTCCCTTCGGGCCACATGATCACCATGTGTAGCTTACACTGAGGTTCATGGTCAAATTGAAGGGACTGAACAGAATTTTAAAGATATTGAAAATTCACAATCATGTCCCTCACAAGAAGGGAATTATTGCAACCTCCATGAAGGAGAAGGAGAAATAGGTAAATCTGAGATTAAATCAGTAGAAACGAGATTTACTGAGGTAGTGATTGAGCAGAGGACACCCAATGTCCTAGATCAAGGTAGTGCTGTTAGAATCATCTCCACCTCTTTTGGACATCTTAGAAAAAACTCTCCAGCTTCGGAGATCCTAGGAGGATACTAGCATATTTTTTACAAAATGGCCAATAATCCGCCACCACCCTAGACCTCTACACTATAGTATCCTATTATTGACACAACTGTCAATGCCCCCATGAAAGCCATCCCATTACAAAACATTCCCACCTTTCATGGGCTCACTTTAGAAGATCTGGATGCATTCCTGTTTGAATTCGATGTCCTATGTAGGGGTTATGATTACACTACCAACCCCCAAAAACTGAAACTGTTTCCCTCCACTTTAAAGGGAGCAGCCCTGCGTTGGTTTATGGGACTTGGTGGAGGTACCATCAACAACTGGGACCAAATGAAAACATCCTTCCTTAAAAAAAATATCAAGATTATTGCATATCTACATAACTAAAAGATGAGATATTCCAAATGGTAGCGAAGCCTAGCGAGACTCTGGAAGAATATGTGGAGTGTTTCCAATATAATCTCCAAACGTCTCCTTATGAAAATCTACCTGATAATGTTCTAAAAACCATGGTGATCAAAGTTATGAAAGACCAATGGATAGAAACACTAAATATAATGGGTAAAGGTGATATTATCAAGAAGACTATGACAATATTATTGATTTGTGCATCAGGTGCTCGAGAGGCAGTACAAGGCTGAAACTAGCCATATGTGATGTGATCGCTAAGGACAACAAAATCTCAGGAGGAAGCATTACCGTGCTGAAATCAACAATCTGTTGGAGGATTTCAAGACAGATATCCTGGGGACCTTGACAACATAGATAGATATCATGCAAGCCAAGTAGAAGCAGTTCAAAGCAGAGCAAAACCTAGTTATTTTCTGCCCTCGATGCAGAAAGAAACATAGTCATAAAGAATTCCCACTGGATATGGTACAAACCTGTGCTATATGAACCAAGGAACATATCGTGGAAAATTGCCGATCGCTCCCAGGATTAAAAGCAGTCTTCAAGGAGGTAGAGGAAGAAGTAGAACCAATATATCTATTGAACCAGTGTCATCAATGGCAAGCATGACAAACAGGTATGCCTATTGACCCATCTTCATTCTTTGAGCCTTCACAATATAATTCCCAACAATATTCAGGAGCAGAATGGCAGAACCAATCACCTTTTCCTGATTGGCCACCACAAGCATTCTCTATGCCACCTTGGTCCAACTAGTCAAATCTGAACAATAGTTGGCCAAATCCATCTTACCTTCCATCATTCTGGTAGAACAACCCATATTCATCTCAATACTCCCCCTCCACTTCACAAAATCAAAACTGGAAATCAAGCTGGCAAAGACCCATGAACCAACCACTAGGGACAGTCCCCCTGCCTCAACCCACGCTACCAGCACCTTATACGTTGTAGCAGAATCCTTAATCCAATATACGACCGCAACTCCTAGCCCAACCCAACCCAAATCCTAACAACAGACTAGTCCAGTCAGTACAAATCATTGAGGGTCTAGACCCGGAAACCAAGTTGAGAGAATGTAATGAACTCAAATTGAGGTCTAGACGAATAATCGCCCTAGAGGACGATACAAATCTGCAACTTGAAGAACCATATCCAAATAAGCCGTTGACTATAGATGATGAACAAACACCACAAGGGGAAAATACAGTCAAGCAGAAAAGTCATGACCAGATCATTACCTCTTCCCCACCATTCCTAGAAAGATTGATGATACCTCGCCCAATTGAATATCCTGACTTCGATCTACTGGGTGAACTAAAAAATCTTTGCATAAAAATACCCCTCCTCTAGGCTATTCAAGACATTCCAATCTATGCAAAAACCATTAAGGAATTGTGTGCCAAAAAGTCTACGAGGAAAATAAAGATAACACCAACTGTCCATGTAGTCGGAACTTTGTCTGATCTATTATTAGGCAAAGAGAAACCTGTGAAATATGAAGATCCGGGAAACCCCATTGTCACAGTACAAATAAATGGATGCTCCTTTCCCAATGTGTTAGTCGATTTAGGGGCAACCATTAATATTCTCACAACAACAACCTGCGAAAGGCTTGGCATCACAGCCTTAGATCCAACTACGACCTTGCTGGAACTTGCCGACCGTTCAATTATTAAGCCAGAAGGAACATTACAGGATGTGATGGTGTCTGTAGACTCTTGGGAATATCCAGCAGATTTTTTGATTATTAATCCTAGAAACCGGCTAGATGGACATCCTTTAATATTAGGAAGACCTTGGCTAGCGACAACAGATGCTTACATAAGCTGTCGAACAGGCAGTATGACCATAACTAGAGGGAATGATGTAAAGAACCTAGCTTTATACCCTTTGGCTCAGCCAAGCCTAACCATAATAAAAACTAGGAAGTAGCTTGTAACATATTTAATAAAAAATATTCGGTCACCATTGACTGAGGTAGATGCTCTTGAATTTAAAAACCAAACAGAAGATGATATTATTAACACTTACATTAACCACCCTGCTGCGGTATCTAATCTAAAATGTCACATGATTGAAGCAGTCCTTGATAATGAAACTGAAGAAGATCCTCTAAGAGATATCAATGACCAAACAATACCAATGACCACTGTCTATAATAGCAAACCTATTGAAATTGAGCCAGGGAAAGTCCTCAACATTAACAAAAACCTGAGTGATGACCAACAACAAAATCTTATTCAAATCCTTAGGAAATATAAAGGGGCTTTCGCTTGAGATTACTCAGATATGAAAGGGATTGAACCTCAACTATGTATGCACCACATCTACACTGAAAAACATGCAAGACCCATTCGACAACCTTAGCGTAGATTCAACCCTCACCTAAAGGATATTGTTAAAGACGAACTGCAGAAACTGTTAAATGTGAATTTTATCCATCCTATATCCGACAGTAAATGGGTCTCTCCATTATTTGTGGTTCCTAAAAAGAATGGGAATTGGCATATATGCATCAGTTACAGAGAGCTCAACAAATCAATGCAAAAATACCACTTTCCCCTTCCGTTTATCAACAAGTTCTAGATACATTGGCAGGAAAAAAATTCTTCTCTTTCTTGGATGGCTTCAGTGGCTACAACCAAATCCAAATTGCCCCCGAAGACCAAGATAAGACTACTTTCACCTACCCCTGGGGGACATTTTCTTACAGGGCATTGCTTTTTGGATTGTGCAACGCACCCGCTACATTCTAGGGAGCCACACTCAGTATTTTTGTAGACTTGATAAATGAGGAATTAGAGGTATACATGGACGATTTCACACCCTATGGTGATCAGGAGCTCCGTACCAAGTATCGTAGAATGCTCAAAATTTAAAGTGATTAGAACTGGTTCAAAGTTGAATGAATGGAAAGTGCTCATCTTCCCGATTCTGGCGCCACAAATGGTTCGAAAAATGGTCGCCGTATGAGGAAGTTATGGCAAAAAGAAGAATTTGTCCATAACATTAGAAATTTTAATTTTTCAAAAAAAAATTAAAAAAGGAATATTCCGTCTGGCATGAAATCCGAGGCAACCACCAAACATTAAATGTAACTGCAGTTAAGTCGGCGGAATTTTGGCAGGAGCGCCAAATTTGGTGGACCCGCCATAATTGGCAGAGCTAACTGGAGTTAACTAAAGTTAGCTGGAGTTTTTCTAGGGACAAACTGGAGAAACTTTAAATGGCCATAACTTTGGCTAGGAAAGTCGGTTTTGGACGAATTTTTTTTTGATTTTGGGTCTCTTCGACCTTCTGAAGCCATTGGCATAGGTTTCACAGCCATCTGAGGTCATTTTCAGGTGTTTTAGCTTCGTGGAAGTTCCAGGAGCCACTAGGGCCAAATCAGTTTGGGAGCTGCATTGGGAATTGTGCAGCCATTGGAAGTGGAACGAAGGTCATTCCTGAAGTTTTCCAGCCTTCTGAATCCATTTCTGCAGCTCGTTTTTCCTTTTGAGGCATTCTTTTCACTTTTTAGCTTCAGGGAAGCTTTCAGGGCCACCAGGGCCATTTCAGTGATTGAGCTGTTTGGGGGCTATGTTCATCCGTTTTTGGTGATTCAAAAGCCTATGTCTGCTATTTTCGACCTTCTGAGTCTAATGGAAGAGGTTTTATAACCAATTGAGGTCATATTCACCTCGAAATTCTCCATGAAAGTTTAAAGGGCCACCAGGGCCAATTGGGGAAAGTCCTGTATAAGGTACAAAATTCACTGTTTAGTGTTTGGGAAAGAGCATGTTTGGATAATTCCTATCTTCTGATTCTGTATTTACAGTCATATCTGTCCTTTGGGACACCCATATTCTTGTATTATACTTTGTAGCAATTTTAATACAAGAGGACAAGCCAAGTTGGAGAGGTTTGGTCCAGCAGATGTAGCCTAGAGGGGGGGGTGAACTGGTTTATCATTTTGATGTCTTTATTTGCTGAAGATGATATGCTAAACAAAACTGATATAAAGTATTAAACAACAAATAAATATAAATTGCATACACACATAATCACTTATTTGGCTACAGAAAGTTACTTGTCTTATTCCGCAAGACCTTAACCTTCAAGTATGTGTATGTCAAAGACTTCTAAGTGTTTACTTTGTTATTTCTTTAGGCAGAGCCTGTAGAGGACCAGGTAGCCTCTGGAACGCATCCTCTTTTTAGAGGTGATATGTCTGGTGAATGCCCCTACAGTCTATCTCTGTATAAGAAATAAGAAGTTTATACATTTTTAGAGGTCATTTGGAGTGTCTAGCTCACAATTGAAATTATTGAGAATGGATACCTTGCACCCTTAAACAAGTACATTCCATTTTCAAATCAGAAGGTATCAGAGCACTAGGTTTTCTTGACTGACATCACTAGCTTGATTGTGTAGCTTGAAAGGTGTCTTAAGCAGTGTTGAAGATTGACTGCTTCATTATTCGGCAAACTACTTGTTGTTTGAGTTGCTGAAGCTCTTTTGTTCATTTTTACAATGACAACTTCCATAAGTGAGTTCTCAAAATTGTCCCCCTTCACAAGATTCTTTGATGAAGGCTTGAAGCAAGAATTTTTCATCATGATGAATATGGTGAGAGAAATGTATGAGGATGAAAGAAAGAGCTCTAGACTTCAGGAGCAGTTGAATTCCATGAGGGAAGAGAATCAGTTGCTTTCTAACCAATTGCAGGAAATGGAAGGCCAACTTCATATTGCAAACATGAAGCTGGAAAGGATGCATGAGTTGGAGACATAACTTCTTGTTGACAAAGAAGCCTTAGCCAAGTATCAACTTGAAGAAGAGGTAAACAATTCTAGTTTGTCTTCAAATTCACATAAGAATGTTTATGTTGGTTCTTTTGAGAAACATACCAGAGGCATAGGGTCCAAGTTAATGTCCAAAATGGGATATGAAGGAAAAGGATTGGGCAAACATGCACAGGGTATAGTTGAGCCAATAATGGTTGAGGTAAGGCCTAAGAATTTGGGTCTTGGCTATGGACAATCTTATGGAGAATGTTCTAAAGCAACCATGAAGGCAATTGAAACAGTTCCTAGAAGGAGTTTCATTTTAGGTTCTCTATCTCAAGGTTGTAAAGGTTGTATCCTTGAGGAATGCAATAGTTTGAAACATGCGTTGCAGGAATAAGGTGTGCATAAGCATGCACTTGAACAAGGAAGTGGTGAACGCTCTAAAACCATTGAAGGGATTGATGGTGTTCCAAAAGGAGCTTCTTCTTCACGTGATTCACCTCCTCATGAAGGTAATGAAAGTGAAAGGGAAAGGTATAAATCTGATTTCAATCATATTTCCTTTGATCATGTAAAGCATGGAAAATTTCCACACAAGCATTGGAAAAGAATTGCATGTTCTTTTTGTGGTTTGTTTACCCATAGTGTTTCTAGATGTTGGAAAAGAATGGCAACATGCAGGAAACTTTTGAAGGAAAGGAGGCAAGAAGCCAAAGTTCCATTGAACAATGCAAATCATGCTATCAAGAAGGTGAACATGTGTTGCACTTACTGCCATAAGCATGGACATACTGCTGAAAGGTGTTGGACTCTGAATCCAACAATGCTTCCATAAAAGTTGAAGAAATTGGAGAAAGAGTATGGCAAGAATGGGAAGGAAGTTTCCATCATTGATATGTGCCAGGATGATACGCATGTTGATATCGATGTGCATTTAAAGGAAGCGCCTTTGAAATGGATTGGTAAGAAATGGTTAGAATTCTTATCCAATTAAAGTTGCATGTCTTTTGATTGAATGCATTTCTTCGTTAAGGGAATGCAAGTTGCAGGATGGAAAAGTTGAGTATGAGACTCACTCTATTGCAGTGAAAGTTATATTCATTTCAGCTTTGAAAGTACATGTACATGTGATCGAGGATCTTGTACTTATGATTGTACCTAAGGGAAAATTGAAGGATAAACTGCATTCATGAGAATGATATGCATGAGCAGAGGGATCATGATGATTTCCTTGTTTTTTAAACATGTATGTGTGATTAACTTGAAGGGTTGATTACTTTGTTTTTAACCATGCATGTAATGTAATTTTGACTTGGAAAAAGTTAATTTTATCTCCAAGATTGAAAGAGGAGAAATAATGAAGTGTTTCATCTTTGTAAAAACCTTCTCATTTGGGAGGCAGCTCTTCTTCTGGAGCAAAGGTGCCATGGATGGGCATCGTGACAGTTGGCAAGCCCACATGTGCAGGGGAATATTTCACCTCCTATATCAGCAAGTTTCATTGCTGGTTGCTGCAAATTTTTAGTTTGTCTAATGAACAAGCTTGGTCGAGATTCGACAAGTGTTTGGCTTATGCAGCGAAAAGTTGCCATGACGACAGTTGATAAGGCAGGACACTTTGGCATCAGTATGCTCTATTGGCTGAATGGAAGAGGATATTTCTATTCCCCAAGTGCTGTACAGTTCAGTTCAGAGATTCAGTGAGCTTTTGGGGACCAAAAGCCTTCTCATTTGGGAGGTGTGATCAGGAGCTCCGTACCAAGTATCGTAAAATGCTCAAAATTTAGAGTGCTTAGAATTGGTTCAAAGTTGAATGACTGGAAAGTGCTTGTCTTCCAGATTCCGGCGCCGCAAACGGTTCGAAAAACGGTCGCCGTATGAGGAAGTTATGGCAAAAAGAAGAATTTGTCCATAACATTAGAAATTTTAATTTTTCAAAAAAAATAAAATAAAAAGGAATATTCCGCCGGCACGAAATCCGAGGCAACCACCAAACATTAAATGTAACTGCAGTTAAGTTGGCGGAATTTTGGCAGGAGCGCCAAATTTTGCGGACCCACCATAATTGGCGGAGCTAACTGGAGTTAACTAAAGTTAGCTGGAGTTTTTCTAGGGACAAACTAGAGAAACTTTAAATGGCCATAACTTTGGCTAGAAAAGTCGGTTTTGGACGATTTTTTTTTTGATTTTGGGTCTCTTCGACCTTATAAAGCCACTGGCACAAGTTTCACAGCCATCGGAGGTAATTTGCAGGTGTTTTAGCTTCGTGGAAGTTCCAGGAGCCACTAGGGCCAAATCAGTTTGGGAGCTGCATTGGGAATTGTGCAGCCATTGGAAGTGGAACGAAGGTCATTCCTAAAGTTTTCCAGCCTTTTGAATCCATTTCTGTAGCTCGTTTTTCCTTTTGAGGCATTCTTTTCACTGTTTAGCTTCAGGGAAGCTTTCAGGGCCACTAGGGCCATTTCAGTGATTCAGCTGTTTGGGGGCTATGTTCATCCGTTTTTGGTGATTCAAAAGCCTATGTCTACTATTTTCGACCTTCTGAGTCTAACGGCAGAGGTTTCAGAACCAATTGAGGTAATATTCACCTCAAAATTCTCCATGCAAGTTTAAAGGGCCACTAGGGCCAACTGGGGAAAGTCCTGTATAAGGTACAAAATTCACTGTTTAGTGTTTGGGAAAGTGCATGTTTGGCTAATTCCTATCTTCTGATTTTGTATTTACAGTCAGATCCGTCCTTTGAGACACCCATATTCTTGTATTAGCCTTTGTAGCAATTTTAATACAAGAGGACAAGCCTAGTTGGAGAGGTTTGGTCCAGCAGATGTAGCCCAGCGGGGGGGTGAACTGCTTTATCATTTTGATGTATTTATTTGCTGAAGATGATATGCTAAACAAAACTGATATAAAGTATTAAACAACAAATAAATATAACTTGCATACACACATAATCACTTATTCAGCTACAGAAATTTACTTGTCTTATTCCGCAAGACCTTAACCTTCAAGTATGTGTATGTCAAAGACTTCAAAGTGTTTACTTTGCTATTTCTTTAGGCAGAGCCTGTAGAGGGCCAGGTAGCCTCTGGAACACATCCTCTTTTTAGAGGTGACATGTTCGGTGAATGCCCATACAGTCTATCTCTGTATAAGAAATAAGAAGTTTATACATTTTTAGAGTTCATTTGGAGTGTCTAGCTCACAGTTGAAATTATTGAGAATGGATACTTTGCACCCTTAAACAAGTACATTCCATTTTCAGATCATATGGAGATGACTTCAAGCAGGCATTACAGACATTGGAGAAAGACTTGGAAATATGCATTACTACTAGACTCTGCTTGAGCCACGAGAAATGCCATATGATGATGACAGAGGGCCTGATCCTGGGCCATTACATCTCAGCAGTTGGAATTCAGGTAGATCCAAAAAAAATATGGGTAATCCTCTTATTAGCTACCACCTACACTCAAACAGAGGTATGTAGTCTTTTGGGATTTTGTGGATATTATCGGAAATTTATAAAAAAACTTTTCATAAATTGTTGCACCGTTATATGCTTTGATAGGAAATATTGATTTTATATGGACTGAAAAATGTGACATTGTCTTTGCAAAATCAAAATAACTAGTATCAACAACACCAGGATTACGAGGCCCGAATTGGGATATACCATTCCATATTTCATCAGATGCATTAGATACAACCATTGGAGCAGTTCTTGGCCAAGAGGAAGGCAAGAAACCCTATGCTATATACTACATTAGCAAAAATTTAACTCTTACTGAATTGAACTACAAAGTAACAGAGAAGGAGTTTCTAGTCGTGATTTATGCTATTAATAAATTTTGACACTATATAACAGGATACCCTACAGTTCTGTATACTGATCACTATGCTATCAAATATTTAGTTAATAAACCCATTATGAATGGAAGAGTGACATGTTGGTTAATACTTTTGCAGGAATTTGACATAACGATAAAGGATCGACCAGGAAGGGAAAATTTGGTGGCAGACTTCCTCTCCTGAGTACCAAGAACAGATGATGCAATGGCAGTAGAAGACCAGTTCCTTGATGAACACCTATTCATTGTGACCGTGAAAACACCGTGGTATGCGGATGTAGAAAATTACTTAGTAGTGGGAAAACTACCCAAACATCTGATGCCCAGAGAAAGGAAATTGATAGTGCAGCACAACACTCGGTTCTCTTGGATCGAAGGATACCTCTGTCACATAGGGGCCGATAAGCATATCCGCGGGTGTATCAGGGAAGTTGAAATTTACGATATCTTAAAAGCCTGCCATAATGGAACTTGCGGTGGACATTTTGAAGACCGCAGGACTGGACATAAAATTTTATAGATGGGGTATTTTTGGCCCACGATTTTTAAGGATGCTAAGAAATTTGTCTAGGCATGTAGTAGCTGCCAAAAAATGGGCCACCCTAGCCAGTCTGATGAGATGACCCTACATCCACAGCTGGTCATCGAACCCTTTGAATGCTGGGTGTTAGATTTCGTCAGCCCAATAAATCCATCATCTAATAAAAAATCATGTATATTGGTTGCAATAGAATACGTGACTAAATGGGTGGAGGCAGTGGCGTTACCAAGAGCAATAGAGGAAACAATAATTAATTTTCTCTTTGAAATTTTCGTGCGATATGGTTTACCCAGAGAAATAATTACGGATGGGGGGCCACAATTTGTAGGCCATAAGATTGCTGCTACACTAAAAAATCATTACATTTTGCACAGAATCACCTCTCTGTACCACCCGCAGGCAAACGGCCAGGTAGAGAGTACCAACAAAGTAATCGAATCCATTCTAACAAAGATAGTTTCCTCACACAGATGAGACTGGGCTACGCAACTACCAGAAGCCCTGTGGGCATATTGCATGACTTGGAGGAATACAACAAGATACTCCCCATATTAGCTGGTGTTTGGTAAGGAACCTATCTTCTCAATATAATTTGAAATTCAGACATTAAGGATAGCCCAAGAAGTGGGGCTGGATTTGAATGAAGCACAGATTAACAAACTACAACGAATAAATGAATTAGATGAAATTGGCTATTGGCTCTTCAGCATACTGCAATTATTCAACAACAAAGAGAAAAATGGCATGACGCCCTCATCAAGAAAAAGACATTCCATGAGGGCGACTGGGCGCTTCTCTACGATTCCAGGTTCCAAGACTTCCTGGGCAAACTCCAGACTAGATGGTTAGGTCCCTACGAGATAAAAGAAGTGCACGATAATGGCAATGGCCACCATTGATGGGTCTGGCTATTCCTTTAAAGAAAATGGGCATCGAGTATGCCTCTACCACAAACCGCTTACAAGGGAATCCTTTTACCAACAGATATGTGAAGATTGTACGATACAAATTCTCGCTACAGAGGGCAACTCTTTGGCAGCCCCAATTATGTAAAAAGTTATTTTTTTGAGAATTGTAAATACAATTGTTTTCTGTTTTTCTCTATTACTTTTCTTTCTTTTTATGATTTCCCTTCTGTTGTTTAGAGTAGTAAGGATGATTGCTTGTCTGTTTTTTTTTCTCTCTCTCTCTGTTTTTTTTGTTGTTCCCTCAAGGGAACAACACTTTTTTGGAATGTTTTTTGTTGTTCCCTCAAGGGAACAACTATTGTTCCCTCAGCAGAACAACACTTTTTTCGAGTTTATTTTTGTTGTTTCCTCAAGGGAACAACAATTTTAGATCTGCTTCCCTCAAAGGAACAACTATTGTTCCCTCAGCGGAACATCACTTTTTTCGAGTGTTTTTTTGTTGTTTCCTCAAGGGAATATCACCTTTGGATCTGCTATTCCCTCAAGGGAACAACACTTTTTTGGAGTGTTTTCTGCTGTTCCCTCAAGGGAACAGTTGTTGTTCCCTTAGGGGAACAAAACTTTTTTCAAGTGTTTTTTTGTTGTTTCCTCAAGGGAACAACACTTTTAGATCTGAGGGAACAACACTTTGTTGGAGTGTTTTTTGCTATTCCCTCAAGGGAACAACTGATGTTCCCTTAGGGGAATAACACTTTTTTCGAGTGTTTTTTTGTTGTTTCCTCGAGGGAACAACACTTTTATATCTATTGTTCCCTCAAGGGAACAAGACCTTTTTGGAGTGTTTTTTGTTGTTCCCTCAAGGGAACAACACTATTTTCGAGTTTTTTTTGTTGTTGTTCCCTCAAGGGAACAACACTTTTAGAATTTACTGTTCCCTCAAGGGAGCAACACTTCTTTTGAGTGTTTTCACTATTCCCTCTAGGGAACAACACTTTGTGAGTATTTTCGAGAACAACACTTTCTTCCCCTTGCACAATCATTCCTAGCCCATCCCAGCCCATTTCTCTAATTCCCTTTATGGCATAAAGTACAATACATATATAAGGACAACAAGTATGGAGTCTATTGAAGTAGGCGAATATCCTTAACATTATTATCGTTAACAAGACTACTTTGTGATGAAAAAAAGGGGACACAATTATCTATATCACTTTACTGTCCTCATTTCTGCTGTAGATGATATTGATTGATTATCTTCACCATGTTGGTTCTACTCCCTTTAGTTATAATTCTCTCTGCCTATTATAAATAAGATTATGGGTATACTTTTTCTATTGATATGTTCAAACTTCTTCCGCCATCCCTACTCTTAAGGAGTACTGAGCCACCCTCTATATATAAAACAGGGAGTGTATTCAAATATATATATATATATATATATATATATATATATATATATATATATATATATATATATATATATATATATATATATATATATATATATATTTACTAACAATTTTTTGATCTACATATAGAGGATAGGGGGTCTCATCATGAGCCAGCCTACCATGTTCATGGGGATGTAGCGAAGTGACATTCCCACTATGGCCACCACACCAGGGTTACACAGGAGGTCTCATCACAAGCCAGCCTAACCACTTTTGCTACTTCCCAGTGAATGGCAGTGTGTTCATCTGGTTACCATGCCAGCACATTGATCTCTACTATGGACATCATAATGCACTTCCCCAACTATAAATAGAGGATCCTAGCTCATAAGGGTTCGAAAGCAACTCTGTCGAGGCTATGGATGCCTGCTGGTAGCAGAAGCTCTGCTTATGGTATTGAAGTTTTATTTTCTACATCAATAATTATTACAATACCCTCTTCTTATTTTTCTATCTTTCTGCGGAGAAATTATTTCCCTAACTTACCTTACTTTGAACCTTTATGCATGAGTTAATGTTCTCTAAATCAATCATATCATTTTCAAATGGAATAACGGCAGTAAGGTATCATTTCTTACGTATTACTGTCCTATTTTTTTTTAACTTATCGCATCACCTCACGACATCTTATCACTTATTAATAATTATCATTACACACCTCGCTTTCATTACTCCCATACCTTTTTATGATCCTTTCATTAATATACGTACTCTGCCGCCTTTACTGCCCAATCTATCACCCCTGTACTTTGCTGCTAGAATGTCATCTTTTTGTCCACTCGATCGTAGGCGACCTCTCATTTCGAAAGGGGGTGGGGACCTCCAGTGCACCCATGAATGCGTTGTCATCGTTTTATTGTATTTTATAGGTTAATATGACAACCCATAACCACGCAGTGTGTGGCATTATAATAGTCCCCGAGTTAACTGTATTAATTTTCATAGAATATCACCTGACAGTGCTGTTACAACTACTCATTTTTCTATCTCTCGGTTGTTGCGTTCTCTCCAATGCAATAATCGTGTGCAAGAGTAGTAAGAACTCAAGCATCATGGGAGGTAAAAAAATGCGTCGAGAACCTTTAACACTGGCTGTCTCCGATGGAGTTAGGGAAATTCTAGCTCGTGCAGGATGGACAACATATTTTATAAGATTTCAGCCTCCCAATGAGGAATTCGCCATTGAATTTATATAGCATTTATAGAATGGGCAATCCTTGGTGAGAGGTAGAAAAATCACAATATCAGATGCTGTGATAGCAGAGGTGTCTGGGTTACCTGTAGAAGGAGCAGTATGGTCTGACAAGCAAATAATGTTGCACGATGCCATGGAGATTTTTAGGGACGAAAGACAAGAACTAATCAAAAAGGGAAAAGGCATTCAACCATCCTCTCTCGGAGATCCATGGGGAGAATTGGCAAGAATTGTCCAGAACTATATTACCTAAGATGGTCGTCAAGATGTGGTAAGGCCACGGATACTCAAACTTCTAGCAGTCTTAAAACAAAAATGCTCTGTTAATTTGCCTACACTTTTGAATTTATTATTGCATGACATTGCCGATAGGCTGAGACAGGCTCAACATCCAGGCACAATATTGTTTGATTAGGTTAATAATTAGTCATAACCTTGCTCAACAACAATTAACATCGGATGATCTCATAATGGCCCTTGAAAGAGGTGAAAACCTTCCAACACCTAACCCTGTTCCAAAAAGAAAAAGGACTGCCCCTTTAGGAAGCAAACCTCACAAGCTTAGACAGTCTACAAGGTTGAATTCAGTCCAGGGGACGCCTGAGAATCCTTAAGGCAGCACTAATCAACCAACATAATCATCCAGCCCAGTAAATATATACGACTCAGAACCAAGGATAGAAGGACAAGGCAATCCTGAGTCAGAACCTGAGGGAGGTGACAGACCGGACTCAGTGCAGGAAGGAGCACGACATTACGATGATGAATGGTAAAACAAAGTAGGGCCTCCTCCAACACCAAATATGAGCTCTCAAGATGATCTTTTGTAGGATTTCGAGGCAAGGATGGCCCAGGTCCTTGCCAATATGAACATCTACATGCTGCATGAAGAACCATTTAACCCTAACTTAGGAGAATCCCGATCTCTAGGGAATTCTGGCCAGACATGAATTCTTCCTTCCCCAAAATATACAAACCGAGAAGAGGAAGCAGGTACATAGGCTATTAAGGAATTAGGTAACCAATCTGGTGACACACTCCCATTGGAAAACAGTCATGATCAACAGTAAGAATGCTAAGAAGAGGAAGCAGACATAGAGGTTATTCGTGAATCTGACAACCAATCTGGAGACATGGTCCTATTGGAGCAAAGCCAGGATGAAAAACCAGGCTCTTTAGAAATAGAGGCTATTAACGAGACCATTAGCAGAAAAGTTACTCCTCAGAAGAGGCACGGAGCTAGAACGAAACTAAGGAAGCTAAGAAAAGAACACCAAAATCTTCATAAGACAGTCACAAGGCTCCGACGAAAGATAAAGGAAATTACAATGGGAAAAGCTCTGAGCACTACCCCTGAGGTAGCCACTGTGGCCGTGCAAACAGAATTATGTGAGGGTAGGGCTACAGGGACCCAAACTGAGCTCATACCTACTCGAACAATAGCCACTCAGGCAATATTGCATGCAGACTTAGTAGATGTATCTGCTCAGACGGAGGGTTGGACCTCCCACAATAAAGAAGTGCAGACAGAGGATATCCCCTCTTGTAGCACAGGCACTCAGATAGACATACAAGCCAAGGACATCCTAACACACCATGACCCTATTTTACTAAATCTTCAGGAGGAATTGACACAAGCCTGACTCGCTTTAGAATGGTATGAACATGAGACAGTTCCCCTGCAGAAATATCAAGAGCTACAGAAACAGTTTAGGGAACTAACTATAATGGAGAATGAGACCTTTGACAGGTTTAGAAAGGAGGAAGAAAAGCTGGAGAAGGTGAAACTCAAGCTAGACAGAGTCATGAGTTAGATAAACACCATCTGCTCGCTATATTCAGATGTCTTGACATGTAGGTCTCCTGCCACCAATTATGCCTTGTTCTTATTAGAATGGTACCTGTTATTAAAAATCAAGGCCGTAAGAGTTGGTAAACCAATCGAATTAAAGACAATTGAAGATTTTATAAATTGTTGTAAGGAACATGGGGCAAAGGTCCAATGGCTTCTTTGTGAATTCTATCTGCATAATTTCATATTAGAAAATGAGGTGGAAAAGAATCCTAATCCTTTTGTTGGAGACGTTCAATTCCAGGCTTTTATCTCTTTTGCAGTTAACCAACTCAAGTGGTTTAAAGCTTATAATGCATTCCAAAAATAGGAACATGGATTGGATCTATGGGTGAGGAGTGAGCCTAAACACCCTTTGCAACTATTTTCCAAACATAAAAAGTTGATGACACAAGAGGGCGTGATTAAAACTTTAGGGCCCATACATAGGGAGATTGTGCAGAAAGGAATACCATATTTCCTCTCCATCCAAGAAAGATCCTCGACTGCATCTAAGCTCAGATGGACGATCTCCACTAATAGTGTGAAGGAAAAAAACCATTTAATTATAGGAATTTTAAAGTTGTTGCGACCCGGATGATCACATACAACAATCTTGTTTTGAGGGAAAGGCCTTATTGGTTGAGATGCCGGTTTTAGAGTCCCATTATTTGGTATCCTCCTGAAGGATATCGGGCTAATTATGAGTTGCCTGAAGGGAAAGAAAAGGCCACCTTTGCACTCCTGGCTCAACATCATGACTTTAGGCCAATTTTCAAAGCTTTCTCTCCAGCTTACTGTTTAACTATATTGCATAAGAATCATTCATTTTTCATGAGGACATGAAACAAGGTAAGCGGGGGAGTATGTTTAGTTATGAAATGGGTATGTATTTACTCTCAATTACATTGCCTTTTTCCTATTTTCTTATCTCTTTTGTTGCTTGATATGCTAACATATTTATGGATTGTGATAAGAAATGAATGAACTACTCTCGATTACGATTTAGCCATCCTAACTAACTCTTATTCCTTTTTATGTAGAAAAATGATGAAAGGAACAGATGTTGTCCCCTAGAGACGGAACAACATAAACCAACAAAGGAGAATGAGGCACGTCAGGTGCAGTCAGGTCAGAGAACAAATCAGGAGGATCAATGCTAAATAAGAAGAATGTCAGAAGATAGCATTTAGTTGTGAATCCCTCAGGATCTTCCGATCTTGAGGGATCACATTTATCTTTTACCTTTCGATTATAAAAGTGAAAACTATAGGAAGAAAGGGGATGGATCACTGTTTATCTCAAATTGTAATTTTAATTTACAGAATTGTGATTTTGAAGAACACGAACGTATGGTAATGAGGATTGAATTCAATTTTTAATACATAATCTATGTTTCTGTTCATTCATATTCTCTAGAGTAGCTCAGCAATATTCGTTGGTGGCTAGGGCCTGCCTCTGGTGGATCAAATTGCTATCCTCTGTGTTATATATTTCTAATTCATGTGAGTCTAATTGGTTTGATGTTTTTCCATTTCCTGCTAAGTTTACCTTGTTTGATATCTTCTCATTTCCTGTGAGTTTACATTGCAGTTAGTTTACTTTCCTTTATTCTTATCTCATGTACTTTGCAATTTTGCCATTTGATTTCATTTATGTTCACTGTAGGTTGATTTAATTATCAATTAAGACATTGATTTTTGGTTGATTACGATAAGAGTGTGGTTAGTATAGAATCAACTGAAAGGGATTGGTTAATACTACTAAAATCTCAGTTGACATCATTTCCATTCGAATTGTTTAATTGAGATAGAGTGTGATTCATATAGAATCAGCAGAAAGAGATTGGTTAATGCTACTATACTCTCGGTTGATGCTATTTTCAATTTAATTGCTTGCTTTAGATTTTATTATGATTTCAGTTGAAGATTAAGTCTTGATGCTTGGATGTAATATTTCCATTAACAGTTGCAGCTTGAGTTTTATAAATGCATCCGTTTACTCTTGTATCAAGTTTTATTGTTCAACTTAAAAAGCATTACTCTCTGGATTTATAGCTTGCACATATTGTGTACACTCTTGAAACAAAACGACTTACCCAGGATGATAATTAATGTGAGGAAATTAGGAGTTTTAAAAGACACCTATTAGCACCCAACATTTTGACACACACCATGACCCTATTTTACTGAATCTTCAGGAGGAATTGACACAAGCCCGACTCGATTTAGAACAGTATGAACATGAGACAATTCCCCTGCAAAAATATCAAGAGCTACAAAAATAGTTTAGGGAACTAACTATAATGGAGAATGAGACCTTTGAAAGGTTTAGAAAGGAGGAAGAAAAGTTGGAGAAGGTGAAACTCAAGATAGACAGAGTGATGACTCAGATAAACACCCTCTGCTCGCTATATTTAGATGTCCTAACATGTACATCTCTTGACACCAATTATGCCTTGTCCTTATTAGAACGGTACCTGTTATTAAAATTCAAGGCCGTAAGAGCTGGTAAACCAATCGAATTAATGACAATTGAATATTTTATAAATTGATGTAAGGAACATGGGGCAAAGGTCCAATAGCTTCTTTGTGAATTCTATCTGCATAATTTCATATTAGAAAACGAGGTGGAAAAGAATCCTAATGCTTTTGTTGGGGATGTTCAATTCTAGGCTTTTATCTCTTTTGCAGTTAACCAACTCAAGTGGTTTAAAGCTTATAATGCATTCCAAAAATAGGAACATGGATTGGATCTCTGGGTAAGGAGTGAGCCTAAACACCCTCTGCAACTATTTTCCAAACATAAAAAGCTGATGACACAAGAGGGCGTGATTAAAACTTTAGGGCCCATACATAGGGAGATTTTGCAGAAGGGAATATCATATTTCCTCTCCATCCAAGAAAGATCCTTGACTGCATCTAAGCTCAGATGGATGATCCCCACTAACAGTGTGAAGGAAAGGGAACCATTTAATTATAGGAATTTTAAAGCTGCTACGACCCGGATGATCACATACAACAATCTTATTTTGAGGGAAGGGCATTATTGGTTGAGGTGTCGGTTTCGGAGTCCCATTATTTGGTATCCTCCTGAAGGGTATCGAGCTGACTATGAGTTGCCTGAAGGGCAGGAAAAGGTCGCCTTTGCACTCCTGGCTCAACATCATGGCTTTAGGCCAATTTTCAAAGCTTTCTCTCCAGCTTACTCTTTAACTACATTGCATAGGAACCATTCATTTTTCATGAGGACATGAAACAAGGTACGCAGGGGAGTATGTTGAGTTATGCAATGGGTATGCATTTACTCTCAATTACATTGCCTTCTTCCTCTTTTCTTATCTCTTTCGTACCTTGATACACTAACATATTGATGGATTGTGATAAGAAATGAATGAACTACTCTCAATTATTTTTTAGCCATCCTAACTAACTCTTATTCCTTTTTATGTAGAAAAACGATGAAAGGAACAACTGTTGTCCCCTAGAGATGGAACAACATAAACCAACAAAGGAGAATGAGGTGCATCGGGTGCGGTCAGGTTGAAGAATGAATTAGGAGGATCAACGCTAAATAAGAAGAATTTTAGAAGATAGCATTTAGTTGTGAAAGTGAAAACTGTCGGAAGAAAGGGGATGGATCACTATTTATCTCATATTAAAATTTTAATTTACAGAATTGTGCTTTTGAAGAACACGACCGTTTTGTAATGAGGATTGAATTCAATGGTTAATACATAATCTATGTTGCTATTCATTTGTATTATTTGAAGTAGCTCAGTAGTATTCGTTGGTGGCTAGGGTCCGACCTCTGGTGGATCAAACTGTTATCCTCTGTGTTATATCTTTATAATTCACGCGAGTCTAATTGGTTTGATGTTTTTCCATTTCCTGCTAAGTTTACCCTATTTGATATCTTCTGATTTCTTATGAGTTTACATTGTAATTAGTTTACTTTCCTTTATTCTTATCTCATGTAATTCACAACTTTGCCATTTGATTTCATTTATGCTCACTGCAGGTTGAATTAATTATCAGTTAAGACATTGATTTTTGGTTGATTACGATAAGAGTGTGGTTAGTATAGAATCAGCTGAAATAGATTGGTTAATACTATCAAACTCTCGGTGGACATCATTTCCATTAGAATTGTTTAGCTGGGATAGAGTGTGATTCATATAGAATCAGCTGAAAGAGATTGGTTAATGTTACTATGCTCTTGGTTTATGCTATTTTCAATTGAATTGCTTGCCTCAGATTTGGTTATGATTTCAGTTGAAGATTAAGTCTTGATGCATGGATGTAATATTTCCATTAACAGTTGCAACTTGAGTTTTATAAATGCATCCGTTTACTCTTGTATCAAGTTTTATAGTTCAACTTAAAAAGAATTACTCTCTGGATTTATAGCTTGCACATATTGTGTACACTCTGGAAACAAAAAGACTTACCCAGGATGATAATTAATGTGAGGCAATTAGGAGTTTTAAAAGACACCTATTAGCACCGAACAACCACCATGTGACCATTTGGCCTTAACCGCAAGATAGTCGGGGATGTTACACAGCAATTTGTCACCGTTTGTCACCGTCCCTATTACCCCTCTCCCACACACTGGAGGACTCATTCCGAGACCTGTGAGAAGTGACATGACCTGAAACCACTTGCATCATATTCCTCTAAGTATGAGCTTCATATGCCCTGAAGACATCTCCTACAGAATACCCATGAAAACAACTCTTTTTTCATTAGCGCGGGTCCACAATGTACTGCCCGCGCCAATGGGGGAAATCCTCTAAATAGGGCGCGCCATTGGCGCTCTGTCTCAGAGTCGCACTCGCGCCAACCGAATTGAGTAAAAATTTTAACCAACAAGCTTCCGAAGGTTCTCCTTAACCCATTCACCAACTGAATCTATGTTGAGCTAGGATGGTTTGGCTTTGAATCTCCATATAAGGGAAATGGTTTGCCACTTTTCATGGAGGTTTCTAAGTGATAAAGCCAATCCCATGAATAATGTGGTTGATCCTATCTCTTTCCTCTCTATCTATAAAAGCTTGTTTCTATGCCTTGAGCAAGCTAGTTCCAATTCTAGTATAGTGATAGAGAATACCAGGAGTTCAAGAGTTTGAAGCTGCAAGAGCCTTCTTTGCACCTATAAGGCCAAATCTAAGTGAGGAGATTCTTGTCACCCAAAGAGAGAGAGGCTTGTTCCCATCCCAACAAGCTTTGCAAGACTTATGTAGCTGACTACCCAGCCAAAGGAGGATTTGACGTCAGAACAATGGTTGTATTCTTCTTTGTTATTTATTAATAATAGATGACTATCATTATGGTTCCACTCTCATTGTCCTGTGTAATGATTGATGTTGAGTTATATCTTTTCTGACTGATATATAATTGCATCTATTGGATTTTATGCTTGTATTCGTGTTGTTCTTTGCATGTGCAAGTGTCCAATCACAGAGATCATGGGGATCGTGACCGGCCGAAGCGAAGGAACGAGAGTGACGTCTCTTCTACGAACATTAGCATTGGAATCCAAGTAGGTTCTCACCATCTACTTTTTGTTTGCAATTAGGACCTTGCGTGATATCATTGTGTGATTGTTGCTAGACCCGGTCTGGGCTAGTAGGGATCGTCTCTGTCCGCAGAGAGGATTTACCTCCACAACAATTTGGCGACTCCGCTGGGGAATGCCTCTTTCTTGTCTCTTTGGTTTCTCTTGTTTTGATTGCTTAGATAGCTTTCTAGGTTGGATGCTCTGTTGCCTCTTGCTGCCTGGTCTGTCTGGATACTGTCGACCAAGCCTTGGACTGCTTGTTTTTATTTTTAAGCTAGCAAACTTGATTGGCGCTCTTTTTTGCATGACAGTCACGCCAATTGGTGCCACTTGCCAGTGTACAGCCCGCGCCAATCCTCAATTGGTGCTAGTTTTCCACCTGACAGTCGCGCCAGGCTTGTGAACTTTTCTAGTTTGTTTGTTTGCAGCCTTCCAAGCTTGGGTTTTGTGTCTAGCTACACCTTTTTCAATCATTTGAGTGTGTCAGAGTCTTGTTTGACTCGTTTTGAGTTTTTTTGGCAAATTCTTAATTTGATTTCCTTTGATCATTACTTGGAGGTTTGTCTCAGTCTTTTCACAATTTTGCATCTTTTTTCTTTTGTATGAGTGTTAATCGCCTTTGAGTGTTTTTATTTTATGATCTTTGGAACTCTCACCCGTTTTTCTTGATTTGCACTTGATTGATTATTAGATTACAATCATCTTGTGTTTGAGAATTCTCTTGCATAGATCACACTTGCATAATTAGAATTCTCATTTTCAGGATATGAATGAAAAGTGTGCATAGATTACATTTGCATACTTTGGGTGTTTGCCATTTTCAATCGACTTCACGTTTTAGCCCTAGGACATCTAGTGGCTTTGCGTGTTGAATTTTTGGTCTTCTATCATTCCAGTGGACTTTTTGGTTACTCTTTTGCACTTGCTCAGTGGTTGTCAAAGCTTCTTATTGTTATTCAAGCGATTTGCTTCTTTTCCGCTTGGATTTTTCTTGGCTTCATTTGGGCTTAGCTCACATAGCTCATAGAGGTCTTTGTGTTTTCTTTTTGGTTTGAAGGACTACCTTGGTGTTTTGGGGACTTGATTGCATTCTCATTGAGTGAAATTTGTCTCTTTTACTCGGTGTTATTATCTCTCAAAATTTGTTTAGTGCACTTTGCCATTGAAAAGAAAACGAACAGTCTCTTTTGCGTTGAATTAGTTAATGGAAATTAGAGCTTTTCATTGATTAGTGACTTTAAAGAAAAGTTTCGTTTATTGCCATTAGTTGCATTAGAGTGGTTCTTGATTGTTTATGGTCATTTTGTTAGATTGAAAAGTTCTCAACTCTCTCGTAATTAGTGTTCATCAAACGAAATAATACTTTTTGGCATATAGCTTGCATTTAGGGAATTGTGAGAGATTACATACGTTAGGACTTGGAAATCGAAACCTAATCAAAGATCAACCGTAAAATGGACTGAACAAACTTAAAAACACATTGGAACATAACGCTCACTGTTTAGAGGTCTAGGCTAGAGACGTGCTCCGGCGTCGTTAAACCTAGTCACTTTTGTTTCACTTAAGGTTGGGTGATTCCTCCTTCCGTGACGCAACAAGTGGTCTAGCACGGACTTGAGCTCCCATGTACCGTCGAGTATATGGGGAGACCCCACTAGGTTATCATCCTTTATCCACAGGAAGCCGTGTCTGCCACCTTACAAGCCGTAACACACCGAACAAAGCATTCGGGAAGATTGACTGCCGTACGGGAAGTCCTTGGTTTTCATATGACTGCCAAGGTGTATATGCAGTTTTACAGATTTGTTTGGTAAACCTTTTTGCCTAGTTCTCTAGAGTAGTCACTTTTGATCCTTTTCAGACTCCTTAAACAAAAAGGTTCATCTGAGCATTTGTCACTTCGAGCTCATTGAACATTCAAAGGAGACTAGAGTCATCTTTTTGTCCTTTTCTCGACTCTTAAAACATGAAAAGGTCAAGTTGTGTCCTTGCGTCTTAAAATTTATTTGGCCACGATTAACATTACCCGGTTAGATTTTGTTTGCGTTAGCTTGAGTAGGCTTCTTTTCGTTCTCAATGGCAACTTTTCCGGGGTTCACCAACCCAGGGACCCCCTCTGACGGGAACCCTGGTCATTTCGCTCCTTTTGGAAATGTTGGTGCTCCTTATATGGTAACGTTGTCCCTCCCAGGGTTAACTGTTGGGTTGCCGGTCTGGTTGTTCTAAACCTCTTTGGTCCCTGCTGTCTCACTGTCTAGTCAATCCGTCCCTCCACCTGAACAACATCATGTTGATTCTAAGGTGGATCTCTCCCCTTCTACGCCCACTTCTACATCCTCATCTTCCACTTCACCTGGTGAAAGTCTCGATTCGAGTAACCAGGTGGCTAAGAAGAAGAAGAAGAAGACGAAGAAGAAGAAGGCTCCTAAGGGAGAGGTTACAAGTGCAGCTACCCCCTCGAGTACACCTGAAGTCGGGCCCCCTTCTGCTCCTCCGCGGAAGGTCAAGTTTCCTTGTCGATTATGCAAGGAGGACCATCTTCTTCGCGATTGTCCTAGCATTCCCAGGGTACTAGAAGTATGGTCTCACAATCCAGCCCGCCCCTCATCGTCCTCTGAAGCTCAAGGCGATGCTACCTTATCAGTTGGGAACGGTAAGGGAAAAGGGAAGATTCGAATCCCCTATAGACTTTGTGAAGGCAATCATCCCCTTCACCTTTGTCCACTCATGGATAAAGCCTCCGGTGTCTTGGAAAGTCTTACAGCTCCTTCACCCCAACTTCCCGCTGGTTATCAACGTCTCTCTGTAGCCACAGATCGTTCCCCTGCTGACAAAGAGATTGATTCATATTCTTCTCTTGTCCAGCCTCCTCTCCCCGAACCTGGCTGTGCCGAGCCTGTTCCAAACCAACCATTGGTCGGAAAGAGTGTCAATTTGAGTTCACCACCCATCGATTACTCTGTTTTGGAAGAGCATCACTCCCGTGTTCTTCTCGTCTCCTCAGATTCTCCTGAGTCCCGAAATGACTCTCCTAACCCAGCTTCTCCCTAAGGTTCTCCTTCAGTTCCTTTAGCACATGGGGGCAATCATACGATTCCCCCACCAAGTAGTCTGGTCGCTTCCTTTGATTGGAATCGCCTGATCGCCAGTCGCCTTCCATCCCATATGCCTTTCCAGATCACAGTACATGCCTGTGCTAAGGCAGTACCTGGCACTGTTTTGGATGAAGGGGCATCTGTCAGTCTTATGCCATACACTACTTGGCAAGCTTTAGGTTCCCCGCAGCTTGGGCCAGTCACTCAGAATATGTTGGCCTTCGACGGAGGAGCCTGTCCATCTCTAGGAGTTCTCCCGAAGTTCCCTATTACTTTGGGAGGCAAAACCATCTATATAGACGTCTTGGTTACCCAAGGTGTTTTAGACTTTAGTCTTCTCCTTGGTCGTGACTATGTTTACGCCATGGGGGCCCTCGTTTCTTCGCGTTTCTGTGTGGTTTGCTTTCCGCACGATGGAAGAATTGTGAATATCGATCAAGTATCATTCATTAGTCCCCCGATGCCTCCTGCGCCATTGTCGTCCCCTCCTAGTTTTCATCCACCAGTTGCATCTACCCCACCACAGATCAACTACGTGGCCACTTATCCCGTGCCTATATCCAGTGATGTCGCCGTCGTGCATAGTGTCCTGGGGGCATTGGGCCCTAACTTCCAAGATGTTGGACTTCCATCGGGAGTGGCACTCTTGGAAGCCCCGATTTCCTGTTCATTATGATGAAGTTCGGACGGAGCATAGTTCATTTTCCTATGTCAAGCTCCTTAAAAAATGAAACTAAGTCTGGCGGAGCATAGTTCATTTTCCTATGTCAAGCTCCTTAAAAAATGAAACTAGGTCTGGCAGAGCATAGTTCGTTTTCCTATGTCAAGCTCCTTAAAAATGAAACTAGGTCTGGTGGAGCACAGTTCCTTGTCTTGTGTCAAGCTCGTTAAAAAATGAAACAAAGTGTCGCGAGGATAGTTCTTATCTTGTGTCGACCTTGTTAAAAAACGAAACAAGGAATCTCGAGCATAGTTCTTGATCTTGTGTGAAGCTCGTTAAAAAATGAAACAAGGGCTCTGAGGATAGTTTTTTTTTTTCACTGTGTCAACCTCATTAAAAAATGAAACAACTCCCTTTCCAAATTGAGTCTTTTGATTAAGATCTCGTAAAATACAAGTCGAGTCTTTCATAGATCTCGAGAGTGAACCTTCATTCCATCCACTTTGTTGAATGCAATGAAGCTTGGGGGGCATTTACCTCATTTTGCGTTATTATGCTGGGGGCATGCGAACTTATAACAAGCATAGTTTTTCGTTTCAAGCTTGTGTAAACATGAAACCGAATCCAAGCAAAGTTCTCCATGGTTCAAGCTTGTGTAAAAATGAACCCATACCCGATTTACATCTCATGATTGCCATTTTTATCCGTTGAATTCTGCTAGATGAGCCTTGGTTGTTTCATTCCATCGCCACCATCTCTTTGGTCGATCATATGCTTTCACTTGGTTGTTTATCCTTTCCTGAGGAACTGCAACGATGGGTGGTTTTATTAGCCAGCCTCTTGACCATTACATGTTTTGAGTAGTTCCACCATTGCCGGAACCAGTTGCTACCCTTTATACCACTCGTTCCTCTAGGATGAGTCACCTTTAAGCTCTTTTCTGACTTGTAAAATATCAAAAGATTGCCGAGTATTTTCCCTTTTTGACTCGTTAAAGAGAATAAAAATGGAGGTCTACTTTTAGCTCTTTTCTGACCGTCTAAATATGAAAAGATTGCCGAGTTATTCCTCTTGACTCGTTAAACATGAATAAGAGGCGGTCGTCTTTAAACTCTTTTCCGACCGTGTAAAAAATGAAAAGATCATCAGACCCTTGTCGTTTCAGGTTCGTTAATGGTCACGAAACAATGTGATATCGATCGCTTTTTTACTTTTTTAGGTCGATGTCACTACATATGAAAAGTACTCCTCGATCGTAATGATCGGGCGGTTCTTTCGAGCATTGTTTTATACTTTTTCAGGCTCGAGAGACACAACTTTACGAAAAAGGACCCCCCTGGAGTCCACTTTTCTGCTGTCTTTTCAGACTCTCTAAACAGGAAAAGACGCCGAGTTCTTCCTTTGTCAGACTCGTTAAAACTTAATGACATCGGATTTTGACAAGCATATGCTATCCCCGTCAAGCTTGTTAAAAATAACTGGGGTACTCGCTAGAAATGGTGGAGAAAATGGACCCATAATTATTGTCGTGTTGGCAATATGTCGCTCTTGAACATGGCACTTGTCTGCATTCGTGTTTGGGTGGGGACATCTCATCTTGTTTTTACACTTGCCTCCGTGGGTTTGGATGATCCTATTTGACCTCTCATCTGCTCATTGCCATTGTCACCATGACCTCTGCTCATTTGATGTCAAATACTGCCAAGTCCACTGTCGTGCCGCCGATATGTTCAAGAGAAGTTGACCTCTGTAGAATTACAACCTCCCTCTGATACCTCACGTAAGTCTGATTCACCACAACATTCTTCCTCTGTCTTGTGTCAATGATGTGGGAAACACTATGGCCCACGTTTGATCAAGGTCACTTCCTGTCGACTTCAGCTCATTATCCAGGAAGCTGATCTAGAGACTCCCTTCCAGGGCCTTGGAGCCTGCATGCCTCAATGGCAGGTTCTTCGTGTTCGACGAGAGGTTTTCATCATTGGCCTCCGATCGAATGAATCTACGGGTGTTCGACGCTAGCTCATTGATTCGCACGCCGTAGATTGTACCTATAGTACCTTGAGGGCCATTGTCATTGTTGGTGGTACCTCTCGCGTCTGTTAACAGTTTTCATCATTAACTGGTAATCAGACGATGTTCATGCATGTTCGACTTCAACTCATGTATTCGCATGCCTGAACTTGTACTCTGTTCGGGTCGAGATGGAGCGCAAGACCCTGGATTTTGTCTATTGGGATCCAGGCTGCGATTTGTGGCTTATTATGATCATTACATGACTCATTCACTCGATGGCTGCGACCATGCCTGAGTCTATTTATCGGTCCTCACTGGATGGCTGCGACCATACCTTGGATCTAGATTATTATGTGCTCTGTTATGGATGGCTGCGCCCATAGCACATACATCATGTACTTGACATATCAGTTGTACTTCTTTACGCAGGTTCTCTGGCGGCAGTGTTTTCAGTTACGCATGTTCTTGTAAAGAATTTCACCCCTCTCTCTCCCTCGGGCCTCATGCTTTAGGGGGCATCTGTTACACAGCAATTTGTCACCGTTTGTCACCGTCCCTGTTACCCCTCTCCCACACACTGGAGGACTCATTCCGGGACCTGTGAGAAGTGACATGACCTGAAACCACTTGCATCATATTCCTCTAAGTATGAGCTTCATATACCCTGAAGACATCTCCTGCAGAATACCCATGAAAACAACTCTTTTTGCATTAGCGCGGGTCCACAGTGTACTGCCCGCGCCAATGGGGGAAATCCTCTAAATAGGGCGCGCCATTGGCGCTCTGTCTTAGAGTCACACTCGCGCCAACCGAATTGAGTAAAATTTTTAACCAACAAGCTTCCGAAGGTTTTCCTTAACCCATTCACCAACTAAATCTATGTTGAGCTAGGATAGTTTGGCTTCGAATCTCCATAGAAGGGAAGTGGTTTGCCACTTTTCATGGAGGTTTCTAAGTGATAAAGCCAATCCCATGAATAATGTGGTTGATCCTATCTCTTTCCTCTCTATCTATAAAAGCTTGTCTCTATGCCTTGAGCAAGCTAGTTCCAATTCTAGTATAGTGATAGAGAATACCAGGAGTTCAAGAGTTTGAAGCTGCAAGAGCCTTCTTTGCACCTATAAGGCCAAATCTAAGTGAGGAGATTCTTGTCACCCAAAGAGAGAGAGGCTTGTTTCCATCCCAACAAGCTTTGCAAGACTTGTGTAGCTGACTACCCAACCAAAGGAGGATTTGACGTCAGAACAATGGTTGTATTCTTCTTTGTTATTTATTAATAATAGATGACTATCATTACGGTTCCACTCTCATTGTCCTGTGTAATGATTGATGTTGAGTTATATCTTTTCTGACTGATATATAATTGCATCTATTGGATTTTATGCTTGTATTCGTGTTGTTCTTTGCATGTGTAGGTGTCCAATCACGGAGATCGTGGGGATCGTGACCGACCGAAGTGAAGGAACGAGAGCGACGTCTCTTCTACGAACATTAGCGTTGGAATCCAAGTAGGTTCTCACCATCTACTTTTTGTTTGCAATTAGGAACTTGCGTGATAGCATTGTGTGATTGTTGCTAGACCCGGTCTGGGCTAGTAGGGATCGTCTCTGTCCGCAGAGAGGATTTACCTCCACAACAGGGGAAGTTGGTGGGACCACCTATTTCAGCAGAACTACCAAAATTAGCTCCAGATAATGAATTTAACTGGCAGTTAGCCAGATTTGGAGGAGGAAATTCTGGAAAGACTAATAGAAGTCATAACTAAGGCAACTTTTCACCAAATTGGATGTAAAAAAGAGGCTATATAGCCATTTTTGGATATTCTGAACTCATTGAGATAGGTTTTAGAGGCAATTGAGCATTGTAAATACACTTTTTTTGTAATTTGGAGCAAAATAGAGAGGCCAAAGAATTGGAAGCTCGACCAAGCAGACGTAGCCAAGGAGGGGTGAACTCCTCATCAAATCTCTGTGTTGTGTGTTGTATTTTGATGTTATTTTCTATTATTTCGTTGTTTTTCAACATATGTTTTATGTTAAATTGTTTATAACATTTACATAAGAAACTCTCATGGGAATCAGTTAATAAAGCAAAAATGGTGAATCCTTAAGCACTTGATAAGCAAATGATAAACTTCTTGGGTTTTATTCTAAATGGGGAATTAGCACAACATTACTAATATGCTCTATTTTAGATCAATTTGGTATCAAAGCACTGGTTTTTTCTTACTAGATTTTCTTGTGCAAAGAAGGTGTTATCACTCAGAACTTTTCCTAGAAGTTTCCAAAAGAAGGAAAGGACCGAGGTAACCACAAACCAACTTTTAAGCATAGGCTTTAGCCAACCTATGGATCAGAGAGGGCTCTCTCTATATGATTTAGCTTTGTTTGTTGGGATTTTAGGCTAGTTATGAAGATTCAGGAGGGTTTTGATTTGTATTGAAAGTTGGATGGTGGAATCCTTAAAACAAATGGATAGAATGATGTCTTTGGACCATTGGGCTTATGGAGTCAAAGAAGGGTAGCAGAACTGGAATTAACTCACTAAAGGGAGTGTTCAAAGGGCAAGTTAGTAGAGTAAAGTGCAGGTCTTTGTGCTAGATGGGTGAAATGGTTTTAACCAGGGTGAGAGAGCAATTAAGAATTCTTAGACCGGGATCAAAACGAGGAATAGAGGATAATCAGAAACAAAGGGAAATTAAGAATCCTTTGCTATAGATTACAGGGAGACAACCTAAACTAAGGAGCAATCAAGAATTCCTTAACTTAGATAATCAACAGAAAACATTTAAATGTATAAGAGTTAAAGCAAAGTGCAATGAAGCAAATTCTGAGATATCATTCCATGTTATAGCATTCAGATACAGAAATACATTAAAGATTGTGGAAAAACTTTAAGAAAGATAACAACACAAGAGAAAATACTTGTCTGCACTTTGCTCTACACATGAATCCTGTGAAATGTCTTGTCTTTATTCATTAATCTAGCTTGCTGGTCCAGTTAGTGATACAATAGCTTTACAGTCTTTTGATAAAAAAGGTCTATAGAAATGTCTAAGAATCCACCCTACATACTTCGAATTGTGAAGTATTTATACATAATTATTACAAAATATCTCAAAAAAAACTTGAGATTTAATCTAGGAAATACAAAATATCTTCTTGCAGGAACATAGAGACAACTATTGAATTGTTTCATGTTGTCCCTTTTATTGTGGTACTACTGGATTTTATGATTGGATTTAAGCCCTTTATTTTGGCTTGCTATTGTGGTCTTTTATGCTGGAATCTTCTTTAACTTTTACTTTTAACCTGATACTCTTTGGCATTGATACTCTTTAACCACGCTGACCTGTTTTCATATGTTTTTTAACTATAAATTAGTCATCTTTTCCCACCATTTTGCATCAGGTAACTTGCCATTCATCATTCACCTATATATATCATCAGCCTTGGTATACTTGGAATTGGGCTTGGTGATGAACAAGTGTTTTATCTCATGTTGGAGAAAAAACAAGTTCTCAAATGTATTATACAAAACGTTGCCTGTTGGCAGTGCTTTTATTATTGAAGTGCTAGCTTGCTCTTTAGCCAACTGCTTGAGTCTATTATCATAGTCCTGCTACGTCATAAGTTTGTCATCAATGACTAATGGACTAGGCAATCCTTTCTCCCTCAAAATTTGGAATTTAGCCATAAATCTATCAATGACCACTTGCATGTTTTGGCACTTATCTTCCAAGTTTAGCATTAGGTTTCTCTTGGAAATGACCTTCCTTATTTCCAAAATGGTTTCAGTTCTATCTTCTATGTCTAGCTCATGAAGCTCATATTTGTTTTTGTTGTTAAAGAAGTGGATGAGTCTATTAGCATCCTTAGACATGTCACCCAATTCATCCTTGACCTTTTGGATAGCTCCTATAGCTATCTTTATCAATTTTGTCTGCTCTAGATAGCCAAATATCCTTGACGGAGTCAATGATATTGGCCCATAATAGTTCCTTGGCTTGCCCAAGGGGTTTTTCCAATGTTAAGTCTTTCTCCATAGCTTTGACTCTTTCACTCATTCTACTGGCCTTTTGTGCCTCTTCCTTTTGCATAATTTGGGCAAGTTTGTAGTCAATTTCTAAACTTGCCACCTTTTCCTTCAGTTTGTTCATTTCTGTAGCTTGAATAGACATTTCCTCCATGGCTCTAACTAACTCTATTGATTTTTTTCCTGATGCACTTGCTATTGTAGACTCTACTGTAACTGGAAATGATGTGGCAATTGGAACTATAGGTGCTAGTGAAATTGCCAGTGTGGAAGGGACTACAATAGATACTGTAGGGACGACATTTGTTGAAGTTGTGGCTATGTCAGTTTGTTTTAATTGGATCAAGCTATCCAATTCTTTCTCTATCTCTCTTATTTGATCATTAAGTTTTAGGACCAAGTCCATCAACTCTTCATGTTTGTTTTGGCTCTCTAAGACTTCAAGTGTTTGAGGATGTTGTAGCTGAGGTATCTTCAATTGCTTCTTAAGTGTAGCAATATCATCGTTTTTCTTCTTTATGAGCTACTCTGTATCTTTAATATCTTTGGGATCATGTCCCAACTCAATAACTAAGTCTTCCAAAGACTTAATCCTGGTATCCTTGGCCTATGAGAAGACCTTCTCCAACTGAAACTGTGCCAAGATGTTGTTCAATGAGTTTTGTAGTTGATGGGCAGCTATGGCTTTACCTGTAAGGCTGGAGTATATCATCTCTCCAGCCTATTTATGCAGTTCTATTTGGTCTATGGATGAATATCTATTGCCAATACTTCAAAGTCAACCCTTTTGAAATCTGAAGATGTCTTGGGCTGCTGTGTTGTAGGTTTGATAAAGGACATTTGAAATTTTTTGTCCTTGATGTCAAAAGTTGACATCAATCTTGTTTGATTTGTGGGAGTGAGTTTTAGATATTGTGCATAAGTCTGAGCTTTGAGCTTCTCATTCCTCATTTTGATTTCTTTATATATGTCCTTTATGTCTTAGTCCTTGTCAGCAAGCCTACTAAACGAAGACACTTCCACACTTAGCTTCCTTTCCAACATCTGAGTCTGTGATGTGGATGGCTCTTGTATGTCTCCAGATGGAGTTGTGGGCCTACTTCTGTCTACCTCTGTGTTGGTCACCTGTGCTGATCCTTCTGTATCTTCCTGTTCAGAGGCAAGATTTAGCCTTGGCCTCTTGCTTTGGCTTGTTTCCTGCTGTAGATTAGATGTATCCATGCCTGAAGTAGAAGCTCCCTCTCTATTTCTCTTGGGATTTCTTTCTTCATTTTTGGGAGTCTACATGATAACAGGGGTGCTCATGGTGGCTTCTACTATTCTAGTACCTGCAGAAATGAGCTCTTATCAATTTGCCTCTCTAAATCAATCAAGGTATTCTCAATGTCTACCTTTTTACTATCTCTATCTATAAGAGTGTTCTCCAACCACTCATATTGATTGGCATATGCTTCTATCTTAGGTATGGGGTGATGAATGTAAGGTCCCAATTTGACCTTTTGCCTAAGTATGGTTAAGAATCCTTGAGGGTCATATCTCCATATGAAACTATTTTGGAATTTCATTTCTTGCAATATGTGATCTACTTCCTCCCCTGCTTCTCTTGAATTACAGATGAAAGGAACAAATTGATTTTTGACTCTAAACTGGGTTTTCTTCTTGGTTGAAACAAAATTTACTTCATTTGAGTTCATTATTTGCCTATAATACTTCAAAGCAAATAACCTCATCGGGAGGTATTTAGGTAGTTTATATGGTGCAAGCTGGCACCCATAGATCCATATCTCTATGTGGTTTTGGTACATGTACCAATCTCCCACTTTGGTTTGTTTGGATAGCTAGAGGACTCTTTTTTATCTCTGGACTTATCCTAGGTGGAGGATTTCCTGTAAGCATAGTCATGACTGGATGTACAAAAGAGGATAAAATCTAAATAACTGTATGGTGATCCAAATTTGTGGAATAATGAGGTCCAAAAAAGGACAGACCTGGGCTGGCCTTTCGTATCAAGCTTCTGGAGAGTAAAAGGAAATCTGTTTAGTTGGTAATACAGAAACATATGATAGAGGACAGATGAGTATTTAAACACTCTTTCATTGCTCATTCTAGTAAACTGCTCATGCATCCTATCAACTATAAACTCAACATAATTGTACGAAACAAGAGGAGGTTGTCCTACGGTATAAATGGACATGAAGGCAAGTATAAGATTATCAATGTATTCACTGGTAGTATAGCCCAAAATACATGACATCATGGTCAAGATATGCTAGCCCCTTGTAGAGAAAATAGCTAACATATATGGAGGGGTATCTTTAGGAAGGTGTTTTTATTCTACAATGAAAGTTTGGAGTAACTGGGCCAATCTGGATGGATTTAACTTGGTGTACTGGTCTATCAGATCCCCAATTGAGAGTGGGGTTAGATTGGGTCCTGGTTGAAAATGTAACATTTCATTTGTGGATTCAACTGTGATAGTAAACAAAACCTTTTGGTCATGGGACATGATAGTTCTATGGCTAGGGCGTAGCATGCATGCCACATGTGGAAAATTTATGGGAAACATGTACTTGGGGGAACTGATATCTGGGTAAATTGGACTCCCAAAGGCCAATATCATCTCAATGGTTCAGGTAGTTATCTATGCTCAAGCAATGAATTTTGAGCAGGAGCTCTGATGCATTGGTATCTTTTATTTGGAAATTCCTGTCAGCCAGGGGAAAGTGGTCCAGGTCTAAATGTGGGGCCGTCACAGGTCTGACATACATGGAGATAGGGCCAGCCATTTATTCAGTTCTTGTCGATTTGAATTAGGCGTTGGGGGTTTTTTCAAAGGTTTAGAACGGAAATTGGAAAGTTTTTAGAGGGTTTTGGCCGCAAGTGTTCTAAGCTTAAGGTATTTTTCAATACATTTGACTTAATGAAAATACTGAACAGGCTGAGTTCTTCCAAATTTGAACAGGGAGTGGTATTCTATGGTGAAATACCTAGAATTTGGGCGATTTGGCTTCAAGTTGATGGTTCATGGCAGCTGCGGAGGTTTGTATGGTTTTCGCATAGTCTGGGAGGTCAGTTGGGTTGTCTATAACGTCTTCTGGAGTGAATTTGGAGGTCTGTTGGTCAATTCAGCATTTGCAGGAGTCGTAAAGGTTTTCATAGTTTTATAGAGAAAATGTGTGAAAAGGGTGAAAAGAGGGCTTTTCAACCTTTTATAGAAAAACAATTGCTTTTTGGTAGGTTCATTTACAAATGAACAGTTGGTGGTTTTTTCGGTTAATTAGGGAAGCAGTATTGGAGGGTCGTCACATCACTTTTGTGGCGTGGGCGGTATTCGAGAGGGGTCACCCGATGCACTACAATGTTTGACACGTAGCATTTAGGGGTTCGGGGAAAACCGCCTTATCGGATGGGTAAATGTCGGCGATCGGGTTCAGCCGATATGGCTATAGGCTGTTAGATGAAGTGGATGTTGATCAGACGGCAATCGAGCAAGGGAAACACGCAGGTTATAAAGCTTGGGTTTAGGGAGGGGCCCAACGCTTTAAACCTTGGCGGTTTGGGATTAACTTAGGAATTAATCCTGGGTTAAGTGATCAGGTGCCGCTTAATGATAGAATTAGGCGATCGGGCGGGGTTAAATGCCAGGATTAATTACTTATGTCGGGATATAGGGTAAAGTTTATAGTTTATAACTAAACTAGGGGTTGGGTTATTTACATAGGGATTTAGTTAATATACGGGAAAAGGGATATGGGGGAATTATATAATAAAATTAGAAATTAATATGAAATCTAATGAGTAGAGTGGGTTTTTCCTAAGTAAAAAGGTAAAACATAAAATTTCTGCGCACTTCACTTTATACTTAGGATAAAGTGTTTTTTGTGGGTTTTTGAATGAAATATGTTTTAACGTGGAGGGGGGAGGGGTTTATTTTTCCTCAGTAAATGAAGTTCAACTTTAAGAAAAGGGGTTTTATTAAACTAAAGAGGGGAAATGAAGGGAGATGAATCTTTTAAGAAGGGGATTTTAGCACTTGTGGCCATAAGTCATTAAATCGAGGGTTCGGTCCCTCCAAAAGTCAGAGAAATGCTCTGAGCCTCTTTGACATAAAATATTTAAGTGTTTGGGACTTATTTATGGGAAATTAGTAAATAGAGGGGTGAAAAGACTAAGGGGATGTTAAATAAACCAAGTTGTAAACCATTGTCCTTGCTTTGTTTACTGCTTATGCACATTTGAAATATGTAATTAAACATGACATAAGTGATTTTTTGTGTAATTACTTGATATTTCTGCAACCTTTCTTCTACTTACCCATTTACTCACCCTACCATTTTTTTTTCATTTTATTTGGGTGCATTTAGGCTAGCAAACCCTTATAAATCGTTTTCTTTTACAAAGTAGACTATCTAATTCTAACCTTGTATCAATCCAAGGGCTTAGATTAAACTGACGAGCTCCTTTTATTTTCTCTACCTATCTAATGATCTGCCAAGATTAAAATGTTTGGTCAAATTTTATTCTCTAACTATAAACATAAAATTCAAGGCATGCTATAATCAAGATTAAACAGTTTGATTTCCATGGATTGTGGCATGAATAATAAGTTGCACAAAATCATTTTATGCATAAAAGTAAATAGTAGTGGCATTTTGACTTGCACACTTTCATGGTCTCTTTTTTTTCTCTGGGGTTCATATATTTTCATTTTTTGACCTTTTCTCATTCTTTTTTGTCCTTTGATTATTCTTTTATAACATACCCTCTTTATATTTTTTTAATTTTTTAATATGGAAAACATTTGCAGAAAGCAAAGTTATTTGCAATATTACAAGGCTTAACCTTAGTCATTCAAAATTATGATTCCTATTGGTATAGGAAATAACATAAGGAGTATTGTTTGTTAGTTTTGTGTCATGCTAAGAAGGTTAAAACTAAAAAGAGGAGAAGGGAAACTGGTTGAAAGCCCTGTAGTTGACTCAAGTGGAAGAAGAGAAAGGTTTCCATAGTCTTCTACACCATTACATCCTCAAGTTGCAGAAGTTGCAGTTGAGTCTTTAGAGACCATGTATCATGAAGGAGAACCTACCATGGTTGATGATGAAAGAGCATTCAGAAAGGATTTTTTCGATATGAATGAGATGGTTAGGGTCCTCTATGAAGAGAGGAATAGTAGATTGCAAATAGAAAGTTCCAAACTTCCCAATGGAGAAGGTTCTTCAAGAGAAGGTAATGGAAAAGGAGGTAATGGGAATGGAGACAAACCTCCACCCTCTCCACCATATTCTTCATCTTCTTCTTCAAAATAATCTTCACACTCTTCCACTAATACAACCCTTACTGATACTCATCATCATTCTTCAAAAGGAACTAGTAAATCACCTTTTCTAAAACTTGATGTTAAATTCGAGTTGCCCATGTATAATGGTGAAGTGAATGTAGAAAAGCTTGATAATTGGATTCGTTAGTTGGAGATCTATTGCAGGATTCAAAACCTTCAAGAGAATGATATCAAAATTCAATTGGATTCATTGAGAATGGAGGGTGCAACACTCATTTGGAGGGAAGCAAGGAATCAAGATGAGATCAAAAAGCATGGTAAGATCTCTATAACTTGGTCTGATTTCATCGCTATTATAAAATGAAAATTCTACCCTTTAACTCATATGAAAAAAAATATCATGAATTGGCGAAATTTTAGACACTTTAAAGGTCAAAATGTGTAAGATTATACTCATGAGTTTAGGAGAATAGCTCTTATGCTAGGAGTAGACTTGCAGTCACAAGATGCTTTTTTGAAATACATAGGAGGTTTGCATTACTATCTTTGACACACCATTCTTATGTTTAATCCCACAAATCTTGAAGAGGTCTGTGTTCCAACTACACACCTCGAAGAAACAGGGAAAAATGTACAGAAATAAGGTAACCAGAAGCCATTCCAGAGTGGTAAAAAAGGAAATAAATCTAAATGAAAGCAGAAGAAAAATGCTTATGTTAAGAAAGAAGGGGAGAAACCTGATGAAGAGCATTGTTGGAAGCTTCATTCTAAATTAAGACCAAAGAAATTTAACAATAAGGGGAAACAAAAGACAAACATTGTTGTACAACAAGACTTGGGTTCCAATTTAGGTGATGAAACAAAGGTTGCAGCCATAGTCACTAAAGGAAATGTCATGGAAAAAACAAGAAAAGAGGAAGCCATGGCAAGCACCACTACAACAAATAACTCCAAAAATGCTTCAAATGAAGAAAAAATAATGGAGTTGTTCCATATCATATTTATTTCCAAATACACCAATATTGATACGTTGTTTGACAATAGATCCCAGACAAATTTAATTTCTACAGACTTGGTCAAGAAGTTGAATCTAGAAACCATGCCTCATCATAAACCGTATCTGTTGGGTTGGATAACCAAGGATGTAAATCTCCGGGTCACAAGGAGATGTGTTTTTATGTTTTCTATTACTGCCAATTTCATTGATGAAGT
This sequence comes from Pinus tabuliformis, assembly GCA_031772625.1. Classification (NCBI taxonomy): domain Eukaryota; kingdom Viridiplantae; phylum Streptophyta; class Pinopsida; order Pinales; family Pinaceae; genus Pinus; species Pinus tabuliformis. The sequence goes on along the minus strand of CM062806.1, from coordinate 696,822,055 downwards.
CTAATTAGATGTAGTGCTAGTGGATATTTCTTGAATTGTGTTGGGAAGCCCGTATTTGTATGACCAAAAAGCCATTTTCCATAGATTTGAGAGAAAATATCATTTGTTCAAAGATGGAGTGGAGTATATCGTTAGAGCCCATTGTAGAAATCTTAATATGTCTTTAGCAAGCACATGGAAAATGAAGTGACAGGTCAATTCCAGCAAGAATCTCGTGCTCCTTATGATTAAGTAGAAGAATGACACGGAGCACGAATCCTTTGCAGGCTATGACATGAAGCTGAAAGCCGAATTGGTTGATGTGGTCAATCAATATGGAGATGTGTTTCAAGAACCAAAGGGATTACCACCAAAAAGGGGAATTCAACATGAAATTCAGCTACAAAAAGATTGTCCACTCCCAAATATCGGTATGTATTGGATGTCAATTCTGGAAATTTTAGAAATTAAAAAACAAGTCTAGGAATTGTTATATAAAGGTGTAATTCGTCCCCCTACTTCTCCAATAGGTTCACCAACTATTTTGGTACCCAAGAAAGATGGAACCTGGCACATGTGTGTAGATTATCGAGATTTGAATAAAATTACCATAAAGAATTGATACCCACTACCCAAAATAGATGATTTTCTAGATCAGTTGAAGAATGCAAAATATTTCATTAAATTAGAGTTGAGAAGTGGATATCATCAAGTTAAAATAACTGAGGAGGAGATTTGGAAGAATTCTTTCAAAACCAAACATGGATTGTTTGAGTGGCTGGTTATGCCTTTCGATCTTTGCAATGCTCCTACTAAATTCATGAGAGTTATGAATGATATTTTAAGATCCTTTCTTGATGAGTTTGTAATTGTCTATTTAGATGATATTTTGATATTCAACAAATCATGAGAAGAGCATGTCAAGCATGTGAGGAAAGTGTTGGATGTCTTGAAAAAAGAACAATTATTTCTGAAGAAATCTAAATGTGAGTTTAGGAAAAATTCCTTAGTGTTTTTAGGCCACATAGTTGGAGGAGGTGAGTTGAAGATTGACCCCTCTAAAGTTTCGGCCATTTTGAATTGGCCAATACCAAAATCAGTCACAAAATTAAGGAGTTTTCTGGGAGCAACGCAGTACTGGAGGAAGTTCATTGCCAATTTCTCTTCCATAGCAGCTCCACTACATGCTTTGACCAGCGTGAAGGTTGTCTTCTAGTGGGGAGGCAAACAACAAGAATCATTCGATGCTTTTAAACAAAATATCAGTTTAGCCCCAATTTTAGCATTGCCATATTTGAAACAACCATTCAAAATACAAGAAGATGCAAGTGACTATGCCATGGGTGCAGTTCTTTTACAACATGGTAAGCCCATTTCATTTCATTCTGAGATTTTTAATGATGTTGTTATTAACTATCCTACATATGATAAAGATATTTATACATTGGTGCAAAGTGTGAAGAAATGGAAGCATTACTTAATGGGAAAAGAAACCATTATTCACACCGATCATCAACCTTTGTAATATCTGCAATCTCAAACAAAATTACAGCAATCAAGGCACTTTCATTGGATGGGATTCTTACAACAATTCCATTTGGTAATTAGGTACAAGAAAGGTATTTATAACAGAGTTGCTAATATGCTTTCTATACCGGTTGTTAATGTTTCCATTTTACTCAAGAATCATTTTGTTTTACCTGAAAGTTAAGTTGAACAATACGCACATGATGTTGACTTTCAAGAGGTATATTCAAACTTGAGTCAAGGCCACCAATTTGAGGAATTAGAATACCATGTACATGATAATATGTTGTATCATTTGGGAAAACTTTGTGTTCCATAGGGAGAGAGAGTAAATGTCACAAGGGAAGCACACACTTCTCTTATTGTTGGACATTTCGGTGTAAGTAAAACAATGGAAAATCTTCAGAGGTATTTTTACTGCCCTCGTATGCTTGAAAGTGTGTCACGTTTTATCAGATGTTGTTCATTGTGTGCAGTCACTAAGCCTAATAATAGGAAACTAGGATTATACACACCACTTCCAGTGCCTTCACATCCATGGGAGAGTGTTCCTATGGATTTTGTAGGAGGTATTCCTTTATTAAGAAAAGATCGAGATTATTTGTACGTAGTTGTGGATAGGTTCAGCAAGATGTGCATATTAATGCCTTGTAGAAAACATATTACATGTTGGCTTGAGGGGGCATGACCCAGGTTCAGCATTAGTTAGCCAAACAAATCCCTACACTACTGGCCCTTTCGGCATCAGCCCGCGGAGCGCGGACTAAAGTCTCACCCGAAGCAGTATAGGGGGATGCTAAAACCAATTTTCCGCACCCTTGAGATCGTTGTGATGTTGGTTTATTCCGTCTATATCTGCCTTCATGCAAGTTGCTTAGCCCGTTGTTCCACCCTTCAACACCTTCGCGAAAGGGTACAATCGACTTTTGCGCAACCCTAACCTGGGGCTGAGGTACTTTCACGCTGCTAGGGCAGGGAACTACGATATCTCCCAAACTAGGCTAGGGATCTTATCTCATTAACCAATCTTAGTTAGCTTTGCGTAAATAGATGTTCTTACTTTCGTTCACTTAACCAACACATTTACATATATTCGCACATCATATAAGGATTATAAGTGAAATTCATACCCAACATAATCAGATGTATAAATAGGAAATAAAGATGCACAAATTGTAGAATACTTCTCTTTATTGATAATTCCGGACGATTACAGACTCGACCCACCTTGTGCACTCAGCTGCAGGGGTCCATGCACTTAGCTGCAGACTTTTACCCTAGGCCTCTGCCATTCAGCTGTAGAGCCTCTACCTACAGTACGCCCCAAAACTTAGACTTCTACTTTAGAATTATCTCTCATATGTCATATCTTCTTTTATTATTATCAAACTACTTAGAGCTTAGCTCTATTTATACAATCCCATGGTCCACGGACCATGAGTAGATCTTTTACAACAGAAATTACATTTCCAAAATAATGATGAACAACCCTATGACTCTTAAACACCTATGTGCTCTGCGACCACAAAATGCGGAGTCATTACACTTGGATTACAAAATTTGACCAAAATATGGGCTTTTAGCCCCAAACTACCCTTGGGGGGTCCCGCGCCCAACAGGCCCCCAACAAAAACATTATGACTCACCCTCGAGTCACTTTGCAGGCATGAAGATCTTAGCATGAAGACCTACTAGCTCTGTTTGGATAACCGTAACCTCGACAGCGCACTGAGCGGCTGCCTGTTGGGCTTCTTCCGCTCTCTACTCGGTGACTACCGCTGAACTACCACCCTGAATCTTCTGTTGAGTTTCCTACAATGTCGTGAGCTTTCCTTCAATGGAAGTTGTGATCGTATATGCCTCGTCTATCCATGGCTATAGGTGCGCTTTTAGGACCGCTTCTTTGTACCGAGCGGCATCCACCTATTCCTTAAGCGCCTTTGCCTCTTGCATCTGTGCGAGCCTCTGTGTAAGGGAGACCATCTACGCAATCCCTTTGACCCCGTCATATATTTGTTGTAGCTCATGCACCTCTATCTCCAGGTGCTCTACATTTGGTTCCTCCTGCAGAGTGGCCAAGACCTCGAATGACTATTCAAAAAGTCGTGTGCAGTCTACTACTACATTGTCGACCACTGCTCTTGTTGTTGCAATAATGGTGGCACATTATTCCCTTACTTATAGTGGGTTGAAGGCTGAGCCCTCAACTGCAATTCCGCGATCTACAGGTTTAAATCCAGCTAAATCCTAGCCATCTCCGTCCGAGCGTCGTGTACTCCTGTAGCCAACTTGCAGACACACACCTCAACCGGTTCTTCTGCCTGAATGTCCATCTCCAGGACCATTTCGTGGGCTTCCTCCACTACTTTCATGATTTTCTTATTCTATTCCACTTCCTCGTTGCACTGCAGGCCCAATTGCTCGATATTGATGCGCTGCATGCTCATCACCTATAGAGTGTGACTCACCCAGGCCCTAAGTTCCGTGGTGACTCCATCCTGCAAGAGTTGGAGCGTCTCTCGAGGGAGCATGACCATATTCAATCCCACCCCTTTCAAGCTACTTGCCATCATTTTCTGTAGTAAGTGCCACATTTGGTAGCACTATCGTGTTGGTCACCTTTGTGCGCAACATCTCTGTGACAAATGAAGCACCAATCGCAAGGCTTTTGGAAATTCTGCCAGCCTGTGGAGTGCGAGCTTGCAACTCCTACAGATCTGTCAATATCATGCAAATCCCCCTCATTGAGGGTGATTGGGTCGAAGGATGTCTTTGACGCCTTGGTTTTCTTTCGTGGCACTACCTTCTCTTGCCGCCATTGACACTTGAGTTGGGTGGACGTCATCTGCGGGTCTGCGCTACCTTGTTCTGTTGGCTCCTCCCTTTCTACCTTAACCCCGGGAAAAGGTGACTTCTGTCCTTCATGCTCTTCTCCTCTTATCTTCTGTTGTTCTTCCAATTTCACAACGTCGCGCGCTGCCTGGGTGTTAGCCTCCGCTTCCTTTTTGTTGCTCTTCTCAGCAAGCTGCGCCATTTTGAGCTTTGTTTCTTCCTTCTTACGCTGCCCGATGGACTTGTTTGTTTCCATTGCGGACCCTATTGCAGTGTGCCACTACGGCAGCCAAGACTCGAGGACTGCAAAGATAACATCATCAGTTGCCAGATATGGTAAGTTATGTTGTGTCTTCATAGGGTCCTTCCGTGCCCTGATAAAGACAGGTGGAAATCCGCTTTGAACTATGAAAAGCTCTACAAACTAGCGTATACTGTGAGCGACAACTGCGGCTTGTTATTTATCCCCATCCAGATACTCATCTCCATCAAGACCCAAAATATATTTCTTTCTTTTATGCATTGCGCATCCTTGGTCGCCCATAGTGAAGCATACTTCACTGCCTCTGGAAGGTCCGGCGCGACTAAAGGGAATTGGTTGTCTTCTAGCAGCTCCCATGCCACCAGTACAATCGACAACAAGAGCCATGCGTAGTGGAACGTATTTCCCTGCTCTTGTGCCTCGCGATAGTTCACAAGGAACTCATCACATAGATAATTCAACCAGTTGAACTGGACTCCTTCAGTGCATTAGGCTGCTAGTGCAATCATATGCGCAGGCAACTCATCCACGCAATACTTCCGCATCACCTTCCTTGCTAATATTTGCCTTACTACCTTGACTGCAGGGTTGTTAATGCTGGAGATGGCATATCCCCCCTTCTTCTTCTCCAACTTGAATTTCTTCTTCATAACTTCTGTGAGGGTCAACTCACCACCTTTTCCTTCTAATATATTGGCTGGATTCTCCCCTAAGTAAGGCAACCATGTGATCCGATGAATCAAGTGGTATGTGATGGGAATGGGCTCCTCCAGCAACAAACACCAGTCATGCACCAAGCAGAGAAGCTGCCTGATGAAAAAGACGATTACTACGGCGTGGTGGTAATGCGATACCCAGAGAAGATTGAGCATCTCGGCTTTCTCTACACCCTTGATCCATCTTTGCGGCTCTAATTCGATCGTTCCAGCAGTTGTATCAATCCACCGGCGCATTAACTACGCAGTCGCTAAATGCAGGAATTTCTCGTGATCTGCGAGGTCCAAATCTTCGAACTTTATTACAGGAACCTGCCCTAAGCATAACCCCTCAAAAATAATGTCATTCGGGAGCAACGGAAATTGCAGGGAGCTCTTACTCTTATCTATGTCCTTTGGCACCTTGGATTTGCCCTTGCGCAGAGGAACATATTTTGGTAACCTGGTAATAGGGTCCGCATGTTGGGTTTCAACTTCCATTTCCAAATCCTCCTCATCCACTAGGATTTCTTTAGATTCTTCCTCGTCTGCCTCCAGATTAATGGCCTTCCCCTTTCCTTGCAAAGTGAGCTTGGTCTTCTATGGGGTTCTTGGTGAGATACACATCGGTAGCATAGTCTGCTTATCCTTCTTTAGTCTCAGTGTCCTGGGTTATTTAGGGAGTTCGGCTACCACTTGGGCACTCTCTAGGGAAACTTCTACTATCTCAATTTCCTGCACGATTTCCTCGGCTGTCGCCACTTCTGTGTCCATTTCTTCTATGGGTGCTGACATAACACTATTCCACAATTCTTGCAATGTCTCTGGTAGTTTCTCAAAAGATGAATTTTCTTTTAGAGTCTCAAATAGGTGTCGGTTAAGGTATACCTAAGCATGCAACAACTTAGTTCTCAAAATGCCAAGTGTTTTCCACTGGAAAGCCACCTATAATTTATAAGGCCTTTTGAATTCAAATCTGACCATTCCCCACACATTCGACCCATTAATGTTAGATTGGCGGGATATTTTCAAGAATCTAATCCATAATTTTCGCCTTAAATTCCTATCGCCCGCTCCATTTGGCCACAATCGGACCATAAAATTGTGCATAGTGACTTTAATGATCGCTTTTTGGTGCACCTGCGCACTGTTTCCATGAGTAGCACAACTGCCTTTGCGCTGTCGCAGACCCTGTGACACTTCCCTGCTTTGTGCAGTCCTAAAATCGTGCGGCTCCCCAACTCGGGAAGCGTATTTTATAGCCTTGCGCCTCCTTTCAGCTGCCTGGAGTGCTAAGACTATGCTTCTATCACATAATCAGATGGTCGGGCCACCTATGTATGGCTTCAATCGACTGCCATTCACCTTTCTTGGGAAGGGATCTCCATTCAACTTAACCAACTGGACCGCGCCACCATCGGTAATCTCCTTAATAACATAGGGCCCTAACCAATGCATCCTGAATTTTCCAGGGAATTTATCAAACTTACTATCATAAAACAAAACCAAATCGTTTACCTTAAATGTGCGCAACTTGATGTGTCAATCATGCCATGGCTTTTCATGCTGCTTTTGGATCTGCTGGTGAAATCCAACCAAAAATATTTCCTCTTCGAGCTCATCCAGCTGAGCGAGCCTCTCTTCCAGGGGTCCGCGATCTATCATACCCATGAGTGCTGCTATGTGTAGACTAGGGCATCACCACTTCAACCCCGTATACCAGCCTAAAGGGTGTCTGTCCTGTTAACTTCTTGCACGTCATCCGATAAGCCCATAACACTATAGGTATGCATAGGTCCTAATCGTTTTGCTAAGCATTGCAAACCTTGGTCAGCACGTTCTCTAGCACTTTATTGAATGCTTCCACCATCCCATTAGCCTGAGGGTGATAAGGTGTGCTCTTTTGGTGATAGAATTGAAATTCTTCTATTAGTGCACTAATTGTTTTGTTTAGAATGTGCGTACCTGATCTCTCATCAAAATATTTGGACATCCAAATCATGTCAATACATGCTCAAATAGGAACTTTGCAGCCATTGTGCCTGTGCAATCTTTCATAGACTATGCCTCTGCCCATCGTGTCAAATACTCCATCATGGTGATGATATGCCATGCCTCTATCTTCCCTTGTGGCTGAAGGGGTCCTACAAAATCTATTGCCCACTTCTTGAAAGGTTGCAACGTCAATTGTGGATTCAAAGGAATTTCATCCCTCCGCGATGACCTGCCTATTTGCTAACATACATCACACACCTTACAATATGATTTTGAATCCTGATGAAGGGTTGGCCACCATAACCCTACACGTAGAATCTTATGCGCGGCTCCTCTCCCTGCATATGTCCTGGTTCTTCACAATTGTAGCATATCAATTGTCTGCAACCTATACCAGGTCCTCCTACACCTTGGCCTCGTCCGCGCCCCTGAAATCCTATCTGCACCATCCCTGCATTCTAGTCAAGGGGTCGTGTTTCAGACTGAACCCTGTAGGCAGGAGTTCTATCCATCATCAATTCATGGCTGTTGAAAGTAGGCTCATCATGTCCTACTTCCCTACAAAAGTTGCAGAACAATTGTTGCAGTACTTGTACATACTTCTGTAGCGAGTGACAGCTATCCATGGCATGTTTTCTAGCTACTTGGCAGATAGTGCACCATAATGCATGCCCTGTGCAAGGTTCTACTTGAGCTTCCGACCTTAAAGGCATCGGTCCTCCTCCTGCAATGTAATTTGTAAAGACCAAGTAATGGTCTTTGTCATGACCCTAACTCTTGCATTTCAAGCACCATACCTCCTCGCGTACCTCTGGTCGAACCATCTTGTCCTACTTCAAACTTTGCATCTCAAGGCATAGATTCTGCAGCTGCGCATGGATCTGCTAAACTCCTAGATTAGGATCTTGCATCGGAGTCTCATGTAGTCTCATGGAAATCTCTAAGGCCTCTTCTTGAGTTGTTATCTTCTGATGCGACAACGTGCTCCTTGAGTGGGGTCATAGAGAAGCGACAAACCACTGGCGATGTTGTCCATTTGTAAAATTCATATTGGCTTCGTGGATTTGACACTTCAATCTTTGATCCAATTCCCAAGGTGTCTCGCCTGGTCGCATCAAGATCTATTTGAATCCCACAATCGACTGTGCCTTAGATTTAAGCCTGCTAAATTCCCTATTTATTGCTACCTAGATGTCTAATACTCCAGCATTCAGGTTATCGTTAGAGTACTTAATATACTAGGTTAGCGTGCGATCTTGCAGAGTACTAACCAGTGTCACCTTCTTTATGTGATCATCTGTAACACCTTGAGCTTCCCATACAACCCTCACAATGAACGAGAATTGGTTCGGGCCCTCATTTCCCAAGCCTTTGAACAAATTCAACTTCACTGTATTTGCCATACTGAACCACGGTGGAGGTGGAGGTGGTACAGGTGAAATTGGAGGTGATGGCGGTGAAGTCAGAGGTGGTGTGGGCGGAGGTGGTATTCGCGGGAATCCTTGTTTTATCAACTGAATAGTGCTTCGCGGAGAAACCTTCGCTATCGCTTCTTCATCCCTTTGCGGGGGTGAAATCAAGGGGCTATACATTGGACCTTTATTCCTTTCGTTGCTGTAATTTTTTCCGCTTTGTGTAGTCCCGAACATCAAGGTAGCTACATAAAGCGTTTTTCGCACAATAGCATTTTAATCCAAGTATTTAATGATTTTAGGTAATTACCTCGCGGTTGTTTGAAAAAGCGTCACTCCGCCTCACTATAGCTGACTGACGTTTCGACTGCAAATTTAGTAACAAATCCTCCTATGACATGATCGAGCTAATGATTGACAGCGCGCACGATCTTGTCCTTCGAGGCTTCTAACCTTCGCACTAACTTGGGGGTCCGAACAATAGGATCGTCAAGCCTCCATATTCCTTGGTTGTCTGCTAACTTCGCGATCCACTCGTACAACTCAACTGGAAAGGAGGTGAAAAATATTTTGTGGATCTTCATATATAGGTACCTATCTAGCCACTCTTCTTTTGTTAGTTGCGGATTTCTATTTTCTTGTGCTGCGAACTCGTGGATCCTTCTGTCTAGCCAGCCTTCGTTTCTTTCTTAGTTGGATTCCAGTTATACGACATCAGACATCTCTTATGCAGATCATAGTCCCGTCAACGGAACCAATTTTTGGCTTGAGGGGGCCTGACCTAGGTTCAACATTAGTTAGCCAAACAAATCCCTACACTACTGGCCCTTTCGGCATCAGCTCGCGGAGCATGGACTAAAGTCTCACCTGAAGCAATATGGCGGGATGCTGGAACCAAGTTTCCACATGCTTGAGATGGTTGTGATGTCAGTTTAGTCCAGCTATACCTGCCTTCGTGCAGGTTTCTTAGCTCGTTGTTCCACCCTTTAGCACCTTCATGAAAGGGTAAAATCAGCTTTTGCGCAGCCCTAACCTAGGGCTGAGGTACTTTCGCACTGCTAGAGCAACGAACTGCGATATCTCGCAAACTAGGCTAAGTGTCTTACTTATCTTATTAACTGATCTTAGTTAGCTTCGTGTAAACAAATGTTCTTAATTGCGTTCACTTAACCAACACATTTATATATATTCGCGCATCATATAAGCATTACAAGTGAAATTCATGCCCAATAGAACCAGATGCATAAATAGGAAATAAAGACGTAGAAATTGTAGAATACTTCTCTTTATTGATAATTCCAGATGATTACAGACTCGACCCACCCTACGCACTCAGCTGCAGACTTCTACCCTAGGCCTTTGTTCACTCAGTTGCAGAGCCTATACCTATGCTACAACCCAAAACTTAGACTTATACTTCAGAGTTATCTCTCATACATGATATCTTCTTTTCTTGTTATCAAAATACTTAGAGCTTAGCTCTATTTATAAAATCCCATGGTCCATGGACCATGGGTATATCTTTCATAGCCGACATTACATTTCCAAAATAAGGGCGGATAACCCTATGACTCTTTAACACCTACGCGCTCTGCGACCACAAAATGCGGAGCCTTTACACTTGGATTACAAAATTTGACCAGAATTAGGGGTGATTTTAGGGGCGAATGTTCACCCTTTGGCGAAATTAAGGGGTTTTAAATTTTTAGTGGGCGAATATTTTGTATCATAGTACATTTTTACAAATCACCTCAAATAGCCCACCTTATTTTAAGGGAGAGGGTAAAAAAGGTAAATTTAGCCCTTGAAATTAGGAGTTACAACCTTCCATTTGCCCATTTTCAAGAATAGGTTTTATTTAAGTGAATCCATTTGCCCATTTTCAAGAATAGGTTTTATTTAAGTGAATCCTATGGGCCAAAGGCCCAAATACCATATTTATAAAAGAGATATGGTAAATTAATAAAAATATAAATAAATGAGAGGTATGGTAAATAAATAAAGCATTTTTTATATTTACTCCATAAGTCACCTTATATACATGCAAGGGTGTAAACAAATAAAAATATAAGTAAAGTGGAGGTATGGTAAATAAATAAAATGTCTTTTTATACTTACTCAAAAGGTATGGTAAATAAATAAAAATATAAATAAACTAGACGCATGGTAAATAAATAAAACCTCTTTTTATATTTAGTCTATAACCCTCATTCTATTTATGAAGGCTCAAGAAAGAGGTTTTATTTAAGTGAATCCTATGGGCCAAATACCATATTTGTAAAAGAGGTATGGTAAATTAATAAAAATATAAATAAGCGAGAGGTATGGTAAACAAATAAAACATTTTTTTATATTTACTCCATAAGTCACCTTGTATTTATGAATGGTATGGTAAATTAATAAAAATATAAATAAACGAGAGGTATGGTAAACAAATAAAACATTTTTTTATATTTACTCCATAAGTCACCTTACATTTATACTATGGGACAAATACCATGGACTAGATTGTTATTAATACCATGCAAAAAAACATTATTAACCCTAATATTAGTATTAATAAAAATAAAAATGGCACATGGTATTGACCCATGGTATTCACTTGGAATGTAGCCTATTTAAATGGGGGAATTAAACCAGCATAGATCCATCTTTACTTTGGATCTAATAACCCCCGAGAGGTATCAAATATCATGATATGCAAACTAGCATAGAGTGAAAAAATATTTGATCCGATCAAGAGTAAAAATGGATGTTGTAATTTAATGTATGTTAAACATTTTAGCTTGGTTAAAATAAAAAATAAAATAAAAATCAACTATTAATTTAATTAATTTTTATAAATTACTAATAGTAATTTTTAAGCTCCAGGTTTATGATAACCCATGGTATTGACCCATGGTATTCATATGAGCATAGACTATTTAAAGGGGAAATTCTATCTTAGATCCATCTTAATTCTGGGTCTACCAAGTGCTCAGAGGGATAAATAGATTTCATCCCCCTAAGAGTGGTAGATGTGGAGTTAAGATGGATATAGGTTGGTTTTTATGATAATAAAGATATTAAATAAACTTAGGAAATTATATTGTAAAAACATCTTAAGGTGAATGGTTAAAGCATAGACATTGGACAAGTATATTTGTATACTTCTGTTTTAAAACCGAAACAAATCGAGGGCTAAAAGGAATGGATTGATTACACTAGTCATCCTTCTATATCTTTCCAACATATGCTGGAGTAAATAGATTGTAATTTGGGTAATTTTTCTAATTGCAAACAGGAACATACTTGTGTATTGGCAGGGTGGTTACAAGGTCCCTAGAAGTGGAGTAAACAGATTGCAATTTGGGTAATTTTTCTAATTGCAAATAGGAACATACTTGTGTATTGGCAGGGTGGTTACGAGGTCCCTATAAGTGATGAATTTGAATTTTTCTTGGTTTTATATATAGTATTAGGTTTTTTCTCATGATTTCTGTGAATGGCACGGGTGAATTTTATTCTACACCGACTAGGTTATCGATATGTAATTTCGGTAATTTTGATTTCAAAAGATATTTTAAAGAAATGCAATGATTTCATTTGTGTATTCAATAAACACAAGATTTTATAATTGAGTAAAATATTCACCATGCCTGGTGAGAGATTCGCCAAAAAATTATATATACATATCATATTATTGATAAAATTGCCTTCCATTTTTCCTATATACCATGGAGATTTGCCCATTTATTATACATGTAAATTTAGGGGGGGTTCTTAAAATTTTCCCTGACCAGAATATGGGCTTTTAGCCCCAAAACTACCCTTGGGGGATCCCATGCCCAGCATTACAACTAAACAAACAACTCAACATTTCTTTCAAAATGTATGGGTTCATTTTGGATTACCTACCTCTCTTGTAAGTGATCGTGATTCCTAATTTGATGGGAATCTTTGGTCAAATTTATGGAACTTGATGTACACCAAGTTGAAGGAAAGTATAGCCTTCCATCCGCAAAAACATGGTCAAACTAAAGTGGTTAATAGGTCAGTTATTCATTTTCTAAGAGGATATTGCAACAAACATCCTAAATTGTGGGATGAATAGTTGCATTATATTCAGCATGCTTACAACCGAGCAAAACACTCTTCTACTCTAACTTCGCCTTTTGAGTCATGTCTTGGTTATTTGCCTAAATCGCCTTTGGATTTCATCTTTGAGAAATATGTAGCTATAGATGGACATAGTGACATAGACAAAGCAAAGAAATTCATTGAGAAAATTCAGTTGATTCACTAAACAGTTCAAGAACAACTAGAAAAGAGTCAAGGAAAGTATAAGGTAAGGCATGATAAGCATCATGTGGATCATCAGTTTCAAGTAGGTGATGAAGTTTGGATTTACATTAGCAAGGAAAGGCTTCAAGGTGAAGGTAAAAATCTTAAACCAATCCGTTATGGTCCATTTAAAATTCTGGAAAAGATTGCCAATAATGCTTTCAAGCTTGATTTGCCTTCATTTATGCCAATTTATTTCGTTGTTAATGTTGAAAATTTGAGATTGTATGAGCCTCCTATGGTTGAAGATCGAGGAGAAAGTGTATAGATCCATCAATTGAATATTTTTCCCTAGAATTTCTTGATGAGCTTCAACAATACACTATACTTGACAAAAGAACGAGGTCATCAAAGAGGGGAAATGTTGATTATCTTCGAGTGGGTCTCAAAGATACAAAACCATTAAAGGATAAATGGCTTGAAGAGGGGCAAGTGAGGGAACAATTCCCTCATCTGTTTAATAAATGAATATAATATTTTGGGGTCTAAAAGCTTCCAGTGGGGAGGAGTGACCAGGTGCTCAAAATTATGCTAAAAAATAAAAGTGTCAGAATTTTGTTAAGCTCAACTTCATATTGAAGAGCTCGTCATTCTAATCTTAACAGTGTGAATAACACTCAAACCCGAGCTCGTATGCAGAAGTTAGAGCAAGTCAAATTTCACGTTTGACTTGGACACATGGTAGGATTGGATGATGTGGCAAGGTCCTTCAACGAATGAGGAAGCGTGAAGTGGCAGGTTGGCATTGGGTCCCGCATATCGCATATCGGAGGAGTTAAAGAATCGGCCCCGAAAAAACCATGTTGCGATTGAGATTTGTGATATTGCAATCGCACATCGCAAAATGTTCCAGAAATCACCCCATAGAGTAGTCAGGGTTGCGATGCGATATATCACAGTCTCATATCACACCAGTACCCTGCTGATATATATGTTATCGAGAGACTCCAACATTGTGATTTGTGGGTGCGATATCATTTCAGAGTTGTAGTTTATAACTCGTCAGGTCTGCCGGATCGCCAGATCGCATATCGCAATGCGTTAATTCCTAAATACAATAATCATCCCCGACAAAGCCGATTGTGATTTGCAATAGAGCTACGGAACCATCAGACCTAACCACCATGTGACCACTCGACCTTAACTGCGTGATAGTCGGGGAATTTGGTGGGACCGCCCATTTCGGTGGAACTGCTAGAATTAGCTTTAGATAATGAATTTAACTAGGAGTTAGCAAACTTTGGAGGAGAAAATTGTGGAAAGGCTGACATAAGTCATAACTAAGGCATATTTTCACCAAATTGGATGCAAAAAAGAGGCTAGATAGCCATTTTTGGATATTCTTAACTCATTGAGACAGGTTTTAGAGGCATGTGAGCATTGTAAACACACTTTTGTTGTAATTTGGAGCATAATAGAGGGGCCCAAGGATTGGAAGTTGGACCAAGGAGACGTAGCCCAGGAGGGGTGAAATCCTCATCAAATCTTTGTGTTGTGTGTTGTATTTTGATGTTCTTTGTTGTTATTTTGCTGTTGTTCAACATATGTTTTATGTTAAATTGTTTATAACATTTACATAAGAAACTCTCATGGGAATCAGTTAATTAAGAAAAAATGGTGAATCCTTAAGCACTTGATAAGAAAATGATAAACTTCTTGGGTTTTATTCTGAATGGGGAATTAGCAAAACATTACTAATCTGCTTCATTTTAGATCAATGGATCTAGTTGTACCACAATCTGTTACACCTCAAATATGGTTTCTGCCTAAAATTCATTTCTCTCAATCTGATAATTTGGGTGATTCTCCCTTCCCTTTCCTACCAAACAACCATATCTATGTTGATGTATCTAGCTATCATCTACTTTGTCCATATGTTTATTACCCTACCTGGATATATCATAAATAATTATGATCTACCTAATCTGGTATCTTCTCATCTCTAATGTTTTCACTCTTGGTGAGGCCTGGAAACATTTGAGGTCGAATGAATTTTCTCCTTTGTGGATGTGTTCACCCCGAACCGGATATGGGGTCCATGTTGAATATACACTTGTGGTCTACACTCTCTCTTCGACCTAAGATCCAAATATAGACTTATAGTTATGCTCTTCTTTGGTTTGGACTGTCAGATTACTAGATATAAAGTTTTTCATTGCAAAACACATAGACATAGTTCAAAACTATGTGGGTTGGAACCTTTGACCTTGACAAAAAATTCAACTACATTTTACGAGAAACTCTAAATGGTGTGTTTCATTAAGTCTTCATGTTATAACATTCTTAACTCTGTTAAAAGTCAAAGTCTACTTCACACACAATTGACAAAATTTATTCTTGATCATTATTAATTCACGACCACTTTGGTTAATTCACGTCTCTAAATTCGAACTCATCATGTTATAATTTTTTCACACAAGACTCAACATTCCTCATTCACAAAGCATTCATGCATACTCATACTGCTCTGTGAGGACTAATTATCTACACACATAGTCCTGAATTCACATCCACTCAAAAATCACAATTTTTACAAGGGATAACTTATCAATTACAAAACAAAAAGGTTAGACACAATGAAGGATATTTAGACACTTTCCATTAGCTCATGATATATATGATATGGCTTGATCACATGATAATTATTGGCTCTTTCATCTGTTTCTCCTAGACCTCTAATGGTCATTTTTCCTCTCTTGGCTATCTCCTTCTCTTTATTCACTCTATCCTTCCTACTTTCATTCATAACAAGGATCAATTTTGTACAACAATGATGGTTTGTTGATATCCACTAAAGGTGGACCTAATTTTCCACACAAGGATATATCAAATCTAAACCTAAAACCTCTAACTCCTTAACAAATCTCTCCAAATAGTGGATTACATGTTGATGAGTGAATAATTCCTCATTTCCTAAATAAATCACCATTTTAACAAGAAAATCAAATCCCTATCTTTTAATTACATAAATTTGACTTAAATTAAATTAAGGGAACCCACACCCTTTAGGAAATGTGGCAAGACCTCCTAGGTTCATGTTGACTTGAAGAAATGCTACTACATAAGTTTATCGACTAGAAGAAAGCCCATTGGTACTGTATTGCTATTTCAGAAAAAGTGGAAAGTTGGAAAAATAAAAAGCTCGATTAGTAGAAAAAGGTTATTCCTAGGTAGAGGGAATTGAATTTTGTGAGATGTTTTATCGTGTTTCTAAGTTAAATTTTGTTATATTTCTTTTATCTATTGTTATTGATTTTTATTTGAAGTAGAATAGATAGACGTGAAGATAATATTCCTACATGAGGATCTAGAAGGAGAAATCTACATGAAGCAACAAAAAATATTTATAGTGAAGGGGAAGAAATAACTAGTATGCATGTTAAAAAAGTTCCTATTGCTGGAAATACTGGCGGGGGGGTGAAGCAGTATTTCTTTTACAATTTTTACTTTACCGGTTTAGATTACTTATAAATAGAACACAAAAATGAACAATACATAATAATAATTTTATTAATGAGAAATATTGAGCACTCCAATCCTATTTTAACAATAAATCAAATGCAATAATGTTTAGGGCTCCAAACCTAGATAAAGACACCAATCCACAATCCACCGGGCTCTAACTTGCACATTTCTAGGCATAAACGTGGACTTCATGAGGTTCCAACCTTGTTTTTATGAGGTTCCAGCCTCTAGGGCTCCAACCCTCTCCACTAGCATAGGCTCCAACATAATCTTATTGAGGAATCCTATCCTTTAGGGCTCCAACCCTATGCTTCAATTCTTCAATAGAATTTCAATGGTTCTTCAAGGCTTCCTCAATGCCGTCTGTAACAAGCCCTTACAATATCTTCAAATTTCCTTCAACTACGCCCTCACTTAGCTCATCAATGACAACTTTATCAATCACTGAAGGAGTGTTCATATCTTTTCATGATACCCAAAACAAGTTCCTTCAATGACACTCCATCATGGCCTTTAACAAAGCATCATGATCTCCAAGGATTCTTCCAAGATCAACTTCTACAAGTCTTCCAAATGTCTTCAAGAATGCCTCAAGTTGTCTTCAATAAGTTATCCCAAAAATTGTCCAAGACAATGAAGGCTTCTCCAAGGTATGCTCCAAATATTCAAGAATGCTTCACAAGTCAACAATCCTTTACTAGTCTTCACTGGTCAACAGGTCTTCACAAGTCAACAAGTCTTCACAATGTCAACAAGTCTTCACAAATTCTGCATACTAGACTTCAACAAGTCTGCTAGATGCTCAAGATTGTCTCCAAATAAACCTTTAAAGTCAATACTCCACATACAAGGATATATGCTCTAAGATTCAAACGCTAGCTAACTATAATTATTTTCAAGAGTTTTCTCCTTAAACAACTCCTCTTTATAGGTGTTTTACAATGGTGTCTTTTCGACAACTCTTTTTTCCAAGTGCACTCCTATGATGCTTCATCAAAAACCCCTCTTCACATGTATACTCCAATAGTACTTCTTCCTCCAATTGTTCTCCAAATGATGCCTAATGCCTACTCTAAAAATTTCAACAACCATCTTCAATAGATTTGCACAATAAGTCCTCCAAGGGTTGTCCCAATAATGGCTCCAATATGTGCTCAATATATTACTTCAACAAATCCAAAAGGTGCTCTAATGATGACTTCAAACATGACTATAACAAAGGACCAAGACTTATGTTTAACAAGATTGCTCAAAAAAAATAGTATAAGACTATAACTAACAAGGTCAAAATCCTTCGCAGGTCAAATTTATTACAACTCAAACACAAGGCCAAAATTATAAGTTTGATGCAGAATTGTCACAGGTTCATAGGCTATCATAGAGGGCCAAAATTACAGTTCTATCACAGAGGCCAAAATTATAGGCACAATAGATCGAAATTTTAGGTTTGCAATAGGCCTTTCAGAGGGACGAAAATTGCAGTTTGAAATTTTAGGGTTTTAGGCTGAGTTGTACAAATATGTTGTAGGTATGAAACAAGTTTGAATTTTAGAGGATAGGGTTCAAAAACCAGTCTTGAAAAAAACAACAATATTCGCCACATAAGAGCTTCAACCATAGTCTTTATATCTATGTGCTTCACCGAATTGATTGTCTGAAATAAAGCATCAATCATTCTATTTATACTTGTTTATGTATATGAAAAGATGTGTCTTTTGATAGGAGGGTTGGCATGACCATCTAGAAGCCGAACTTTATAAAATTAAATGATTTTTTATTTTATTATATTTCTGAGAAGCTGGCTTGTAATAATTCTCATGTTCTTGTGTTCAAATTTCACCATTGTTTTTTCTTTTTATTGAGAATATCTTGCAATGTATTTGAGGCTTCACAATATATATTTTTCTAGAAAGTTTTATTATTGATCACCACCAATAGAAGCTAGTAACTATTTTAAAAGAATTTCCCCAAATGTAATGCTAATAATTAGTTTCACATGCCTTTTTGACTAGATATCATTTCCAAGAGGACTCCAAAACTATAAACATTATTACATCTTGAGAGACATAATACTCATGATCTAGGTAGCCAACAGTTCCATGAACTAAGCTTAATAAATGAGTTGTTCCTTCTAATGTCATGCTTGAAAGTCCAAATTCAAAAGCTTTTGCCCTCATTTCCTTATCAAGGAGGATATTTCTACTCTTCAAATCCCCTTGTATAATGGATTGAATTATGTGTAGCTATTTAATGCCATTAGTCGCATCTTCAACACTTAGGAATTCATTCATTCATTCATACTAGAGCTAGGGCATCTTTAATACATTAGGTCGTGCTTCAACACTTGCTCTAGGATTATAGATTAGGGCTTCTTTACATGGGATTTTTACTCATTGTAATTAGGCCATCTAGCCATCTTCAAGGTCATATTGACATCAATGACAAATTTGAGCAACACCTACATGGGTTAAATCAACCACGAAGTATTAGGTATCAAAAACTTGATACGTATATATTGGAACTTGGCTTGTGTTTAGTCAATTTAGTGTTGTCTAAATTGCTATCATAAATTGTCAACCCGGGGCTCGTAAGCTGATGAAGTGAAGGTGTACTATATGTACTTAAGCAACCTCTTACATCTTTTTGTCGTTTGGGGGTGTTGTTTGTGGTCAATTTATCTCCCTAAGATGGAATGGAGGTTTTATAAACAGATGAGTGATAGTGTGTGTAAGGTGATTTCTAAATGAGTGAGTGTGTGTTACTGGTGGTTTCTAACTACCTTCTAAACTTGCAAAGAAAGAGCTTGAAAGAAATAACTTGAAATGAAACAGAAAGCAAAGCATAAAAACCACTTTCTAATGGCACTAGTCACTACTCATGCTACTGCAATAAAAAGGTCAGAAAAACCACTTTAAAGACCAATTATAATGTTCATCTCTTCCTAACACTTTGTTTCCAACATATAGTACTATGTGAAACACGATTAAGAAGTAGTTAGATATAAGTCTAAAAAGTAGTCAAGCTCTAAGATGACAAATTATAACACCACTGTGCCTCTCTCCAACATTCTGCTTCCAACATACATTGTAATGTGTAATAAGTGAAGAAAGAGTTAGTGATATAAGTCAAAAACTACTCAAAGCAAGCTGTAATTTATTAGTATTCTGATCTCTTAAAGATGAACAACTTATGATAAGGAGACCATCAATATGTTAGCATACAACTTGAGAAACTAAACTAGAAATCAAGCTAGAAAAAGAGAGAAAAGGCAGCAACTATGAATATGACAACTGAAAATACCATTAGAGATAAAGAAAATACAACAAAGACACACAATCCCGGGCTAACACCTGCAGAAAACAATCCTGATCAGTTAAAGTAAATGCTGGAAACGAAAGTAAATCAAAACTGTACATGTATTAAAGAAAAGGAAAATTGCTGAATTCGAAAGAAGGAAATGGCAAGAACATAAAGGCAAATTTACTGTACAGAGGCTGTTATGAATGGGGGCCCTCCATCCACAAAACCCAAGGAAAGATCAGCTACTTGAAGTCAAAACAGCACAATCTTCTATTAACTCATATGCAGAAATTACAGTAAAAAGTGCTGAAACAGCAGCTTTAAAACAGAGTTTCTGTATACACTAAAATTGCAGCAATTACATAAACACATCAACTAAAAAACTAATCCTTAAGCGTACGCAGATGTTGGATTTATAGGCGTATGAACAACTGCCTACTGCGTAAAACATGAAACGAGAAATTAACTAACAGTCATGCTAATTAAAGGTACAACAACACGTAAACAGGTCCGTGTTTTATCTAGAGGGTACAGTCGTCATGGAGGTTGAATCCAAGGTTGGATATTGTCTCCCATAACCTGCGTAGCGTGGAGGAATCGCCATCTGGAGTGACGTGACCTTTCAGCTCAAGCAGCACCGTTTGAGCTAGCTTTGTTGACCGAAGTTTGATCCACGTTGACCGGAGGTGTGCGTGGCGTTGCTGACCGAACCAATAGCATAGGAACCTTTAACACCTTCATTCCCACGTGCCCATGTGATTCGTTTTTCAAAATGACACGTGGAACATAGAGATCAATGAAAAGGCTGCGGAATGACTAGATAGCTGCGGAATTGCTGAATGGCTGCGGAATTGCCAGACAGCTGCGGAATCTCTGTGCATATGTCAAAAATCTAGACAAACAGTCAAACATTAACAAAGTTAACCAATCATGCTTAAAGACATCAAATGTAATGATTTGGATAGGTTTATGAGGAAAATAGGGCAAAAGAGAGGGATAAGCGAGGAAAAGCTATAGGTAATGATAGATAATTAGGTGCAAATTAGAGGCTCTACATACCCCCACTACGAGGGTGTTGCATGTCCTCATGCAATGAAAACATTGTTTAATCCACCTGCTGAGATGCCTCTGCTAAGACATCTAGTCTTCTCCTCTTCCTCTGTGTAGCCACATTGACTCTTGGTTTCCTCACCAAGCATCTGAATTTTATATTGACCAAGGCTTTGCTTAGCTTCCTGCATTTCTTCTTTAGCTTTCTGTTTTCCCTTTGCCAAAGGCCCAGATGAAGCATGGTATTGTCGTGGACCATCTTGTCCACCTTAGCTTGCTCCTTCAATTTTTTATTCTCTTGTATGATGTGGCGATTTAAAACTTCAAGCTCAAAATGTTCCTGTTTGAGTGAGTGAACTTGCTGCTCAAGAGGTAGAACAGTGCTTGGACCAGCAGCAGCTTGTTCTAATGTCTCCAGGTAATTATAAACTTTCTGCTGATCTGGGTCAATTTCTGGTGACCTCTTTGGACTAGGCTCATGCTCAAAAGGACTTTCCTCACGTGGAGGACTAGTCTCAACATGCTCAACATGTGGAGGGCTTTTCTCAAAGTCAAGTCTTGTAGCAACCTTTTCAGGTGTGCTCAAGTCAATAATGAGTGACTCCTTATCCTTTGTGGCCCCCACTTTGCCTTGTAGCCTGCTGCTCCTCCTCACAGTGGTGATGCTCTGTTTTTCCTTCTGTTGCTTTTGCTTTTGTTTTTGCATCTTCTTGGAAAGGGCAGCCTCATGAAGTTGGGCCAATCTATGTGCCAATGGCTGAGTGTCCTCTTCACTGGAATTTTCAGGAGTAAGGTAGGTTTCTTGGGCTATAGCTTTTCCTTTATCTTTCTTTTATCTCTTCCTACTCTCCTTTTTCTTTTGAGCAGCCTCTTGGACAATTTCTTGCAGGGTTTCTGTAATGATTTCTTGGGCTGTTTGCTCAATGTCTACAGCATGCTCATTTTCTTCTTCAGAATGATGTGCAGCAATTTTTTCTTGGACAACAATTTCAGGGACAACAGTTTCTAATTGGACAACAATTTCTGGGGTAATTTCCTCTCTTATTTTCCTTCTACTCTTTTTAGGCACTTGAGGTGAACCACCAGAGGCTTCCCCTATCTCTTGGAAATGATTCCTTACAAGAAATCTTTCCCATGTATCTCTTTTTGCTTTCAACTGTTCTTCAACTAGTATCTTGACAAGCCCATGATGATACAAATGTGGCTCAATGTTTCTTGGGTTTCTTTGGACTATTGAGCACATTTTTCTAAGGCTTGAGAGTAAAAAGTATGGAAGGTTAATGTCATGCTCTCCTAAGAAATGCATCATAATTTTGGCATGGTAAACATATAGAATTCCAAACCTTCCCTCACATGTAAAGAATTTTTGTACTAGTAGAAGCAAAGCTGTCCATTCTTCTTTGACAAGATTAACAGGGATTCCCTTTGTAAAAATGCTAGTGTCCATACCTGGATTCTTCAGAATTTGCTTCCATTGCTGGTCTTGTACTGATCGGTTTTTGAACCATCTCTCCCCAGTTTGTGGTAGTGAAGTGGCCTGTGCTAAACTGCTTTCGGTGACTGTAAATTTCAGATCTCCTATCTCCACTTGGTTGTCTTTGTCTTGGAAAGAACGTGCAAAAGCCTTGGTGACCTCTCTATGGTAACCCTTGAATTTTTGGATGCACTGGAGCCAATTTGCCTTCTGCAAAGCGTCTTTGACTTGGGGATATCCTTCTAGAAATTTGGAGCCCTCTGGCTCTGCCCTCAAAAGTTTACCCATCAGCTCTCTGGCTTGTCTTACGGCTCTGTTTTAATACTTTGGAAAAAGGGTTATACGGCTTCAATAGTGGCTTCAACACAACATAACAGCTGTAATACACTCACAACAGTGGTCAAAGTTTAGCAGAGGAGGAAAAAAATGAAACAGAGTATGGTTACGGTGGTAGAGTAGTGAATAAGGCAGAGCAGTGGAAAACAAGGGAAATGCGGAAGTGAATCAACAACGTGAATGAGATTATACATGCGTAGGAGGGTTATGAATAATGGGAAGAAACGGTTAAGTCCCTTAGACATCGGTCATAAGTGTACATTTGGCTGCGGAATCATAACGCAGACAGCCGTAGTACAATTGTCTACGTCACTCAGGTACAAAAGTTTTTAATGGAAGAGCAGCCGTGTTTGAGTTTTAAAATTGTGATGAATAGGGACCGTTAAGGCTGAGAGATACGCGGATTTCCGGTCAAGTAATGGAAAGGATTGGCAATCATTACATTAAATGGCTGAAAACACAATCCGTAAACCATGCAAAATGTTATAACCGTAGGTTTAGAAATTAGATCATACCTTATGTATCCGCGCTTTGATTCCTTTTGCTCATCTGACACTAACCTTTCATTGTTTATTGCTACTACATGACCTTTTTTTCAATTTTTGCTGATGATTTTTGGACTGCAGATTCCTTCTTAAAACAGACTGTGTTTTTTTTTATGCAGGTGCAGAAAGTGTATCGGCTGCGGAATTGGGATGTTGGCTGCGGAATTGCTCCTCAGCTGCAGAAACTGCAGTGATACCCTCTGTCTGCACAAAACAACTTTAGCTGTGTGAAATAAATCTGACAATAACTTTATTGGTGAGATGGAATGTAATGGATGGATGGATGGAAAGAAATGAGGTGGAGTGAGAGTGATTGGATGAATGAGATGGTGAATGAAGTGGATGAAATGGCGAAATGAGATGGAACAAGGAGGAGAGAGAGATTTTTTTTTTTTTTGGAAAATGTGAGGTGTCAGGTGACCCTGATTTTCACCTCAGATTTTCTGCATAGGACTGCCAATCAGAGACTGGTTTTCAGGCCTATACATTTATTTATTTATTTATTTATTTTTCAAAAACCAAAGATTAGGCTGATGGAGGAGAAGAATCCTTCTCCACCAACCTGATTGCAGAATCTTCTTTGAACAATTTGACAAATTCCTCTTTTGAGAGTGGCTTCTGGTAGATCTTCAAGCGATGGCCATTCACAATAAGAGGAGTATGAAATTCATCAATAGTTTTCACTCGAACTGCTCCATTGCTAAAGACTTCATCAATCTCATATGGCCCAAGCCAATGAGTTTGAAATTTTCCTTTGAAGTCTTTAAACTTTGAATCAAACAATAGAGCCCAATCTCCTTTCTGAAACTTTCTTTCTTTGATGTGTCGATCATGCCATTTAGTTCTTTGGTGCTGAACTAGATCGGTCCTTAGAATTGCATCTTGTCTTATTTCATCTAGCTCATTTAGCTGGTCCATTCTGTGTTTTTGGGCTTCCGAGAGGCTCATCCCCAATTGGACTGCCATCTTGAAGGTCTTGATTTGGAACTCAATGGGGAGCAGGACTTCCTTCCCATAAACAAGTTCATAGGGAGAATGTCCTGTGGTGTTCCTCCATGTAGTTCTATAGGCCCATAAGGCTTCAGGAAGCCTTTCCGCCCAATCTCTTCTATGAAGATGAACAGTCTTGGTGATAATGCCTTCAAGAACTTTATTGGTAGATTCCACTTGGCCATTTGATTGCGGATGGTATGGAGTAGATGTTCTGTGCTTGATCTTATATTCCTCCATCAGCTTCTCCATCAATTTAGATGTAAATTGGCTTCCCTGATCTGTCACAATTTCCCTTGGGACACCAAAACGAGTGAAAATATCCTCAAAAAGAAATTGAACAACTGAATTTTCAGTGGCAGAAGGCAATGCCTTGGCTTCTACCCACTTAGTAACATAATCAGTACAAACCAATATATACTTCTTTTGCTTTGATGGTGGATTAATAGGTCCAACGAAATCTAGAGCCCATTTCTCAAAGGGTTCGATGCATACCTGTGGCTGTAGTGGCATTTCATTTGAAGGAGTTGGTCTCCCAACTCTTTGGCAGCTGTCGCACCTTCTAACATATTGCTTTGCATCTTTAAAGAGAGAAGGCCAATAATATCCTAGAGAAAGGATTTTATAGGTTGTCCTCTTGTCAGCAAAGTGTCCGCCGCATGGTTCATCATGACATGCCTTAAGGATGTCAGGCATTTCATCTTCCCGAACACATCTTCTGATTATACAATCTGGCCCTGTTTTGAACAATTCATTAGAAATCCAAGAATAATGTGAACTCTCCTGAATGATTTTCCTTTTCTCATTAGGAAATAAGTGTAGAGGTAGCTTCCCTGTAACTAGATAATTAGCAATATCTGCATACCAAGGAGTCTTGGTAGTTACTGCAAACAAGTATTCATCTGGAAACTTATCTTCTACTGGAGAATCTTCATTAGTGTTTTGGATTCTAGACAAGAAATCAGCTACTGTGTTTTGTTTCCCAGGTCTATCTAACACAGTAATGTTGAATTCTTGTAAAAGTAAAAGCCATCTTGTAACTATGCCATTAGTAACAGGTTTGTTCATTAAATATCTTATGGCAGAGTGATCAGTATGGAAAAAAGTTTCATAGCCGGTTATGTAGTGTCTAAACTTATTGATCGCATGTACCACAACTAAGAACTCTTTTTCTGTAACAGTATAATTTAACTCAGTGGGAGTCAAATTTTTACTGGTGTAATAAATGGCATAAGGGATCAAATCCTTTTGTCCCAAAACAGCTCCTAGAGCTGTATCTGAAGCATTAGTAGAAATGTGGAAAGGGAGTTTCCAATTTGGCCCCCTTAAGATGGGTGCTTTAGATATTCTAGTCTTTAAAGTTTTAAAGGCAGACTGACACTCAGGATCCCATTTGAACTCACAGTCTTTGGTAAGCAATTTGAAAAGAGGAGATGCTATCTTAGTGAAGTTTTCAATAAATCTTCTATAATATCCAGTAAACCCAAGAAAACTTCTAACATCTTTCTGGCAATTTGGAACAGGTAACTTGGAGATGACTTCCACTTTGGATCTATCAACCTTAATCCCATCTCCTGAAATATGATGTCCTAAAACAATCCCTTCAGTAAACATCATAAAACACTTTTCATGACTTAAAGAAAGATTTGTTTCCTTACATCTTATCAGTACTTTTTCCAAATTTTCCAAAGCTTCTTCAAATGTATTACCGTAAACTGTAAAATCATCCATATAGACCTCTACACAATCATGGATTAGATCTGAAAAGATACCTAATACAGCCCTTTGAAAAGTAGCAGGTGCATTGCACAATCCAAAAGGGAGTACTCGGTAGGCAAAAGTTCCCCAAGGACAAGTAAATGTGGTTTTGTCTTGATCTTCAGGTGCTACCTGAATTTGATTATACCCACTAAAACCATCCAAGAATGAGAAATACTTTTTACCTGCTAAAGTGTCTAGTACTTGATCAATAAAAGGTAGAGGGAAATGATCCTTTAAGGTTGCCTTGTTCAATTCTCGATAATCAATGCAAACTCTCCATTTACCATTCTTTTTGGGCACTATAACCAAGGGAGAAACCCATTGGCTATCTGAAATGGGATAAATGAAGTTTACCTTGAGTAATTTCTGGAGTTCTTCTTTCACGATTTCCCTAAGGTTTGGATTCATCCTTCTCTATGGTTGCCTAATAGGTCTGCTGTTTTCTTCAATATAGATGTGATGAATACAAGTCTTAGGATCGATTCCTTTCATGTCAGTGTATTCCCATGCAAATGCAGTGGAATGTTTTTGCAAAAGTTTGGTTAATTCTTCTTGTTGTGGTCTTTCCAAGTTTCTGTTAATGTTCAATGTTTTTCCTGGAAGGATTTCAACTGTAGAACTACCAAACTCTTCCATTGAGAAGAGAGACATCTGTCTAGAGGAGAGATATTCAATGTCCGCATCTAACTGAAACTGTGTAGAGTCATATTCTAAAGGTATTTCAAAATTTTCTAATGTATTTAGGATTTGACTGTCTTCACTGATCTCAGAGATGGTTAGAACAGGTTGTATAGTATCCTCATCATCGACCCACTCATCTTCTCCTATTTCTGTTATTGCCTTTGCTGGAGGATACAAGTTGAATTTCTTGGTGGAATTACCATCTGATATATACATGTCTCCAGACCTACAACTGATAAAAGCATCAGCTATTGCTAGCCAAGGTCTTCCTAAGATAAGAGGATGTCCTCCTAGATTGTTCTTGGGAGTTAAAATCATAAAATCAACTGGATATTCCCAAGAGTCTAGGGAGACTGGAATGTCTTCCAATACACCATCAGGTTTAATGATTGATCGATCTGCAAGTTGCAGTAAAGTAGGTGTAAAGAGAAGATTAGGAAGCTTTAACTGATCCATGGTCTGTCTACTCATGATGTTGATAGCGGCTCCTAAGTCAATCAAAGTATTTGGGATTTCAACCCCATTAATATGAGTTTTGACAATAGGGCTACCGGGATCCACATACTTTTGCATGGTAATCTTACCCATCATAATGTCTGCAATTTTTCCAACCAGATGTATCCTTTTGGTATCTCTGGTTCTCTTTCATGTTTTCTTCAAACTCAACTCCTTTATTGTCTTTGCTAGAATGGGAATTTCCTTAATGGATTGTAACAAGGGGATCTTGATACAGACATTCTTCAATTCATCTAGAAAACTATAGTCAGGCAACCAAATTTGCTTTTCCACTCCTTTGTCAATTTGTAATCTTTCAGGAAAAGGAGGTGTAGCTAAAGATGTAGGTTGCTCAACTATGGGAGTTGTGGGGGTTGATTCTTTTTCTTTTTCTTTTTGGATATTTTGGTTTTGAAGTGATACTTCAGAATCCTTATTGACCTTAAGAGATTCTTCCTCAGAAATGCTTGGCTGTTGAATATTTGTAGAAGGTTGATCTAGGATTCTACCTGATCTGAGTTGTACTTCATTGAGAGGAACAACCATATAGGTAGGGAATGGTTGACCTTCCATCATGTAAGCATTTTGAGGGTTCCTATTATTGGGATTTGGTAATGGCTGAGAGGGAATTTGATTTGACTTCTGCTGGGATTGAAGCAAGAGTTGAGAATTTTGATTTTGTGGAGGAGGTTGTTGTTGTTGAGGGTATGGCAATGATAGTTGTTGACCTTGATTTGGAAGTTGTGGAGCTTGCTGGTTCTGGAAAGATGGACGATATTGATAGAATTGAGCAAATCTCCCATAAGGATTTTGCATGCTTTGCATCCATGCTTGAAAAGGATTTTGAGGTTGAGGCCAGGGTTGTTGCCAAGGATTCCAATTTGGTTGGGTTTGAAAATTCATAGAGTTGTTAAACCCTTGACTCTGTTGCCCTTGCCAACGTCTCCTTGCAACAAAACAGAGAGATTCAAGTGTATTTGGATCCTCTTGAAAGACTGCTTTGAGGCCAGGAATTGAAGGACAATCCTTGGTCTCATGAGTTTCTGAGCAAATTACGCATGTTTCTACAACGTGTGCATCCAAGGGACATTCCCTTAAAGCATGTTTCTTTCTACATTTCGGGCAAAAAATGGCCAAAGCCTCAGCTTCTGCTTTTTGTTTATTGTGAATCTTAAGGGTATCTAATTGTTCACTAAGACTCCCTAATATGTCAGTTTTGAATTCATCAAGCATATTGCCGATTTCAGCCCTACTTACTGATCCCGTTGCAGATTTATTTGCTCTAAGGAGAGAAGGATCTCTAGGCCCTTTTTGAGTTTTTGATTTGCCCCTTGAGAGATGGATACATAGTTCTGCTATATCATTGAGTGAAAGTTGAGATATATCCCCTTTCCCCATCATGTTCAAGATATCTATCCATTCATCCCTAATGGCTTTTAATAGGAGGGCTTTTAAGGTCTCTTCATCCAAGTTACTCATTTTTGCTCTTTTCACGTTATATTGAAATCTTTCAAGTAAGTCTTCTAAGCTCTCATCTTCTCTTTGTATCATTTTAAATACCTCATCCTTGTGATTAGTAGGCATACAATAGTCCAGATACCTATCCAAAAATGTTTGTTTCATTTCATCCCAAGACCTAATGGATTGAGTGAGTAACCCCATGAACCATTTCAAAGCTTGATCCTTCAATGTTGAAGGGAACAATTTGAGTTTCTGCGAGTCATCCAGATAGTCATAAGTTCGACAGACAACTTCAAACTCAAACAAAAATGTTTCAGGGTCCTCAGTTCTTAACCCATGGAAATTTGGGAGGACAGATGGCGATATGTTTTTCATAGTAGCTCGGGAATCCTCATTAACAATGGGAAACCCAAATGAGTTATCCCCATCTCTATTTCCTCCTCCAAGGGGACCTCTACCTCCTCCATTGTTGTTGTTGTTTCCTCCTCCTCCTCTACCTCTACCTCTACCACCTCCTTCTTCCTCTGCCATGATGGTTCCCCTAGGGATTTCAAGGTCTTCTAGTTCTTCTACAAAGGGTGAATGAGAAGAGATTTCTCCTTCTTCTTCAGATGATTCTACTTCCTCAATTACAATTGGTCTTTCTGTAGGATAAAGACAAGGGTCTCTTCCTGGTTCAAATTCAATAGAAGGTGTGGGAGAGTCAATTCTTGGCTCTTGAATTCCAGGAATTCTAGGGCTAGGAGTGTCGGTTGGAGATGAGGGAGGTGTCTCTTGTCTATCCCTTGAAGCAGATGGACTTGTAAAAATTGAACTTCGAGCTCTAGCTAAAAACCTTCCCCTAGAATCTCTAGCTCTATGCATGTCATTTTTTTATTATTTTTCTTCAAGTCAAGTTAATAGTCCTTTTTCTGATCTTCCAGGTCACTCTAGGTGCAAGAAGAGAGCATACTCAAGAAACTACTAAATCAATAACTTTCTCTTTTCTGATCCTCCAGATCACTTTGAAGTACAAGAGGAGAGCATACTTTGATAGGTTATCAACTTCTTTCCTTGAAATTTTATGTTTTTTTTTTTCTAAGAATATGGCTACTTAATTTCACTTCCCCGGCAACGGCGCCAAAATGTTTAGTCAATTTAGTGTTGTCTAAATTGCTATCATAAATTGTCAACCCGGGGCTCGTAAGCTGATGAAGTGAAGGTGTACTATATGTACTTAAGAAACCTCTTAGATCTTTTTGTCGTTTGGGGGTGTTGTTTGTGGTCAATTTATCTCCCTAAGATGGAATGGAGGTTTTATAAACAGATGAGTGATAGTGTGTGTAAGGTGATTTCTAAATGAGTGAGTGTGTGTTACTGGTGGTTTCTAACTACCTTCTAAACTTGCAAAGAAAGAGCTTGAAATAAATAACTTGAAATGAAGCAAAAAGCAAAGCATAAAAACCACTTTCTAATGGCACTAGTCACTACTCATGCTGCTGCAATAAAAAGGTCAGAAAAACCACTTTAAAGACCAATTATAATGTTCATCTCTTCCTAACACTCTGTTTCCAACATATAGTACTATGTGAAACACGATTAAGAAGTAGTTAGATATAAGTCTAAAAAGTAGTCAAGCTCTAAGATGACAAATTATAACACCACTGCGCCTCTCTCCAACATTCTGCTTCCAACATACATTGTAATGTGTAATAAGTGAAGAAAGAGTTAGTGATATAAGTCAAAAAATACTCAAAGCAAGCTGTAATTTATTAGTATTCTGATCTCTTAAAGATGAACAACTTATGATAAGGAGACCATCAATATGTTAGCATACAACTTGAGAAACTAAACTAGAAATCAAGCTAGAAAAACAGAGTAAAGGCAGCAACTATGAATATGACAACTGAAAATACCATTAGAGATAAAGCAAATACAACAAAGACACACAATCTCGAGCTAACACCTGCAGAAAACAATCCTGATCAGTTAAAGTAAATGCTGGAAACGAAAGTAAATCAAAACTGTACATGTATTAAAGAAAAGGAAAATTGCTGAATTCGAAAGAAGGAAATGGCAAGAACATAAAGGAAAATTTACTGTACAGAGGTTGTTATGAATGGGGGCCCTCCATCCACAAAACCCAAGGAAAGATCAGCTACTTGAAGTCAAAACAACACAATCTTCTATTAACTCATATTTAGAAATTACAGTAAAAAGTGCTGAAACAGCAGCTTTAAAATAGATTTTCTGTATACACTAAAATTGCAGCAATTACATAAACACAGCAACTAAAAAACTAATCCTTAAGCGTACGCAGACGCTGGATTTATAGGCGTATGAACAACTGCCTACTGCGTAAAACATGAAACGAGAAATTAACTAACAGTCATGCTAATTAAAGGTACAACAACACGTAAACAAGTCCGTGTTTTATCTGGAGGGTACGGTCGTCATGGAGGTTGAATCCAAGGTTGGATACTATCTCCCATAACCTGTGTAGCGTGGAGGAATCGCCATCTGGAGTGACGTGACCTTTCAGCTCAAGCAGCACCATTTGAGCTGGCTTTGTTGACCGAAGTTTGATCCACGTTGACCGGAGGTGTGCGTGGCGTTGCTGACCGAACCAATAGCATAGGAACCTTTAACACCTTCATTCCCACGTGCCCATGTGATTCGTTTTTCAAAATGACACGTGGAACATAGAGATCAATGAAAAGGCTGCGGAATGACTAGATAGCTGCGGAATTGCTGAATGGCTGCGGAATTGCCAGACAGCTGCGGAATCTCTGTGCATATGTCAAAAATCTAGACAAACAGTCAAACATTAACAAAGTTAACCAATCATGCTTAAAGACATCAAATGTAATTATCTGGATAGGTTTATGAGGAAAATAGGGCAAAAGAGAGGGATAAGCGAGGAAAAGCTGTAGGTAATGATAGATAATTAGGTGCAAATTAGAGGCTCTACAGCTTGATAAGTATCAAATCAGATCTCTATGTATATTTCAAATTAGTGAGTGGCCATATTATGTATTTGGTCTTGTATATGAATGATAAATTGTTGATTGAAATTGGTAGGGAAATCATTCAAGTAGTGAAATATAGTCTCATATAGGAATATTTAACACATATAGGAAATTTTTCAACATGCATACTAGTTGTTTCTTCCTATAAGGTCTCTCATAATACCTTCGTTGAAGAAAACTATGTGCAGATTATATCCAAATCCACACATATCTATCACTCAATACATAATCTAGATAATGTTATTAATAACTTGCAAATAGACTGTAATAACGGCAGTAAACGATCTCACAAATAAACCAGGTGGTTGGATCTCCAACAAAAATGGAGATATCATTGATATCATCATGCCAAATTGCCAAAAAGAACCTCAACATTCCACTATTATTAACCTTTCAAACATCACTTTAGATGAGGCATCTGAATCTCTCCTTCAAAAAGGTTTAAACTTTGTTGTGAATCCTAATCAAAAACATGTTGAAGATATAATAAGAAACATCGAAGTAGCCATCAAAGACATTGAATTAATCAAAGCCGAGGAAATAAGAGAAGATGTCTCCAGAATTATAAGAATTGCAAAACCTCCTTCCAACAATATATCTAAAGATAAAATAATGGCATTAAAAAACATAAAAAATAACAAGGACATTGTCATTTTAAAGGTTGACAAGGGAAATTCCATTGTAGTAATGAACATACAAGAGTATGATGCAAAAATGTATGATCACCTAATCAATAGCGGATGCTATAGAATAATGGAAAAAGGCCCAAGCAAGAGAATCTTACATCAAGTTATCAACAAAATAAATGGATCATCCTTAGAAGCTACTACAAAAATAAAAATAACACCCTCTAGCTCAATTATCCCTAGAATATATTGTGCTCCCAAGATTCATAAGACTGACATCCCATTGAGACCTATAGTAAATACCATAGGATCACCCACTTATCTACTAGAAAAATACCTTGCAAAAAAGTTGCACCCATTATCTAGTAACACCTCCTCTTATGTTAAATATTTTGCATCCTTTGTCCAATGGGTCAAAAACTTAAAAATAAATGATGAAGATATCCTTGTTAGTTTTGACATAGTATCACTCTACACTAAGATCCCATTGGATGATGCTATCAAAGTTATGAGGACCATTATTGATAGTGAAACTATGGAATTACTAAAATTTTGTCTTAAATCATCATACTTTAGTTTCAAAGGAAGAATTTATGAGAAAACACATGGTGTAGCTATGGGATCTCCACTATCACTGATAGTAGCCAACATTTATATGGAGAAATTTGAACAAAAAGCTCTTAGTTCATTTCCTTACACACCAGAAGAATGGAAAAGATATGTGGATGACATATTCACAAAATGGTGTCATGGAAAAGACAAACTTGATGAATTTCTATCTCATATCAACAAATCTTAGAATAGATCAAATTCACTATTGAAATTGAAAATGAGAACCAATTACCTTTCCTTGATGTCCTTCTTATCAAGAAAAATGGAAAAATAGAACACCAAGTCTTCAGGAAGAAAACCCACACTAATAGATATATGCACACAAAATCTCATCACCATACGAGATAAAAAACTGGCATCATTAAAACCCTAAATACAAGAGCTTCAAGAATTTTTGATATAGATCATTTGAATCATGAACTTGACCATCTTTACGAAGCCTTTACAAAGAACATATACCATATTAACATCATTAAAAAAGTAATCCACCAAACTCTAAATAAAAGGAAATCAAAAATATCTTTAGACTTTCCTAAAATAACCCTTCCTTTCATAAAAGGATCTACAAATAAAATAGCCAAAATTTAAAAATGTCATGGTTTCCTTCACCGCTCTAAACACCATTGGAAAAATAATTGACTCTGTCAAAGACCAAGTGTACCCAAATCAACGTATAGTTGTTTACATTATTCCTTGTTCTTGTGGAAACAAATACATAGGTGAAATTGGTAGATTACTTAAAGTTAGACTCAAAGAGCATGCAACTGGCATATTGGGAAACAAAACATCAAAATCTTCCTTGGCGGAACATGCATGCTCCTCTTCTCATTACATTTGCATGGAAAATGCTAAACTTATCAAAAAATAAGAACACTATTTAAAAAGAAGAGTTAAAGAAGCTATAGAAATCGAAAAAAGGATAAACACCATGAACAAGGATGATGGTCTTAAACTTAGTAATACCTAGAAGCCTCTATTTAAGAAAATAAAAAATTTAAAAAGAATAATTAATAATAAAAAACTATTAATGAATTAAAAAGATCATGATCCAACACTAACAAAATCTATATCATTAAATATAAATAGCTCGATAATTACATTATAACTTCCCATTGTGAATTGCAACCCCTGAAGATGGACTCACTTTGAAGTCTAAAACACTGAGTTTCAAGAAAAATACTCACAGATTTTTCCACATCTTCTTACTAAAAATTCACATGTATGGAATCATTATTTGGAAAAAAAAAATAAGATAAATTTCCCATTCATGTCATTGATTTAATTGTTGGATGAATTACATAGAACAATTTACTTCACCAAGTTGGATCTTTGTTCATGATATCATCAAATTAGAATGAAGATTGAAGACATTTTGAAAACAATATTCAGAAGTCATGAAGGTCATTATGAATTTTTGGTAATGCCTTTTGGCCTCACTAATGCACCTTCCACATTTCAAGGTTTGATGAATTCCATTTTCAAACCCTTCCTTAGAAAATATATGTTAGTATTTTTGGATGATATACTAATCTACATCAAGTCTTGGAAGGATCATGTTCAACATGTTGACAGGGTGCTCAAACTATTAGAGGAGAAACAATTATATGAAAAAGCCTCCAAATGTTTCTTTGGAGGATAGGAGTGGGAATATTTGGGTCATATTGTATCTTATGAGGGTGTTAAGGTAGATCCTAACATAATTAAATCCTTTCAAGAATGAATTTAGGACTCTGTGTGTAGATAATTAGTCCTCATGGGGCAGCATGAGTATTCATGAATTCTTCTTGAATGAGGAATGTTGAGTCTTGTGTGAAAAAAATATAACATGATGAATTCGAATTCAGAGACGTGAATTAACCAAAGTGGTCATGACTTAATAGTGATCAGGAAGAAGTTCTGTCAATTGTGTGTGAAGAATTTGAATTTTAACAGAATTAAGAATGTTATAACGTGAAGACTTAATGAAAAACACCATTTAGAGTTTCTCGTAAAATGTAGTTAAAATTTTTGTCAAGGTCAAGATTCCAACCGACATAGCTTTGAACTATGTCTATGTGTTTTGCAATGAAAACCTTTATATCTATTAATAGGAAAGTCCATACCAAATAAGCGCATAACTAGAAGTGTATATTTGGATCTTAGGTCGAAGAGAGAGTGTAGAGCACAAGTGGATATTCAACATGGACCCCATATTAGGTTTAGGGTGGATACATCCAGGAAGGAGTAAAGTCATCTGATCTAAAATGTTTCCAGGCCTCACCAAGAGTGCAGAGATTAGAAATGAGTAGATCCCAAAATAGGAAGATCATAATTATTTATGAGATATCCAGGTAGGGTAATAAACATATGGGCAAAGTAGATGATAACCATGCACATCAACAGACATCTGGTTGTTTGGTAGGATCACCGAGATTATTCAATTGAGATAAATGAATTTTACACAAACAACATATCTGAGGTGCAACAGATTGTGGTACATCTAGATCCATCCAAACCTTGGATGACCAAAAGAGGTAAGCACTAAGTGTAAAGGAATTCAAAGTTTGAGCATTTCAAGTTATAAGAAAGAGTTTCTAAATGCTAGGGCTAAAAGGCCTTAGCACATTTTAGTCCGAGTGTGTGGTACTTACCATGGTCATATGACTTGATGCGAGAATTAAGTCCTAGTGCTAAAGGGAATATAAACTTGGGGGATTCGGTAATGAGCATTATTTCAAAAAAATTTGGTATTATGGTTCTTTAGGGAAAGTGCTAACAACATTATTGAAAATTCAACCTCAATCCTAGTTATCTTTGCACAATGATTTATAAGACCTCACAACAAGATCAAAGACCCATGAGAGAGAGCACACTGAGATTGATCCAAGAATGAATGTGATCTAGGCAGATATTGGTGGCCACCTACCTATTCCACCTAGACCCCTCAGTCAGTTTCATCTGTTTCGTTGTTCATTTCATCATTTACTATTTTTAGTAGTTTTTCAGGTCCTGAAGTTCTGGAGCAATTTTCACCCCCTAAATGACATTTTTTTGGGGTCCGCAACAAGCCTTTAAACATAGGCTATAGCTTGTGACAAAATCTGTAGTAATCAAAGAGACCTTTCCAACAAGGTATCATACGCACCAAACAAAGATAATATGACCAAGTTATGACCCCGAGAAGTTGGCTACCCAACTAACCCCAACGGGGCCCACAAACTCTTGGTGTTACATCTCCTGGGGTTAGGGTTTTGGTTTTTTAAGGTTTTCTCATGTTTTCCAATAATAAATAGCCCCTTGAACCTCATTGTAACATAGTTCAGAGGCATGTAGCCGCCACATCTCTTCTCAGAGAAAAGCTACCATTGCCTGAGCTATCTTATTTCCATTGTGTTTGTAAGCATAGTTCAATAATTTTCTATTAATGAAATGAAGTGTTTTTTTGCGGCATATCTGTGTTTATGATTATATATGCAAGTTGTCGTGTTCCTGTTTAAGTTCAGATCAATGGTATCAGAGCATTCTGCTCTTTCTCTATTTTTCTTTGCATGTCCCCAACGAGGTCAGGGTATAAGGAGATAGGGCTTGATCTGGTTGAACCATTGCAAGATCAGCCTCGCAAAACTTGATGACATCCCATGGTAGAAGAAAATGAAGATGAGGGGGTAGGAGATGATGGATAACTTTGCCCAGATCCTTCAATGACTACCCACAGGTGATGCATCTTCATTTGTCATCCACTCTGGAGGCACCAGTCCTTTTAAGGTACAAGTTAATTTCGATATTCCCATATTCGAAGGCTTGATAGATGTAGACACTATAGATAAATGGTTAAATCTATTCCAAGGATATTTATCAGTTGATGACTTTTCCAATCAGGAAAACATTACTTTTGCACTTATTAAAGTTGCCCCACATGTCAAGGATTGGTGGGAAACCTACTGTGAACAAAAGGATGAGAGTGGACCCTCATTATTTTTAGCCCCACCCACTTGGAATTCTTTTTGAGATGTCATCAAGGAACAATATTACCCTATTAGGAGATATGAAGACAAAGACATAAAGTGGACCACGCTACGATAGGGAAGGGACCAATATGTGCCAAAGTTCACAAATACTTTCCATACCCTTTGCACGAGGCTGGGTATCAAGGATACTAAGCGACATTTTATGCTTAAGTACTGCGACTGTCTACACAAGTACATCCAGAACGAGATGTAGTTCCTGGACATTTCCTCACTCGACACGACATATTGGTACACTGTCAATATTGAGCAGAAGTTTAAACAAAAGAAGAGAGACTTTGGATTTGTGAATCCAAAGCAAGGAAAAGGTGCCCCCAAACCAGAGAACAAAGGACCAAGCCAAGGCAGTGCTACCTGTTACACAGTGTTTTGTCACGCCTCCCACACTTCCCTATGACATACCCTGAAGTTCCTGAAACATGATCATTATACAATATAATCATTAATGTATACCACTCAGATCCCTGCTTTAACTTTGCCTAGAAAATATCTGAAGATTTCCCTGAAAAATAGCTCATGAAACCCTAAAATGAGAATCATCGACCTTATGAAGCTCAAAACTGCAATGATCGCCTGTTGCACCTTGTTAAGCTAGCGATGGCATCACTCTGTTCTCTCTCATACTCATGATGGTCTCAAAAAGGAATTTTTCCCAAAGAGGATGAGAAGCTTTGTGATCTAGAAGCTTCTAGAGTGGCAAGCTGGAGGTGGTTTCACATAGATGAGGTCAAATTCTCCTAATTTTACCTCTTGGTCTCATCCCTATGAGCTACCTCCTTAAGATGTGGGCCTAATCCTATCTTTAGAGGACGTCCAACTCCCTCTCCCAGCCTATAAATTTCCCCTCTACCTTTCCCAAATGGTTGATCAATGTCCAATTGCATCCTTATGCTGAGCTTATGCTAGAGTTCATTCCTTAGACTTGGAGAAGGAGTGTTGGATAGTTTCTTGACTTGGACTTGGATTACCACTCAAAGAGAGCCTTTCAACATCGAGGATATGGTTGTAAGCTTCCCTTTTATTCTTTAAATAATAGTACAACTATTGGTTCATCTTCCCTATATATATGTTCATGTATGTATTTGTTTGGCATTCCTTGATCAGTTAAATAGATTATTATTGGATTTTCTATTGGTTTTGGCATGCTTTGTTGTCTCTTGGTTGTTTGTGCAGGTACATAAGCGCTGAAAGAAGCAGGAACAATACCTTGACACAAGCAATTCGAGGATTTCAACAAAGGGAATCGGATTAGCATCAGAACAAGGTAGGCCTCCTCTCTTGTTCTATTTTTCAATCATAATCTAGGAAGATGTCTAGTTGATTGTCCTCTCAAGTTTCTAGACCCACTCATTGGGCTAGAGGGATCATCTCTATCCGTAGAGAGGATTAACCTTCACAACAAAATGGCAACTCCGCTGGGGAGACTATGACCGTTTCCTTCATATCCTTCACCGTGTCTTTTGATGAGTTTGGTCAACCATTGATTTTTAGACTTCATTGCCTTCTTGTAGTTAGTGTCCTTACCTGGTAGATGTCTGAAGAATGTTAGCTTGAGCTATTTTTGAAAATTTTAGATTTCTTTGCCCTTTTCCTTGACCATCGCTGATATGAGCCTGACAATCATGATGAAATTGCAAGTTTTTTAGTTACAATAGTGATGATCACTACTTTATCGCTGACAGTTGCAATGATTGCAGAAAACTTAGAAATTTAGGGTTTTCTCTGTGATTTTCAGTTTCAGTTAT
Organism: Pinus tabuliformis; assembly: GCA_031772625.1. Lineage (NCBI taxonomy): Eukaryota > Viridiplantae > Streptophyta > Pinopsida > Pinales > Pinaceae > Pinus > Pinus tabuliformis. Next base: position 696,783,477 of record CM062806.1, on the reverse strand, counting down.
CTTCTCCTTGTGATTTACTAGTGTGTTTGTTCATTGGCTCTCTCATTGTCTGCTTGCAACTTCCTTTTGACTTGGCTTGAGTGTTTTTAAGTTTGATTAGCCTTTTAGGGTTCTAGGTCTTCTAGGTCAACCTTAGTACACTCGTCAGTCTTCCGATCATAGATTGTTTGCCTACTTTCAAAAGTCTTTGTGTGTTTAGACGTGCTTGTAGATTAATTTTGGTTCTTGTGCCTTAAGTTGTTTTCATTAGTGGATATAGTGAAAGTTTCTTAGGCTTCATTCGACAAGAGATAGATTAAAAATTGATTGTCTCTTTGGAATCAAAAGAAAGTGTTTTCTTTGAAGTTTCTTATGTTCCAAACTAAAAATGAAAGTGCAATTTTGTTTTTTAGTTTTTGGAACATTTTGCGTTGCATTCGAATCATTGATGTGAAAGCAATTTTCATACTTCTTGGTTTGCATTCTCTTTCCCTTTGCACTAGATTTCATTTGTTGCATCTAAAAAAGAGAAAAAAAATCATCATTATATCTTAGAGATTTTTCTTTAAGATTTGGCATTGCATTTTCTTATCATATGAAGGATTAGATTTCATATTTTGCATTTTTCATTTGAAGATGGTCATAGATGCATATTGCATTTGGTTTGATGCATGATTTGAGTGATTTTTTTCCCTACATAGCTAGCCTTCATCAAATTGAAAGATTTCATTTCATCATCTAGTTTTAATTTTAGGAAGAAACAACATCGTTAAGGCCTTGAAATTGAGACATAATTACAAGATCAACTTTAAAATATATCAATTAACCTAAGGAGCATTTGAAACATTAATGATCATATCTAGTGGTCTAGGTTAGAGACGTGTTCCAGCGTCTTTAAAACTTAGCAGTTGTCGTTAGCTTCGGCATTAGATAGCACTAGCACGAACTTGTGCTCCCTGTATTGTCGCGTATATAAAGGGAGACCCCTCTACGTTGCAATACTTTATCCATAGGAAGCTAAGTCTGTCACCTTGTAAATGTGATACACCAAACATAGCGTTTAGGGATATTTCATGCATGTACTTCAAGTCCTTGGTCAATTCATTGGTTGAGGTGAATATTGTAGTTCACGGTTACCTGGTACTCCTTTTACCTAGATTCACCGGAGCAGTCATTTGATATTTTCTGACTCTTTAAATTTGAAGAGATCATCGAGCAAATTGTCCTTTCATTCTCACAAAAACTATTGAAAGCAACTAGAGTCACCTTTTCGCCCTTTTCTCGACTCTTAAAATATGAAAAGGCATTGTTTTTGTTTCCAAAATACAACTGCCCACGATAAACATGACATCCCTAGCAGTTGCTTCTTACACCAAATTGAGTAATTCCCTGTTAATTTCAAGATTGTGAAAGCCTTAATTAATTTGGTTCCTTTCAGTTTTTTTGTTGATGGAAAGCCATCGTGGCTTCACAATTGAGTCCATATCATAGTTCCCCTTCGTTATCTCATACTGAAGGGTCCTCCGAAGGAGTTCATCCGAAACTTCCACAGTCGCTTGAGGATCAAGGTTTCAAAGTTAGAATTGTTTGAGAATTCAACATTTGTCTTCTCGCTCACCTCCATCAGATTCTTGGTCACCACAAGAATCTGATTTGGATTCCTTTGATAATCCCATCCAGACACCCAAGAGTCCGCAGACAAGAAAGTCTGCCAAGACTGGTTGTTTATCCATGATCTATTTTTGTATTATTATTTTTGTTGTGCTAATAAAAATTACAAATTTATAAACATGTTCTTGCTTCTTTCTTTTTGTGCTAAGGTTTCCTTAGTTGTTGATGCTTACAGAAAGGTAAATTTCCTTAAGTTAAGCAAGACATCCATGAGAAAAATAGCTTCAAAAATGAATAAAAAACAAAAAACATCTACAATACAACAAACCATCAAAGAGACACATTAACACAGTGTTTTGATGAAGGATTTCACCCCTCCTAGGCTACATCTCCTTGGTCCAACTTCCATGGCTTAGGCCTTTGTATTAGCTCAATGTGGCAAAAATGATATTTAAAAAGATCTATTGCTCCTTATACCTTCACCAATGTGTTCATAAGGTCCAAATTAGCTAAGAAAACTTCTTTCTGATCTCAATTGGGTCGAAAATTGAGCAAGTTATGCTTCATTGAATTTTTCCAAGGAAACCTCCGCCAAATCTGGAGAGACTCCAGTTAAGTCTACCAAAACTGGCAGTTCTGCCAAACTTGGCACGTCTCCAAAATTACTACCAAATTAGTCTTTGGATTAATTAATGTTAACAGGATTAATTAACTGCTAACCAGGATTAGGGGCGCGCTTAATGCTGGCCCTAGCCCCCGGTTCTGGCAGGTGGTCATATGGAGGGGGGGGGGGCTGGCTCACATGGCTGGTTCCCTCCTCTCCCGCCATCAGATCATGGTCGCATTAAATATATTTTTATCACCACTATTTAACAAGTAATGCAATGGTTTATTGATAAGCATTGGAGTTTGGGAGGGGGAGGTCATGGGTTCGATTCACCCTCCTTTTGTTCTTCATATAATTTTGCCGCTCTAAATAAACTAGAACTTTTACGTTGACCATATGACATTTAACCAATGTGCCATTGAAATAATATGCAGACTTTCAAATAACACCCAGACTTTGGTATTAAACATATTTAATATATAAAATATAATATATATATATATAGATAATATTATAATATAAAATATAGCTAAAAAACCATATAATATAAAATAAAATTATATATATAATAATATTTAAAATTAAAAAAATTCAAATTCCACCTTGGAGCCAACTAGGCAGTTTCACCTTCTTTGAGCCAAACTAGCAAATATGGAAGTGACACTAGCCACAACCCCATTGGGAGAAAAGTGAAGAAGATTCCCCTTGTTGACTGGACTGTTGACTAGACTACCATGTCATCATTCTGTCCCATTCTACAAATTTCTTTATATGTTTAGGAAAATGAACAACATGCCTTTTCTCCTTCATCCGAACTTCATTTTTGACAAAACAAATTGCATTGCGAACGTCTTGATGTGTTGAATGTAGCCATATAGTTTTTGAGACAATCTGAGAACTTTGAATTTTGAGCTAAATATTGAGCACTTGATCAATCCACTGAACCCATTGTTCGATCCTATTGTGATATCTCTGCAGCATCCATACAGTTCGTACAATCGAACTAGTATTCCTTTGGAGTTATATCCTCAGACATCTCTGGTTCCTCCTCACTAGTTGTTTCCATCCATGGAGTCAGAAGGTGAGATCAAAGTCTCCTCTCCGGGTCATTCAGAAGTTTTCGCTACAAACACTCCTCGCGTAGATGATGAGCAAGGATACAATTTCCCTCCATAAGGTTTCCCTTTTACGGGAAGAATCTCGTCTCTCTCTTATCCTGAGTTTAATGAGCTCATATTTCCACATGGTTATACATCTCTAGCTCAGTTGGTTTCGGGCACTCCTAGTGCCTTGTCATTGTATCAGAACCCCATCTGGTCTTTCGGTACTATGCCTACATCAAGTCCATTCGTTCAAAAAACGACCTTTCGACCGATTGTAGAAACTATAGTCATTGTAGTTCCGGTTCAACCTACCATTCTGTCTCAACCTGTCTCGTCGTTTCGACCGACTCTTCCGATTCAAACGACAGTCTCAGGTCAGGTATTGATAATTTCTTCTACCCCTCCAGTAAGTGGACATGCTATGCCACCACCCGGGGGGAAAGATCTGAATATTCCCATGATGTCTGGTGAAATCAGTGTGAGTGGATTACAAACTCACCTGGTTGGAATGAATCAACCCTTTTACGGTCATATTCCTAATCCTGTTGGTACATCCGGGTTAGGTAATGCCCAATACCAGCAGCCATATATGGCTCAGGTCCCATTCCAACTAACTTATGTTCCATATGGTTCACAAGCTATGGTGAATCCACCTTACATTCCTCAAGTTGGGCCTTATGTTCAGCCTAGCCAATCCACTATGCTTGGTGGATATGGTTAGATGTAATTCGGGAATTATCAATACCCTCAGGGTATCACCCCGGGAACTATCTAGATACCCTTGCAACAACAAGGACAAGCTGCGCAACAGTAAGGGAAACCTTTGCAACGGCCAGGGCAACGTTTGCAGCAGGAAGGGTGAACATTGCAACAGCAAGGGAAATTGCTACAACTGCAAGAGAAACCTTTGCAACAGCCACAGCAACCGTTGCAGTAGTAAACACAGTTTGTTCAATAGTTCTCCCAACCTTTGTCCTCATAAGGCTAGCCTTTGCAGTCACAAGGCCAACCTTTACAACAGCAAAGCCAACGTTTGCAGCAACAAGGTCAGCCTTGGAACCAACAAACCTTATATGTGTTTCAGGAAGGTCATCCTTTGCAAGGTCAGGCTCAACCCCTACACTAGTAGGTTCAACATCCTTATAACCCATATACTGTGTAAAATGTTCATCAGCAGCCTATGGGCAGGTAGTTTCAAACCTACCCAGGAAAAAATCCTCCTTATGGGCAGGGTAACCCTCAGTTCAGACAAAATCAAATTCCATATAGATAAAATCCGACACTATGGGGGAAAAATCCTTACCATCAAGGATGGACTCCACAATTTTGGTCTCCTCAAAGGCCCTATATGTCATTTAACATGCAATTTCCTTTATTGGCTACATTAGAACTCCCCAATGTTTCTAGGCTCACAAATGATCCCATTCTTCATTCGCCATACTGGCCTCCAGTTTCATCAAATATTTCGAGTGATTGCCCCAAGTTTGAGGGAAAAGCAAAAGAGGATCCACAAGCCCATGTGATGACATATCATCGCTGGTTCTCCTCCAATTCGTATGTCGATGATTCTATCCGTCTTTGACTTTTCCAAAGAACTCTCACAGGTGTTGCTGCCAAGTGGTACATCAAATTGCCTCGAGGTACCTACACTGACTTCAACTCTCTTGCTATGGATTTTCTTACTCATTTCCAGCTTCCGGCTCGCCATGAAACTGGCACCCATCTGCTTACGTCTCTAAAGCAAGACACTGCAACCCACATCTATGATCATACCCATGAATGGAGACGTAGGCGTCACCTCATCAATTTTGAAATTGTTCCTGAGTTATTGATAGAATGGTTCACAAAATCATTTGTCAGCAAGATTTCTAAGGACATGGCCATGGGTGGATGCGTTACTGAAGAACAAGCTATCACTCGTGCTTAGTATTTAGACCTCATCTATTTGCAATCTGGCACATTTTGTGAGATGTTACCTGATGCTCTAAGACCATCATTGGATCTAACAGCATTGAAATATCCGGATACACCACTTGTTGACGGTGTGATTGGTTTCATGTCTCAAAGTCCCGTGAAAGCTTCTTTGAAGAAAAAAATGGTCTCGAACACTGGTTCCAATAATCCCTCTAAGAATTCATCTAGTCTTGGTAAAACCTCTAAGGTACATGTTGTCAAGTCTAACACAACAGATAGATCCTCCAAAGGTAAAAATAAAGGTAAAGGTAAGGCCAAAGCCGATGCCCTAAAACAGGACCCTCCTAAATCTTCTGTTGATGATGCTTCTCGAAGAAATCCAAAGCATCCTTGTCTCATCTGTGAGGAGGATCATTACGCTAAATATTTTCCCCGATGATCTAAAGTTAGTCGCTCGCTAAAAGGGATTCCAACTATCTAAAAAGAACCTTTTCTGTCACAACAAACCCAATTGGTAGACCAGCCTTAGTCTTCTACTTCCTCAGGTTCCCAAGTGTTCGTGATGCAAGGTTCGTCACATATCTTGATTGCTACTTGAATCAAGGACTATCAAGATACATCTAAACATACTACGGAGAAAGAAGCCCATGATGATCCTTCTACTTCTACTCCGTTTGGTCCGCTCCATATCAAGCATCCTACCAATGAGTCCGTCGTTCGACCACCTCCTAAAGATGTTCTTCAGAAGTCATCTTACAATCTGAATGCTAGAGTTGTGAAACATTACAATATTGTTGAGGATTTAGCTCAGGCACCTTCAGTGATTTCTGCATTGGAGGTTCTTCAATTCTGTCCAACGCAGTGGAAATCACTGTTGTCTGCTATAGGTGCTATAGATCCTTCTAATTCGAGTCTAATTACTTTTGATCTAGAGAATAATGTACCTCGTCTTCCTGATCATATCACTTTTTTGATCCAGGTCCTTATCAAAGGAAAGATGATTCATTGAATGGTTATTGATGAAGGTGCTTCAACCTGCATCATGTTAGTTTCATGTTGGAAAGCCATTGGCTCTCCTCCTCTTAACGAATATCCAAACACATTGGAAGCCTTTGACGATAGAGGTTCTCGACCTTATGGTATTCTCACGAACTTATCGACTACATCGGAAGGCAAGATTGTTGAATTAGAAGTATAATTTGTAGATGCCAATCTCAACTACAACCTTCTTATTAAGTGAAGGTAGACTCACGCCATGTTTTTTTTGGTATCTTCTTTGTTCCATGTACTTTGTTTTCGTCATCAAGGAAAAATAGTCACATTTGATCAACTATATTTCTTTTCTTCTGGTTCATCCAACGGTAACGTTCCTTATGTGGGAAATACTGAGATTCCTTACGAGAGGATGGGTGTTGGTCTTTTCAAAGACTTCGCTTTAGTGGGTACCTTTACTCTCCCACCTCCGCATGTTCATTCAATCAATATGATCTCGGATTTCACGGATCCTTGGATTATCCCTTTTGAAGATCAAATTGACTCTTTTGGCGCTGCTATGCCTTTAAGTCCATTGGAGATAAATTATCAAGAAATTGTTTTAGCTTCGATGGTCGCTTCAGAAAGTTATTTGTCTTCAGTGTAAACCTGGACACTTATGTGCCATCCCCTTGGCTTGGTTCTTGGGATTCTCTTGATCCCTTTAGCGAGACATTTCCCACTGACGAAAGTATCATGGAGATCATGTCTCTGGAGGAGGTTCCGTGGAACAGTGTGTATCATCGTTCTTCCTTTCTCCCTCGCCTTGATGAGATGCCTTCCTATCATGAAGTGTCTGTTTCTCATCCTTTTACACCTCCATTTCAAATGCCTATTCAAGTACATAAAATTTTATTGGAGGGTAATATGGGGAACATCACTGTTACGATGCCTATTGACATTTCCATTAAACAGGGAATTTTCGAGAACATTCATATTGGGGTTTCTTGTTCTCTAGATGAGATCAAGATCTATACTCATCTTTTTAAATAATTCTGAGATGTTTTCATTTGGTCATAAGAGGAGATGCCTGGTATTGATTTGACCATAGTGGTGCATGAGATCTCGACATATCCTTGTGCTAACCCTGTTTGACAACGGCTTCACCCTGTGCACCCTCGAAAGGCTGCTGCTATCAAAGTAGAGGTAGAGAAGATTTTGAAAGAAGGCTTCATTTATTCTATTCCATTGACGAATTGGGTATCCAATATCGTCCCTATTGCTAAAAATCAGGGCATGATACGTGTTTGTGTTGATTACTGCGATATCAATCGCGTGTGTCCGAAAGACAATTATCATACTCCCTTTATCGACCAGATCATTGAAAAATGCGTAGGGAGTGAGATTTTTTCTTTCATGGATGGCCTTTTTGGCTCTAAACAATGCACCCCTCCCACACTCCTATGCCCAGTAATTATTGTTGGCCCATTTGCCAAATGGGGCATTGATTTCATGACCTGTAACCCTCACTCGGTTGGGGGCCATGGTTATATCATTGTTGTTGTTGATTTTTTTATGAAATGGGCCAAGGTGATGCCTATATATAATGTCGATGGTATTACTACCACACAGTGCCTTTTTAACCATGTTATAACATGTTTCGGTGTCCCTCAAGCTATTGTGACTGACCATGGATCACATTTTTTTCAGCACATGATGGCAGAGTTAAATGCTTAGTTGGGCCTTCAACATGATAGCTCGACTCCATATTATCCATAGGTTAATGACAAAGTTGAAGTCGTCAATAAGTTTTTGATTACTATGCTTCAGCATACCATTGGGAAGCACAAAAAAGATATGCATTTAATGCTTTTCTCAGCTCTCTAGGCTTATTGAACCTCTGCTAAGATGACACTGGATTCACTCCATTCCAGCTGGTGTATGGTTTATAGGAAACTCTTCCAATTGAACACAAAATACCTTCGCTTAAGCTAGCTATTGAACTTCTTTTGGATACCTTGCTTGAAGAGGAGTGGCTACTATATCTTGAGAGACTCGACGATACTTGTCGCATCGCTGCGATGATTATCGAAGCTCAAAAGAAATGAGTCAAAGCTCATTTTAGCCAAACCATTTCTCCTCGTGCTTTATGATCAAGCCAATGATAAGTTGGGGGCAGGAAATTTCAAACCTATGTGGCATGAGCCCTACATTTTCAAGTGCGTCTTACAGAAAGGTGCCTATGAGCTATATGATTGTGAGGGAAATGCATTCTTGCAGCCCTATAATGGATTTTATCTCAAAAAGTATTATGCGTGAAATTTGTGTGATAACTTTTGTTCATTAGTGTGTGTTACAGGTATATTTGGGCACATCACTCCTGATGATCAGATCAGTGTAAACAGGGTCTATCAAACCCTAATTCAGTTGCTACATGACCTAGACATGCCACCTCATTGAGTGTTTTCATCCATGAGAGTTTCCTGACATAAAACCTCGCCGAAGTGCTTCCTTGGGTCACCAACGCACCCCTGGTCAAGGGTAAGTGCTCTGTAAAGTAGGTAGCCCCATTCAAGGCTGCGTTGTAGAGCACCTAATCCCACTCAAGCCTGCACTGGGCGAGAATCCTCGAAATGTTCATTAGATCCTGGGTATATTCCTCCTTTTTAGAGCCTTCTAGAAGGAACCTAGCTCCTATCCTATCAAGATGAGCTCGACTTAGGATAGCCTTGGATCATCTAATCCTCTATCCTCTCATCCCTTTTAACATGGAAACTAATCATCCAATTATGGAAAACCATTCAATGCCATATTAATGACAAAACCACTTGCATTCATCTATAGATTTACCTCCCATCATAGAGCCAAGGAGCTTGGATAATATAGAGAAATATTGTTGGTTTATAGACTTGAAATACTTATCAAAGTAATGTTATGCTACTGGATTGATGTTGCTATTGGTGTGATGAGGGCTTGGAATAAGCTGGATGAGTGACACAAGATCGAACAACATTGGGTGTAACTTCTCCTTCTATCAATCAATTAAGTTGTTTGTTCCTTTTCCCATACTTTTGTCTATATCTATGATGAATGTATGTTCAAATGTTGTCGATTCTATTTGTTTACAGTAAATATATCATATGCTTTGATTGTTGTCGCTTTCTATTTATGTTGGCAGGTACCAATTGATTAAATTTAGTTGGAGTGGGAGTGACGAGAGCAACTCAAAGGAGATCAAAAGAAGTGAAGGATCACAAGTAGGTTCTTTTATATTATTTGTTTATTGTAGGAAAAGGTTAAACATATGTACTTCAGTTGTTTTAAGTGTAACTACCCACTTAGGGAAGATATACTTATCCGTAGGTATAAATTCCATATAAAAAATTGGAGACTCTGCTGGGGAATGACCATTGTTCCTAGTAGTTATCCCTTGTCTTAGCAGCACCAGTAGACTTTACTTGAGTTCATTTACCCATATTCAGTCATTTTGAAGTTTGTTTGGTCAAAATGTGTGCTTATTTGTGTGTTGATAGTGCTCTCTGGCATCAACGCACTGTTGTTCTTGACACAGTGCGCTACAAAGCAACCTTAGCCTGGAGATAGTGCTTTGCAAAGCACTGTCTCCCACTCAGGGCTGCGTTGGTCCTTGTCAAGCCAAAAACCCATCTTTTTGCTTGATTTTTTCGAAACAATTTCACATCTTGTTTGCTGAATGGTTAATGTTTCTCTGTCTCTAAAGTCCAAATTAGCATTTCTTTTCCATGCCCAATTTGGCTTTGTTTGTTAAATGTTTCTTTATGTTTTATTTATCATTGTCGAATCAATCCCAAAGTTAGCTTACATTGATTAGTCTTTACTTTTCTGAAAAAGAAACTATCGTAAAGTCTTCATTTCTTGTGAAAAGCATTGATTGATCATTTGTGCATTTAGTTTCTTTATGTTCATCTAAAAATTGAAGGAATGAAAAGAAAAACATGCATAATGCATTTAGAAATTTGTGTGTGCTCGTAGGATTGGTATACAGAAAGTTGCATTAGATGTGCCCTATGCTTTAGAGATTCTGATTGCTCTATCCATTTTAGTTACAGTTTTCATTGTTTAAATGAAATGAAAAGAATGCTTCCCATCTTAGTTTCATTCTAGGAGTTTCAGAAACATCACGCGGTGAACCTGAAAGGAAAAATTTTAAACAAGATCAACTAAAACTTAACTCAATTAACCTAATGGAGCATTATAACTTAACACATAACATTTAGAGGTCTAGGCTAGAGACGTGTTCTGGCATCGTTAAACATAGCAGATGTCGCTAATGGTCTGTGATACATTCCGAGTGTGTTACCTCATTCCATGTATGTAAGTATATCGTAGCTTGTCCACATACTTTTGGGTATATTGGGCAGTGTTATAGTACGAAAAGTATAAGGGAATGCTCTCACTGTGCAGTTTCACATTAGACAACGCTAACATGGATTGGGCCTTCGCGTACTTTCTGGTATATTTGGGAGGACTACATTAGGTTGTTATCCATCTATAGGTAACTGAGTCAGTCACCTTGTATACTATAATACACCAAAAAAAACATTCGGGAATATTACCTGCACGTATGTTAAGTCATTGGCTCCTCTGAGGCGGCATATTGCAGTTCACAGTTACTTGGTAATTCTTTTGCCTAAATTACCCTATTTTTGTTTATTTTTTTTAATAATAAAATCAATCAGAAATCATGGAAGAAAATCAACCTTTACCCCATCGTTCATGTAGGACAGTGAGTAAACTGCCTTTACCGCCTGAAGCTACACCTAGTCGATGAAAACGATCTCGTTTAACTGAGTCCAGTACATCACAAACTTATGGTTCTTGATCTGATTTACCGGAGTCACCTATACTGGTAAATACTGCAATTCCAGTTACTCCTACTATTACTAGTTTATCTGTTACTGAAGTGGAACCTTTACAATTACCTGAGGACACTCAAATTAGTGAAACGGTAACTGAAGTTGTTCAACAAGAAGTTGATCCTAAGCCAAAATTTGTTCAGCAAATTCATCCTGAACCTGTTGTTCTTTTACCAGAACACTTGGGTCCCGAACTTGAACAACTAGAAGTTGTTCCCCTACCGGAAGACGATCGACCGGTTTATCCTCAAACATTTGTAACTATTGAGACTTCTCCTTCACCACAGAGTCAAACACCGGAAATTTATTACGGACCTGACAATGAAATCATTCCACCTGGTTTGATTGCTATTGAAGAGGAATTTGAACTCCAACTCATTTTGAACCAGGGCTTTATCTTTATCTTTCTTTTCCTCTATTAACTTATACTGCTCCTCTTGATCTTGTTTATTTTCAAACTCTCGTAGATTCATTAGGACATTTATTGGGTCATTTGACTATGGTTGAAACAACATCCCAGACTGTATCATCTGTTACAGCTGTGACAACATCTACTGTCGCTACTTCTTCGATGTTTACCACAACACTTGAGCCACATCTATATGGTGGTCCATCTGTCCCACTGGGTTACCAATCATTATCTGGAACTCACTTCGGTGTTTCTTCTAGTCCATGGTCTTCACCCATGTCATCCACAGGAATTTTACCTGGTTCTTCACTTACGGATACTAAACAGTTTGATCCATCAAGTCAATATCAAGATGGTCCATTTGGTTACCGTCCAATGTATCCACTTAACACTATATTACCTCCATATGGGGAACAATATGCCCAATTTGCTTATTTTCCATACTTTGGAGGGCCACCATGTGGCAGTGTACTGTCATCTTTAGGTCCAACTTATTCTAGGATGACTGTTTGTCAATGGAAGCCAATAATGTGTGTTCAACCAAGGCTTTTATATCCATCACAACCAATACAACCTATTTCATCCATACCTACTACACCTGTCGTTACAACTTTACCACAGTCACAAGCTTAGTTGATTTTATCTCAAACTTTGCAAGTTGATCCTTCAACCTCTTACCCTCAAGTTTCAGGTCTACAGACTCAGCCTTCTCAGGCCATTTTACAACAATTGTTTGTGTTTGGAATCCAAAAACCTTAGGCCAGTTTACCATTAACTGGGATGACTCAGACTTATATTGGTACAATTTATCCACAACCTGGTCAAACCTATACTGGTGGGCAACAATCGTTGTATCAACAACCATGGCATCCACAATACCAACAACAACAATTCCAACAGTACCAAACTTATCATGGACTTGGTCAACAAGACTATGTTGGGTTTGGTCAACAACAAGCTTACCAGGTTCTAGTCAACATGCCTATGTTGGTTTTGGTTAACAATAAATTTATCCTGGTTCCCAACAACAACCTTATACTGGATATGCTCAACAAACCTACCCCTATCAAGGTTACCAACAACAAATTCGTTATGTTGGTATGCAAAGGCATATTTCCCAGACAATTCCATCTTACCCTGGTTACGCTGAACTCGACCTAAACCGACAGTTGCCTTTTGCCGCAACACTTGAATTACCAGATTTAAATTGGCTTACCAATGATCCCATTCTTTATTCAACTTGGTGGTCGGTGATTCCACACAAATTGCCTTCTGATATTCCTAAGTTCAATGGAAACCCTAGAGAAGATCCGTCCAATCACGTTATGACTTTGCATTTATGGTGTTCATCCAACTCCCTAAATGATGATTAAGTAAGACTACGTTTTTTCCATAAAATTCTCATTGGTCCAAACACAAAGTGGTATATTGAATTACCACAAGCTTCATTTGACAAATTCACAGCATTAGCCACTGCATTTTTAACCCATTTCTAGTTACCCATCAAATATGAAACTAGAACGGAATTGTTGACCAACTTTAAATAGACCACTACTACTCACATTTCTGATCATATTCATGAGTGACATCATCGTCGTCGAATGGTTAAAACCTTTGTTCCTGATCAGATTTTAGCTAAGTGGTTTATTAAATCCTTGTTTCCATCTATCACCAAAGATGTGGCTAAAGGAGGAGTTGTTACTGAAGAAAAAGTAATTGCTTGTTCCCAATACTTACACTTTATTTACACCCAGTCTTGCATGCTCTATGATAAGATTCCAAATGCAACTAGACCAACTTTTATTGTTCAACCACCTCCATCCAGTAAGTTCTCTCATGCCGGTGATAGTGTGATAGGTTCTTCAAGCACTCAAACAGAAAGTAGACCATCTAGTCAAACACTTTCTATTTCATATCAAACCTCTAATACACCTGATAATACACTTGCTTCTGAGATAAATGTCGTGTCATCTGACAAAGGTAAAAAGGAAAAGCAACTTGGAAGCAAGAAAAAGAGGAAAACCAAAAAGAAACAAAATTCTCCCCCTCAAGAGAAATCATTTGATTCCTCTTCTCTGGCTAGGAAACCTCATTACCCATGTTTAATTTGTAATGAGGAGCACTTTACGCGACACTGTCCTCACCGCTCTGAAGTCTCAAAACTTCTTAAGACTTCTAATACATCCGTTGTGTTGACAGACCCTTTTCCAAACCTAGAGACTCATTTGGTTGCTATAGATCATGCTTCCACTTCACAAGTGCTTATGCTATCTTCCACTAAGCCTAAGACTGATGTTTTGGTGACTACATGAAGTAAATATTACAGTAATCCAACGTCGTCGTCGAATAACTAGGCTATAGATCAACCCAATACTTTGACTTCAACTTCTTCTAATTCCATTCCACGACCCATTGCACCAGAGTTAACAATAAAACCACGTAAGGGAGTTGTTCTTAAATCTACATTCAACCCTCAAGCTCGAGCAGCACAAAATTATAACATAGTAGAAGATTTGGCTAAGTCACCTTCTGCTATGTCAATGCTTGAGGTGCTTCAAAATTGTCCCTCCCAAAAGCATGCTTTATTGTCAGTAATTGGTGGAATCAATCCAACGGATTCCAATCTCGTAGTTTTTAATCATGCGGGTTATATGCCACAATTACCAATAGAGTTATCATTCTTGATCCAAGTAAATGCTTTGAATCACCTCATTCACCGAACCATTGTTGACGAAGGTGATTCTACTTGTATCATATCAATGAATTGCTAGAAAACACTTGGCTCACTGCCTTTGTCACGATCACCTACAACGTTAAAATATTTTGATGGTTGCACGTATACACTTTATGGAATTTTAAGTAACCTGTAGATATAAATAGGGGGAAAAACTGTAACTGTTGAAGTAGAGGTCGTTAATGGGCCCCTTGACTACAATATTTTACTAGGAAGATCGTGGGTTTACGCTATGGCTGTTGTGGTTTCTACATACTTTCATATGATCGCTTTCCCTCATAAAGATAGAATCATAGTAATTGATCAACTTGCCTTCTTTGCCTCTAGTTCATAGGCAACTGGAAGTGTTCTGCTAGTTCACAGACCTCCACTATCTCTTCATAACATTTGAGTAGGTATCTTCAAAGATTCTTCCCTAATGGGCACCTTTTTACTTCCGTCACCATCACAAATGGTGGAAGTTGCAAGAGCTGAGACCTGTAACATGATATCTTCCACTTCATCTTACTCATGGAAGATTTCCAATAATTATGAAGTCGATATGCATAAAGGAATCATCTAATCAATGATGACAGAAGAAGAACCATGGGTAGATTATCATCATCGATCCCATCTTCCAGATCACATAGAAGATATTCCAAATGAACTAAATTGCCCTTCAATCATAGATTTCCTTTCAAACCTTGTATTTATAGACATAGTCAAATTTGAATGAAACTTATCGAATATCTAAGAAACCATTTCTATTGATATTTCGACCAAACGTGGAATTGTAGAAAACATCCATGTTGCAAAATCTTTTTCTCCATCGGAACTTGAAACTTACCATGCTCTTTTTCATGAATTTTGCGATATATTTTCTTGGTCATGTGAGGAAATGCCAGCTATTGATTCTAGTATAGTTGAAAACGAGATTAAAATGTATCCTGATGTCAAGTCGGTACGACAATGCCTTCGTCTTGTTCATCCGAAGAAGGCTACTGTAATAAAAGCAAAAGTTGAAAAACCTTTGCATGTTGGTTTCATATACCCCGTTCCTCTTACCGATTGGGTTTCCAATATTGTTCTTATCATGAAGAAACAAGGAACAATACAAGTGTGTGTTGATTATAGGGATGTTAATTATACTTGTACAAAAGATAACTATCCCACTCCCTTTATCGACCAGATAATTGATGAATGTGCCAGATGTGAAATATTTTCATTTATGGATGGATTTTTTGGCTATAATCAGATCAATATCCACCCAGAAGACCAATCTAAAACTGCCTTCATTTGTCCCTAGGCCACATTCGCATATAGGAAACTCCCTTTTGGTTTGAAGAATGTTGGGGCAAATTTTCAGAGGGCAATGGATTATGACTTCCATGACATCAAACACATCGTTCCACCCTATCTATATGACTTACCTGCTCATTCACGGAAACATGCTGATCACCCGCAACATTTGAGAGCCATATTTTTACGGTGCCAACACTACAAAATTCGACTCAATCCACATAAATGTGTGTTTTATGTTGGTTCTAGTTATTTGTTTGGTTTCGTAGTGTCCAAAGAAGGAATTCAACTTGACCCCTTAAGGGTTAAGGCAATTCTTGATCTGCCTCCACCTTCCAATTTACTTCAGTTACAGAGACTCCAAGGTAAGGCTAACTTTCTAAGGAGATTCATTACCAACTACACTGAAATGGCTAAAGGATTCACTCATCTTTTGAAAAGGGGAATTCCCTTCCATTGAGACTAGGTTGCACAAGCTTACTTTGATGCTCTCAAAGATACCTTGATCTGAGCATCATTAATGTATTCCCTTAATTATTAGAATGACTATTTCCTGTATCTCGTTGTTGCAGATACAATCATTTCTATGGTTTTAGTCCAAGAAGAATATGGGATTGAACATCCAATCTATTATTTGAGTTGTAATCTCAATGATATGGAAGTTAAGTATTCTTATGTTGAGAAGCTAGCTTTGGCTTCCATTCAAGATGTACAAAGATTTCGTCATTATATCCTGCTCTGAAAGACCAATGTCATTTCAGATTGCAACCCTATGACATACATCTTGTCACATCAATTGCAGTGGGGAAAATATTCAAAATGGACCATCATTTCACAAAATTTGATTTGTAATTCATCAAATCCAAGTCAAAGAAATCTCTAGTTTTTGTCGAGCTTCTTTGCAACCTTCCCTCTATCGCAATCAACTCAACAATGGAACCATCAATTCCGGATGAGTCTCTGTTTTTGATCTCATAATCTAACCCATGGTATGGAGATATAATGATCTATCTCCAAACCCAAACTTTCTTGTCTGATACCTCTCACTCACAGCAATGACATCTTCGATATCAAGCCAAAGATTATTTGATCATTGGCAAAACCCTTTACTGTCGCAGTATTGATACGATTTTTCGTAGGTGCCTCACACATGAGGAAGCCAAGAAAGTTCTAAATGATTGTCATTATGGTGCTTGTGGTGGACATTTATTTGGTTATGCTACCACATAGAAAATACTTCGTGTTGGTTACTTTTTGCCTAACATATTTAACGATTGCATTACTGCTGTCAGAAGTTGTCATGCATGCCATATTTTTTACCGTAAAACTCGATTATCACCTATGCCACTACATCTTGTCATCGTTGTTGGACCATTTACAAAATGGGGCATTGATTTCATGGGATGTAACCCTCACTCAACTGGGGGGCATGGGTATATTATTGTCATCAGTGACTATTTTACGAAATGAGCCAAGGTGATGCCTACATTAAACAACAATGGTAAGACATCTGCACTTTTTTTATTCAACCATGTGGTTGCACAATTGGTGTACCACAAGCTATAATTACAGATCATGGTTCAAATTTTCGCAATCACATGATGACTGAATTAACTGCCAAGTGAGGACCCTCACATGATAGTTCTACTCCTTATTATCCACAAGCTAATGGACAAGTTGAAGCCATCAACAAATTTCTTAAGCAAATGCGTCAACGAATGATAGGAGTTCACAAACAAAACTGACATTTGATCCTGTACTCAACTTTGTGGGTTTACTGAACCTCGGTAAGAAACGCAACTGGATTTACACCTTTCCAATTGGTGTATGGTCTTGAGGGAATCTTACCAATACAATGTGATATTTCATCACTAAAACTTGCAATTGAGTTGTTACCTGACACTTCTGATGAGGAAGCACATTTCTTAGATCTCATCCATCTAGATGAAACACGTCGTGAAGCCACATTGGCCAATGAAGCACATAAGAAACAAATTAAGGCACACTATGATCGTAATGTCAAGCCTCACATATTCTTAGAAGGAGACCTGGTCTTTCTTTATGATTAGGAAGATGATAAATTAGGAATAGGAAAATTTGAACCACTATGGATGGGCCCCTACATTGTCAAGTGTGTTTTGGCAAAAGGCGCTTACGATTTGGTTCATTATGATGGAATTCCATTGTTGTAGCCCCGAAACAGGTTATATCTTAAATGTTACTATTCTTGATTTTGCATAGTAAAAACATTGTATATATGCTTTGATTGTGTGTGTGTGTGTCACAGTGTTACTTTTAGAGTTTTTATGTGGTTAGTAATCTGCTTTGCATTTTGTCAGGCCAGGTAGTAACTCCACGAATTCAATTCGTATATTATTCCTTTAGGTTGGTATTTATTAGAGGGAGAGATTGTTCACTTCA
This sequence comes from Pinus tabuliformis, assembly GCA_031772625.1. Classification (NCBI taxonomy): domain Eukaryota; kingdom Viridiplantae; phylum Streptophyta; class Pinopsida; order Pinales; family Pinaceae; genus Pinus; species Pinus tabuliformis. The sequence goes on along the minus strand of CM062806.1, from coordinate 696,765,554 downwards.
TCTCCCGATGACTGTTCATATTTCTTATTATTTATTTACATTAATTACATTCACCCAATCCTGATGATTAGGTGTCAACATTTCCCCCCTTAATCTGAAGGGATGTTGATGAGTCCAAGCATCATTCTGAATCGTTCAAGATTTTCTCTTCCAAGCGCTTTGGTGAAGATGTCTGCAATTTTCTCATTAGTGGAACAATGACGGAGATGGATTGTTTTGGCCTCAACATGATGTCGAATCATATGATATTTAGTATTGATGTGCTTCGTTCGATCATGGAACTTTGGGTTCTTGGCCAACTTTATTGCAGAGATATTGTCAATCATGAGTGGAGTTGATTGTACTTATTTTACCTGCAAAGATTCAAGAATTTTCTTGAGCCACACAATTTATTTTGTTGCTTCAACTGCTGCCACGTATTCTACTTCTGTTGTGGAATCTGTTGGAACTGATTGTTTGTGTGATCTCTAGGAGACAACTCCTGATCCAAGACTCATAGCATATCCTAAAGTAGATACCCTAGTTTCTTTGTCTCTATCAAAGTCTAAATTAGAGTATCCAATCAAGCTGAAGTCGTCCACCTGTGTATACTTGATTCCAAAGTCTTGAGTTCCCTTCAAGTACCTTATAACTCTTTTTGCAGTAGACCAATGTCCCTCACAAGGCTTTTGCATAAACCTAGAGAGGATTCCAACAACAAATGAAATGCCTGGTCTGGTAGTAGTTAGGTAGTTGAAACTTCCTACAAGTTTTCTATACTTTGTTGCATCCTCAAATTCTTGTCCTTCAGTAGATGTGAGCTTTAAGTTTTGTTCCATTGGAGTAGTAAGAGGATTGCATTCTATCATGCCAAATCTGTTCATCAGATCTCCAATGTACTTCTTTTGAGAAAGAAATATGGACTTTGGATGTTGAGTTACTTCAATACCAAGATAGTAATGAACATAGCCCAAATCAGTCATTTCAAAACTTTTCCCCGATTCCTTCTTTATGGATGCATTGTATCTTTCATTTTTCCTTGTCATCAAAAGATCATCCACGTATACCACAAGATATTCAACTGTTTTGCCAACTTTCTTGACAAATAAAGTTGCATCATCAAGATCATAATGTTTGAAATTGAGTTTCAAAAGATGCTCAGTTAGTTTTTCATACCAGGCCCGAGGTGCTTGTTTGAGACCATACAAGGACTTCACAAGTTTGCATACTTTATGTTCATGTCCTTTCACAGAAAATCCTTCAGGTTGGGACATAAAAACATTCTATTTTAGATCTCCATTCAAGAAAGTAGTTTTTACATCCATTTGATGGACTTTCCAACCGTTCTGAGATGCTAGGGCAAAGAATGTCCGGATGGTAGCCCATTTTCTATGGGGGAAAAAGTCTCCTCATAATCGACCCCTTCCTTCTGTGCAAAACCTTTTGCCACAAGCCTATCTTTGTGCTTGTCAAGTGAGCCATCAGCTTTATACTTTTTCTTGCAGACCCACTTGCAGCCAATTGGTTTGGTTCCTAATGGAGTATCAACCAGCTTCCAAGTGTCGTTCTTTATGAGGGCATCATACTCCTTTTGCATCACTTCTTTCCATTCATCATTAGAAGCAACTTCTTTGAAGGAAGTTGGTTCAAAATTTGTAGACAAGTTCAATTCACAATCATAAGAAACATCCATATGAACAGGTGAATTAGAGTCATCTATATCACCTCCAATTTGCCGGTTTGAATTTCTAGTTTCTGTCGTTCGAACCTCATTAGGATGAACACTTTCAAGAGTCTTTGTTGGCCACTTTGGGGGACCTTTCTCAGATGGTCCAGGCTGCTCCATTGATTGAGTTGGGACTAAATCAAGATTGAGTCTCCCAATTCTATCAATCACATCACTTAAAGCATCATCTGTTGTTGGAGTTTCATGCGGGGGAGAGAGTTCTTCAGAAGAAGATTCCACATATTGATCTAGTATAGGAATCCCCCCTTAAAGATGTGGAATCTGATTATCAAATTCTTGAAATGATTTTGCATTTGCGAATCTATCCAAGCGATCAAGTTTCCACTCAACAACATTGTCAGTTTTGGATGATTCAAGAAAAATTACATCTCTAGATACAACAACCTTTTTATTGACTTCATCATAGAGACGGTATGCTTTGGAGGTGTTTGAATACCCCATGAAGATACACTTACGACTTCTTGCACCAAGTTTGTTTCTATGTACCTTTGGTATCAGGGCATAACAGGTGGAACCAAAGACCCTGAGATGCTTTACTGAAGGAACATGCCCATACCACATTTCATATGGAGTCTTGTTTCTAATAGCACTAGATGGACATATATTTTTTATATATGCAGCACATAGAACAGCATCATCCCAAAAAATTATCTTTACATTTTTGAAGAAGAGCATGGAGCGTACCATATTTAAGATTGTCCTATTCATTCTTTCAGCTACACCATTATGTTGGGGATTATAAGGTACAGTTGTTTGATGTTTGATCCCATGTTGGAGAAGATAGTTTTCAAATTCATTTGATGTGTATTATTTTCCATTATCAATGCGAATAGACCCAATATGAGATTGTGCATCATTTTCAATCCATTTATGAAAGTTCTTGAATGTTTGAAAAGCATCAGATTTGTTCTTCAATAAATAAACCCAACACATTCTAGTGTAGTCATCAATAAATGTCATCATATATTTATTTCCATTTGCAAAAGGAACAGGCATTGGAACACATAAATCTAAATGAATGAGTTCAAGTTTTCTATGTGCTCTTTAATTTGAATCATGAAAAGACTGTTTGTTATGCTTTCCTAGAATGCAAGCATCACATTGCTTAAATTTCCTAGGAATTGTAGGCAAACCAGTAACACCTTTTTTCTTCAACAAGTGGAGGCTTTCATAGTTCAAATGTCCAAATATAGCATGCCATAATAAACTTTATGGAAGTGTACCTTCTTCATAATGAGAATTGTATGAGAAATGTTGTGCACGAGCAGAGGTACCTTACAACTTCAGAAGCCTTTCTTCTTCTATTCCCCTCATGACAAGTGAGTGGTCAAATGCTTTTCTCACCTCAATATTGCCATCAAACATATGAATGGAGGGACCTTGCTAGCAGATGTGGACCAAGGACAACAAGTTTCTCTTTAGCTGTGGGAGATATAGAACATGATGCAGAAGAAAGTTTGGAAGACCAGGAAATTTAAGACTGATTGTGTAAGCCCTGATGGCTTGATTTTTGATTGGTCTGCAAAGTATACTGCTCCATCAACATTGTCAGTAAATTCTTCAAAAAAATATTTTCTATGATTCATGTGGCAAGTTTCCCCTAAATCAAGAAACCAATCATTTTTCCAAGAAGCAAGTGAAGCATTAAATAAATCTTCATTTACTCCAATATTACATTGTGCCACAACATAGCGAGCAGATTCAAGTGCTTTACCTTTGTCTGTGTCATTAGTTTTATCTTTTTGTTGGTTTCTTCGTTGCTCAATTTTGTCCCATGGTAACTTGAATGTAGAGGCATCATGTGATCCATTTCTTTTGCAGCGTATGCAATGTAAATCTGCCTTTTCTCCTTGAGAGTGTCTGCCCCCCTGCCTCTGAAATATCTTCCTCTTCCTCTTCAACCACCTCTTCCTATGGAAGAATCTTGAGTAGGATTATTTTCTTTATGAGCAAGGAACACAACCTCTTTAGAATATTCAAGGGTTGTCTTCTTTCCAAAAGCTTTCTCTCTTTCAACAATTTTTTTCACAAGAGAAAGGTAATATCTTTGAGATTTCCATTTGCTTGCAATGACTCAAGATAATTGGAGTAAGTACGATAAAGTGCCTTGAGAAAAGCGATAAGAGGAATATCCAATTCAACCTTAGTGGATTTGATATCATGCATTATAGATTTTACTTTGGGTGCAAGAGCAAGAGGATCATTATTTTGTAATTCAAGAGTGAAAAGTTTAATCATGGGTTGAACAACTTCAAGTGAAGAATGTGAGTCATAGAGCTCTTTTAGCTTTTTAAAGGCTTCGAAAGCAGTTGAAAATGGCGAAATATGGCGACTCACCTCTTCATTTACAAACGCTGCAATTAATTCATAAGCTTTGTTGTTCTTATTTCCCCAAATCGCAAGCTTTTTGTCTGAATTAGGCTATTCAGGTTCTTTGTCTCCATCTCTAATGCACACTCCTTTCCACAACTCATTGAAAATGACGGCGTGTTTTATCATGCAAGACCACTTAGGATAGTTCTCCTTGCAAGTGAGAACTATTCCCACCATGGATATGATTGAATGCATTATGTAACAAAAACTTCTACTGCAAAATTTTACTCCTAATGGGAAAAAATATAATTCTGATATGATTGGATAGCAAATTCAAATTTCAAAACACAAATGTCATGGTAAATACACAAAAGTTTACAGCATAAATACCAACAGCGTCCCCAGTATCCTAGTTTTGCATTCAGCTTCCCTCTCAGCTATTCTCACATAAAATTAGCCAGTAAGCATATCTTTTATGTCAATATTCCAGTCAATACTCATTTGAAACGTATCGAGGATCAACTCCAATGACAGGGTAAAACCCAATGCAGAGAGTACTCAAAAACTCGCAGGTATCAGCGTTCAATATCGAGCGTATGGTTTGTGCTAGACCATATAGGCATAAATACGTTTTGATTACATAAAAAAGGACGAGCTTTTCAAGAGCAGATATGATATAGAGATGACAGAGTAGCGTCTAAATTCATTTCATCACATAGAGTAGTTTGCCAAAATTTATAACCACAAAATCTCAAAAATATGAAGATGAATGTCCCAAAAACTTCAATCATGGAGGCTGGAACTGTAGAGCGTATATCACAGTCAATAAAGTTCACACTCACGTATATTACAATGAGGTCCACGCTCACCATTTTGCTTCAAATTCTGCGTCGACATGCAGCGAGGGAAGAGCAAATGCAGCAGCAGCAAAACGAATCGAAACCCAGCAATGCCATTGGTTTCATCTTGTTCTTAATTCAGGCCATCGTCCAATGCTCAGAGCGACGAGGTCGAATCTGTCTGCCTTCAGGAGCTTGAATCTGTATTAGTCGAGATGCCTGGATTAATACAAGGGCCTCTTCTTCTTGTATGCTATAGGGTGAAAGAGGGTTCTGGTTATGGATTATGGTGATAAGGGCAAGCTAGGGGGAGAAGTAGATGGGCTGCTTCTCGCTCTGTCAGAGGACTTTAAGAACCACAACTTGCCCCCTCAAAAGAAAATTCTTCTAACACCCAAAACTCCTTCTACTCCTGTTGTGAAGGTGAAAGAGTCAAGGCATGCAGACTGCAGAGGACATAGATAATGTCAAACTGTGGAGAGGGTAGTAGACAGACTCCACAGGGGGCAGTGGACAGACTGCAAGAAACTAGTAGAAGGGAGTTACAAGACTATGCCAAAAATGGAGCTGGCTTTGATACCATGTCAGGCCAGGTAGTAACTCCATGAATTTATTTCGTATATTATTCCTTCAGGTTGGTCTTTATTATATACATGAGGGAGAGACTGTTCACTTCATCTCTCGATGACTATTCATATTTCTTATTATTTATTTACATTAATTACATTCACCCAATCCTGATGATTAGGTGTCAACACATTTGTTGCAGATGTTAGAATATTTGGAACCATTTGTTGGTTATGAGGATGGTGCTAGTCGTAGTACATAGAACTTATCCCCTACAGCATGGGCCATATTCGCTCCAAGTGGCGAGTTAGTGAGTTTTCAAGGGATTTGTATCGGTCATTCTATGAACAATATCGTTGAGTATAGCACATTGATCGAACTCCTCTCTAATGCCATTTCACTTGGAATTCGCTGAATCATCATTAGGCTAGACTCACAACTTGTCATACTACAACTTACGAATGTTTATATCATCTAAAATCCAACTATTCATCATATATTCCTTAGAGTTCGTCTCTTGGAAAGGCATTTTGATTACATTCAATATGAACACATTTCCAGAAACTTTAAGATATTGACTGATTCTTTAGCGAATTACATGTTAAACAGACATTTACGACATATGTAAAGAGTAAATTTTCAGTTCACATCAACAGTTGAATAGGTTTACACATAACTATACAAAAACACTGAAAGTAAAATAGATAGATGTTAAAAGTTTTTACAAAAATTTGTGTCCAAGACATGTTGCTCATTTGACCTCAAAACCTCAAAATGCATACAATAAATCATCCTAAGTAGATCTAATGATTCCCATGATAATAAGTCACTGCCAAAGCTATCATGCACAATATCCTCATCCAATCGCTAGGTACACCAATAGTATGGTGTTGTAGTCTCATCGGTAACTCCTCGATCCAAACATCTAGTATACCGAGGGTTAACCCCTCTATATAATGCTGCAACTCCATCATTGTCTCGATCAGATCTAAATCCTGGAGAACTGCTCTTCTAATATTTCTCCCCATTGGTTCACCCACCTCTTGTTGATGACCCATTGATCGAACAGTGACAACATCTGTATACATGAGAAAAATTTTAGTTTAGCCTTGGAAACATCAAAAAACACAAAACATGTAAAAACTCAAAAAATCAAAAACACATGGTCAAAACAATTTACCTATAGCACCCCATTGAGCACCCACTATTAAGTTATGGTATGTTCTATGCTTATAACAGTTTACTTCTTTTTTTGATTATATTCCACAAATTAGCAATCACATGTACATAAAGTAAAGTGCAGATAGAACATTAAACAATCGACAGAAAACAAGCCAAGACAAGAGACACAAGATGTGGCGGCTAGCCAGGGACAAACCCCACAATGTGTGGGGAAACCCTTTGATAAAATATTCTTTTATCTTCAATAATTCAGTAGAGAGAAATTGTACAATAAATCTGATTTATATCAGCAGCATGAGCATTAGCAGCTTCATCATCAAAACTAGGGCAGACGATATCTCACTAACTGACCGTCGGATCGGCATGATTCTGCCACCAAAAGTTGCGGCTTCTATAGGAGATCCAGATGGACCTATAGCATAGTTCAGATGAGGATATCTTCTAATCCACGCAGGTCAAACTTTACTTCTGCAGTTGCAGCTTCAGTTTCAGCAGCTCCCTTCAAGCTAGGGCAGTCCATATCTTGTAAACTGTCTGTTAGATTGGCTTGATTCCACCACCAAAAGTTGTGGCTTTCAGAGGAGATCTAGATGGAACTACAGTGCAATTCAGATGAGGAGATATTCTAGTCCACGCAGGTCAAACTTTACTTCTACAGTTGTAGCTTCAATTTCCGCAGCGTCCTTCAAACTAGGGCAGTTGATATCTTGCAAATCGTCCGTGGGATTGGCTTGATTCCACCACCACAAGTTGTGGCTTTCAGAGGAGATCTAGATGGACCTACAATGTAGTTCTAAGGAGGAGATCTGATGGTCAACGCTGGTCAAACTTTGGATCTGCAGTTGTAGCTTCAAGTTCAATAGCTTCTAGCTTCACATGTGTGAGAGAGAGACCCTTTTCTGCGCAGTAGAGAAGAGACTTTTTTATGCGCAATAGAGAGAGAGAAAGAGATGTGATGAGAAGAGTGAGTCCAAATGAGGAAAATTCCTCTTGTATTTATACACAATGTTAGTGTTTGAATAGATGCGACTGTTGGGCTTCTGAGCCTACATGAGTTGTAGATCGGCTTGATAATAATTCCATAATCAAAATAAATTCATATCTCCATGAATACTTATCAGAATCAAATGATCTTCATATCAATCCTACACCTCTCGACGAGAGGAATCTAATAAAAATATTATCAGCCATGAATAAGATGACCCACATGAATTTTTGCCCCGGTTTCCAATTTAACACTCCCTCTCAACTAGGAAGAACTTCATCTGCAGTTTGTCTATCAGTCACTACTATTCATCCATCAAATGCACTACCCTGTATAGCCTGACCCTTGACCTGCTCTACTCTATTCTGCTTTGTCTTGTTCTACCCTGTACTGATCTGTATTGTTTTGCTTTGTCTTCTCTACTTTTTTCCAAATTATGAAGAAGAATAAATGATCGAGGATGTATCATACTAACTTAAAGTCAGTCTCAGAGTATGTACCACTGGTCCCAGACCAGTCTCAACCAACCCAAACTCAACATCATAGTGAGTACAACTCCATTGGTTCGAGACTAGTATCATCCTCCACTGACTCGAAGTCAGTCTCGGAGTGCATACCACTGGTCCCAAACAAGTCTCAACGGACTCGAAGTCAACTTCATAGTAGGTACCACTCCTACCACTAGTCCCAGACCAGTATCGCAGTCTCAGAGAGTGTACCACTGGTCCCAGACTAGTCTCAACTGATCTGAAGTCAGTGTCATAGTATGTACCACTCTCACTCTTCCCAAACCAGTACTACTTTGACACGAAGTCAGTCTCAAAGTATGTACCACTGGTCCCAGACCAGCCTCAACCGACCCGGAGTCAGCGTCATAGTATGTACCACTCTCACTGGTCCCAAACTAGTACTGAACTGACACAAAGTCAGTCTCAAAGTATGTATCACTGGTCCTAGACCAGTCTCAACCGACCTGAAGTCAGCGTCATAGTATGGTACAACTCCTACCACTAGTCCCAGACTAGTATCATTGATCCCATATCAATGGAGGTCATCCTAGTGTAGGGAGTATGGTAGATACAACGATGCGTCCAACGGTTCTACTATGGTCCCTAACTTCATTTCCCTGCTCATTGATTAGATGAGAGGTACTTCCCATGAGTCCCAGACTGCATGGGTAGGATGCCTCAACAGGAGAACTAATCAATCTTGTCCTCACAAGAGAACACATCAATCCTGCTACAATCGCCATGGAGAACACATCAATCCAGGCCTCACAGGAGAACACATCAATCCTACTACAATCGCCATGGAGAACACATCAATCCAGGCCTCGCACAAGAACTGATCATCCCGCTCCATAGGAGAGCGAATCATCCTATTCCACAAGAGAGCGAATCATCTTGTGCCACAAGAGAGTGAATCATCTTGTTCCAGTGCACACCACTAGGGGAGGGTGATTCACCCTGTGGTCGTATGTTGATCTAATAAGAACTGCAAGCCCTCAGAGCTCCAAGATCTCAATGTATGCAACATGCAGGACCCTTGTACAAGGGTTTCTTGGTGACTCTTGGTCGTTTGGGAAAATCACAGATTAGATCTTTCCTCGAGGCTTTGACAAGGTGTATCATCCTGTACATCATCTTAATGCAATGGAGCCTCCTTTCTCATCGAGTTACCATATCCCAAATGATGTTTATCTTCTGGAGCAATCGATGAATACGAGATTCCTCAATAATCTAATCCCACCTCTGGTTGTTACAAAGAATCACAGTGGTATCCAATGTAAATCCAAACAAATCACTAAAGAGCTTTCACAACCAGACTGCCTCACAGGAGGCCATGCTAGCAGCAATATATTCTGCTTCGGTGGTGCTTAAAGCCACCGACTTCTACTTTTTACTCATCCAGGATATCGAAGCAGATCCCAAGGTGAAACAGCACCCAGAAGTGCTCTTACGGTCCACCACACTGCCTACCCAATCAGCATCAGTATATCCAAGTAGTCTCACATCTCCGACAATGTATCTTAACCCATTAGTAATTGTGCCACGAAGATATCTCAGAAGATTCTTAGCATCAATCTAGTGAGGCTCAATGAAATATGAGCTCACAATGCTAACTGCAAAACATATTTTCGGACGGAGGTTCGCCAAGAACATCAATGCGAATGAGTTTATGAAACTTAGAGGCATTTCCCAAATCTGGTTCGACATCACTACCATATAACTGAACTAAAAGCTAAGATCCTCGAGGTAGTCACAGGCTTGCAGTCCATCATACCGAATCTTTTCAATATCTGTACCACATATTTTCCTTGAGATAGGAAAATTTACCCCAGCTTTTGCCACACTTCAAGTCCTTGGTCCTTCATTTCAAATTCAGAAGCCAACTCCCTCTTACATTTGGGAATGAGAGGGCTTGCACCTATTAGAAAGAGGTCATGCACATACAACACCAGTATGAGAGGCTTGTCATCTTCAACCTTAAAGTAAAGGTTAGGATCGACTTCACTCATAGTGAATCCCAGCTTCATCAAGTAGCTATCAATCCTTTCATACCATGCTCGAGGTGCTTGCTTCAACCCATAGAGAGCCTTCTTCAACCTGCATACATGAGTTTTTGATCATAAATCTCAAATCCTTCGGGTTGTTCCACGTAGACCTCTTCTTTGATCGAATCGTGCAAGAACGTGGTCTTGACATGCATCTGATGTAGGTTCCATCCTTGTGAAGCTGCAAGGGCTATGATCGAGCGGATGGTCGTATATCTGGCAACAGGTGCAAATATCACATCATATTCTATACCTTCCTTCTGGGGAAACCACGAGCAACAAAACGAGCCTTATACTTTTCCATACTTCCATCTATTGCATGCTTTATCTTATAAAGCCATTTTGAAGTAACAATTGTCTTGTCCGGGGTCTAGGAACTACTTCCTAGACATCATTCTCCATAATAGACTCATATTCTATGGTCATAGCATCCTTCCATACTTGATGCTTGACGACATATGAGAATGATGAAGGCTCATTTTGTATGATCGTGCTCATGATGGTCAGGTACCCTGATACCTGTTAGGTTTCTTACTTTGACGGAAGGTTCCTCATGGTGCAGCATGTACTTCAGCATCATCAAGTATCCCCCTAAGCCATGAAGGCCTCTTCCTAGAAGAGGAAGGCTCATGTGGATGAGGATCAATCGGATCCATGGGTTCTTCTACATCAGGCATTGATTCATCATTCTTTTCTTTCGGTTCCTTGGTGTCGGCTTCTTGAGAGCTCCTCAAAGTTAGAAGATTGTCCACCTTGCTGAGAGCCATATCTTCGTCAAAGGTGACATCATTACTAATCACAACTTCCCTTTGACTGGTGGTGAAAATTTCTTCAGGAGTCTTGGAACCCAATACTTGATGATGGCATCGATTTTGTACATATATGGCGGTGTTTGTAGTTTTAGCCCATAGAAACTTTGGAAGTCTTTGATATGTAGCATGGCCCGGACATTTTCTACAATCGTACAGTTCTTCCTTTCCACCACACCATTCTGCTCTGGAGTATGTGGTGTAGTAGTCTCCCTCTTAATGCTAACCTCAGGTATGCCTGAGTGAACCAACTGTAATATATTGGAGTTCTTGCTTTGGCTTGAGGGGAATGGTCCCCTTTTGGGCTTTCCTTCAGCACATCCTGGACATACACCTTCTTTCTCTACTTGGAATTCGGGCATCCTTGTCACGATTTGTGTTACACGGAGTGGAGATTTATAATAAAGGGGGGAAAAACTCTGATGCCAAAGTTCAGACTAAAGAGATGTGTCATAAGACATGACACCTAGCAGAATTCCATCGACCTGATATAATGAATCAACACGAAACCCAAGAGTAAAGGCATATTTAACATTATTTTTTCATATATGTACCTTGTCATCGCTGAAGGTTACCTTGTAGCCTTTGTCTTCCATTTGCCAAGATGAACACTAGGTTCTTTTTGAGGTCATGTGCATTTAATACATCTTGGAATTCCTAGCCTTCTTGCATGGTTGTCCTCTTCCTTGATTCCCAGCTCTCCTCTTACCTTTGATATTGAATTTGTCATTCCTATGATTGCCATTGGAGGGATTTTGATCATTGTCCCGGTGTGAGTCCTTTCTATCAGGGAGCTCCCTTGCATAGTGACCTGCTTTATCACAGATGTAACATCGTCCTTTTCTTCCCCTCTTAGGTCCAGCCTTTCCTTTTGATTTAATCCCATAATTATTTCTTTCCTTAGCATGAGAAGAAAAGGCAACAGGAGGACTTTAGGCAAGGCCATTTCTTGCTCTTCTACCCTTGTTTCTTCTGGAGTGCATCTAGTCATTAATTTCTCGAAACCAGGAATTACATTATTGTTCAGAAGAGTAGTCTTGAACACGTACCATTCGAATGGTAATCCTCCAAGAGTCATGAGTGCCATTTCTCTGTCAGTAATAGTCTCCTCAATAGATAGGAGATCGTTCTTGATCTCGGTGATTCTTAAGAAGTATGCTTGCATACTCTCATCTTTATCCTTCTTGATTTCGCTCAGCTTATTTCTAAGAAGCAAAACTTGATTTGCATCATTAACTTTAAATAAACTCACCAATCTATCATAGATTTCCTTGGAGGTGTCCAGTTCAGAGATGTAGGCCACCAAGTGCTTATTGATAGAGACCCGGATGATCTTCTTTGTTTTGACTTCTTCGTTCTTCCATTTGTTCGAAGTAGCAGCGGATGCATTTGATGGAGGCTCAACAATATTGCCTCTTACATGGTCCAGCACTCCTTAATCTTCCAGGGTTAGATCGATAGAAATCTTCCATCCATGATAGTCAGCTTTCTCATGGAGCTTGTCTTGGGCAAGAAAGAGTGATGAGGACCCCATAATTCTTTTAGGATAGCCTTGCCAATCTTCTTTTCGGTGATTGCTCTTGCTCTTGCTCAGGCTTTGTCTTCACCTTAGCTCTGATACCATGTTAATTTATGGTATGTTCTATGCTTATTAAAATTTACTTATTTTTTTTATTATATTCCACAGATTAGAAATCACATATACATAAAGTAAAGTGTAGATAGAACATTAAATGATTGACAAAAAACAATCCAAGACAAGAGACACAAGATGTAGCAGTTAGCCAGGGACAAACCCCACAATGTGTGGGGAAACCCTTTGATCAAATCTTATTTTATCTTCAATAATTCAGTAGAGAGAAATAGTACAATAAATCTGACTTATATCAGCAGTAGCAAACCCTAGATCAACAGCATCAACATTAGTGGCTTCATCATCAAAACTAGCGCAGATGATATCTCACAAACTGACCGTCGGATCAGCGTGATTCCACCACCAAAAGTTGCGGCTGCTAGAAGAGATCCAGATGGACCTACAACGTAGTTTAGATGAGGATATATTCTAGTCCACGTAGGTCAAACTTTACTTCTGCAGTTACAGCTTCAATTTCAGTAGCTTCCTTCAAACAAGGGCAGTCGATATCTTGCAAACCGTACGTTGGATTGGCTTGATTCCACCACCAAAAGTTGTGGATTTCAGAGGAGATCCAAATGGACCTATAGAATAGTTTATATGAGGAGATATTCTAGTCCATGCAGGTCAAACTTTACTTCTATAGTTGCGGCTTCAGTTTCAGCAGCTTCCTTCAAACTAGGTCAGTCGATATCTTGCAAACTGTCTGTTGGATTGGCTTGATTCCACCACCAAAAGTTGCGGATTTTAGAGCAGATCTAGATGGACCTACAACATAGTTCAAATGAGGAGATATTCTAGTCCACGCAGGTCAAACTTTACTTCTGCAGTTGCAGCTTCAGTTTCAGCAGCTTCCCTCAAACTAGGATAGTCGATATCTTGCAAACAGTTTGTCGGATTCGCTTGATTCCACCACCAAAAGTTGCGGCTTTGAGGAGATCCAGATGGACCTACAATGCAGTTCTAAGGAGGAGATCTGATGGTCAACACTGGTCAAACTTTGGATCTGCAGTTGCAGCTTCAGGTTCAACAGCTTCCAGCTTCACATGTGTGAGAGAGAGACCCTTTTCTGCGCAGTAGAGAAGAGACTCTTTTCTGTGCAGTAGAGAGAGAGATATGTGATGAGAAGAGTGAGTCCAAATGAGGAAAATTCCTCCTGTATTTATACACAATGTTAGTGTTTGAATAGATGCAACTGTTGGGCTTCTAAGCCTACATGAGTTGTAGGTCGGCTTGATAATAATTCCATAATCAAAATAAATTCATATCTCCATGAATACTTATCAGAATTGGATGATATTTATATCAATCCTACACCTCTCAACGAGAAGAATCTAATAAAAATATTATCAGCCATGAATAAGATGACCCACATAAAGTTTGCCCTGGTTTCCAATTTAACACCCACTGGTAATCTCAAATCTAGATCTCCACGAAAACCTATCCCTGCATATGGATGCTCCTCTATGACAATATGTTGTTGATGAAGACAATTGAAGAATGCAGTAAAATGAGATTGATGACTGACCAACATGTCTAGCCATCAACTCTACCCATCTCTGCATCTGTGGATCTCTAAGACAAGCTAAACTCAGTGTCACATGCTAAGGTTGCATCAATGGAATTCTCTCCAAAGTAAAAGTGATCAAGATTGATCCATAGCTGAAATTTTTTGTCTTACCGCTTTTTACTTTATTAAGCTGCTCTTTCATCAGAGAGAGTACTACCTCACACCAGTTGAACATAGTTGGCTCAAGACACTCTAGTGCATACTGCATGTATGATCTATTCATGACATGTAGTGCACACTACTCGCCAACTTAGCGATAGTAAAGAGGATTGTTCGCAAGGGCAAATCATGAACATCCTTGATGTTTATCTTTCCATATTTTCTAGGTTGTGTACCTGGCCGACAAAATTTTCAAAAGTAGTCCCTCACTGATTCACTCCCGGGGGTATAACCTGAAAGAGAAATGGGGGCACCATGTCTCAACAATCCTGTGAGAAAGTAAATATCACTGATCAATATAGAGAGCACTATGTCCTCTATGTGAAAAACTCGTTCTACTAGATCCCATGAATGAACCAAGAACTACAATAGTTCTAATTGTTGCCTCATCCCGGATAACCTGAAATATTTGAGTAACCCACAATATTTGAGGGCCTCAACAGTACCAGTATCATTTAGGGAAACCAGATCTTATTCTTCATGTTCTCTTTCACGCCATGTGATAGCCATTCTGATCTAATCAAAGTCTAAAATCACACCATAGGCTTAGTTAGGATCCATTTCATGCAAAAAAATGAAGAGGTTTTGGGTAGAAATGATGAATCAAATTTCTAAATTGCGCCCAATGCACCCAAGATCTATAGATAGTGTGATGCAGAGAAGTTTCCCTTTTGTTTAACTGTTCTGTAGCATAGTTTTCAATGCATAAGGGTGCACTAATCCCAGGGCATGATATATTTACCCTAGGGACCCCAAAACCCTAAACTTTTTGCCTGAAATTGAAAAACAATGACCTTAAATGAAAGAGAAGAGGTAGATCTCCTACCTAGTCCTGACAACATGAAGAGTGATCCACAGAATATACCACAATCAGTTGCTGAAGTTTGAGGTAAAAAACTAGTTCATAGCACAAAACTGAATGGTAAATGTCAAATGGTAAAATGACTTGGCAATTTTTTGTTTTATGGTTATTTCATGTTCATTAAATGAATAAACTATATTTTTTACCTATTTTTACCAATGAAACAGGTACGTTTAATTCGTTTGGTGGTTCTTTGAGCAGGTTTACAGGTGACATGGTGATTTGTTGTGCATGATCATAAAATTTACTTTTGACCACAAAGCATACTTTTATCTCTTTTTGAATCTCTGTTAAACATCGAAAAAGGAACCCCCCTAGAGTCCTCTTTTAGCTCTTTTTAGACTCTCAAAATATGAAAAGATTGTCGGGTGCTTATCCTTTTCAACTCATAAATGGATTGGAAACTACATCTACTCAGTATAAGTTTAACCCTTTTTCCAGAATGAGATAGATTACTTATGAAAAATGAATACGTTGATCGAACATGGTCAATAGGTTCTCTCTTGTATTATTTTACACTTTTTTGGACTTCAGAGACAAATTTACGAAAAATAACTTGTGGAGTTTTGTTTTCGTCCCTTTTCAAACTCTCTAAGCATGAAAAGGACCGAGTTCTCATTGTCGTTAAACTCGTTAAAGCATAAAATAGTGACAAACTTGTCCATCATGACAAGGTTGAATTTCACCTTCGTTAGACTCGTTAAAAATCACATAGTGATGGATTCACCCGAAGAGTTGAATTATACATCAAGCATATGTTATCCTCCTCAAGCTTGTTAAAAAATAAAGAGTGGCTAGTCAATAATGACTGGGGAAAATGGAAAATGGATAAATCACTTTATGGTAGCAAGTCGCTCTTGAACATGAAACTTTCACTTTATCTTTGTCACTATTTGGATTGGGTTATCTTTGTGATGGTTATCATACCTATGGTATATCACGCTATCCATCACTTTGGTTTTGGGTCAATAATACCAATTAATTCAGTTTCACCGACATGTTCAAGAGAAGTCACTCAATAAACTTCATCCTTTGGAATACTCATAAACCTTCATTTTCATGACTACCATTCCTGAAAATTGTGTCATGAGTCACATTCTATCTTCAAAATCATTACACTCGTTTTGTGTCATTGATGGGGGATACATCAAGGCCCTCCTGCGACGAGTTTCTTCTTGTCAACATCATCACATTATCTAGGAAGTTGACTTAGAAACACCCCTCCAGTACCTTGAGGCTTGCATACATCAATGGAAAGTTTCTCGCTTCCAGCAATAGGTTGACATCATAGGCCATCGACCGAAAGACTTTGTATGGTGTTCGACATCAAAACATCTATTCACACCATGCAGAATGTATTGTAGTACCTTGATAATCATTATCATTATTGGTGATTTCTCTCACGTCTGTTGGCAACTTACATCATTGGCTAGTAATCAGATGGTGTCCTCCCATGTTCGACTTCAGATCACATTTTCACATTGTTAGACTCATACTTGAGAAAACGATTGGATGAGATAGAGGACCCCGGATCTAGTTCCATCCATCCAGGATACAATTTCAGGAGAGTACTAAATCATATGTATGATGGCTTTACATAGATGGTCATCTTATCATGGGTCTATGTATGTAGATGACTATTTGATTTATGTACACGTAATGAAAAGTTTATATGTTGAGCATGGGTATGCCTTCCCTCAGCAATTCATGAAAAATTCAAAGATATCATGATATTATGTATTGTAATTGATGCAGGTCATTGTCTGCTTCAGATCCTCCTCATCACATCATAAAGCATATCAATCAACATTATCATTTTTGACTTCATGCTTTAGGTGGAAGTTTTTATAGGTCTATTTAGGCACATCACTCTCGACAATCATATCAGTGTAAACAGGGTCTATCAAACCCTAATTCAGTTGCTACATGCCCTAGACATGCCACCTTATTGAGTGCTTTCATCCATGAAATTTTCCTGACTTCAAACCCTACTGAGGTGCTTCCTTGGGTCACCAATGCACCCTTCGTCAGGGGTAAGTGCTCTGCAGATCAGGTAGCCCCATTCAAGGCTATGTTGTAGAGCACCTAAGCCCACTCAAGCCTGTGCTAGACGACAATCCTCAAAATGATCATTGGATCCTGAGTATATTCCTCCTTTCTAGATCCTTCTAGAAGGAACCTGACTCTTATCCTATCAAGATGAGCTCGACTTAGGATAGAATTGAATCATCTAATCCTCTATCCTCTCATCCCTTTGAACATGGAAACTAATCATCCAATTATGGAAAAATGCCATATTAATGACAAAACCACTTGCATTCATCTATACATTGGCCTCCCATCATAGAGCCAAGGAGCTTGAATAATATAGAGAAATACTATTGGTTTAGAGACTTGAAATCATTTTCAAAGTAATGTTACGCTGCTAGATTGATGTTGCTATTGGTGTGATGAGGGCTTGGACGAAGCTGGATGAGTGATATGAGATCGAACCACATTGGGTGTAACTTCTCCTTCTATCAATCAATAAAGTTGTTTGTTCCTTTTCCCATACTTTTATCTATATCTATGATGAATGTATGTTCAAATGTTGTCTATTCCATTTGTTTACAATAAAAAGATCATATGCTTTTATTGTTGTCATCTTCTACTTGTGTTGGTAGGTACCAATTGAGCGAATTCATTTTGAGGGGGAGCGATGGGAGCAACTCAAAGGAGATAAAAGGAAGCGGAGGATCACAAGTAGGTACTTTTATCTTATCTGTTTATTGTAGGAAAAGGTTAAACATCATTACTTCAGTTATCCTAAGTGTAACTACCCACTTAGGGAAGATATACTTATCTGTAGGTATAAATTCCGTATAATAGTGTGCTAATTCATTAGTGTGTGTTTTGATTTTTTGGTGTGTTTGTTTGATTTGCAAACATATGTTTTTTTTGCTTACCCTGTGTTCCACTCGGTTTGCAGATGTCATCAATTCATTACATTTGTTTTGCTGTTGGTGCTTGTCATAGCACACGGAACCTCTCTTCTGCAGCATGGGTACTCTATGACCATAATGGCGAGCTGATCAACTTACAAGGTATATGCCTTAGCCGAACCACCAATAATGTCACTGAGTATAGTGCAGTTATTGTACTCTTGTTATAAGCAGTTGCTCTTGCCATTAGAGATTTAGTTGTTACGTTGGATTTGTAGCGCATTGTGTTACAATTGAACAATCATAATTCAGTAAGAAATCCACAAATATTGTGTATGTATCTACATGTTAGATTGTTGGAAATAAATTTTGATTACATTACATATCAACATATTCCACGTAATTTAAATACATTAACTGATGCATTAGCAATTTTTTTTTTGCGTCATTTGTAAAACTGAATCATATTATGAACACATGAGTAGAAATTATATATATATATATATATATATATATATATATATATATATATATATATATATATATATATATATATTATTATTATTTTATCTATCGCGTCTCTTGGAGTGTTTACATCAAAATGTCAAAAAATAGAGTGTTCTGAGACACTTGGCTTTCAAAGCCTACAAAATGTGTAAAATACTAGAAGAGCTATCAAACTGCGCGATGCTCATGGTAGCATGCGACTGCTCTGATCACTCGACCTAATAGCCGACGCAATATCGCAAAGACTCTGAATGTATGTCTCTGCCAGTGCAGTGGAACATCGTTGATGGTAGCATATGGTGAGCTCCAGTATTGTAGCAATAATACTACAACTCCTGGGGCTTCCTGTCTCTCATTTTATCAACCCGGTAGTTCGTACAAACTTAGAAGCGACGGTGCTATATGCACAAGTACTAGCTCTTGTCGCAGCTGTCACTTGGTCAACTGGCACAAGTCCGCTAGGGCTCAAGCCAACTTCTATAGGCTCTCAGAAGAAGCTTGCTAATTGATGGACGAAAGCTATTCTCAAAGGAAAACTACTCTACTTGACAAAATGGACTGAAAGCAAATCAAAGCATGTAAACCTAGGAAACCCTAATTTAACTAGTCTAACCTCTATAATGCAAAGAATGTGAATGAAACCTCTACCAATGTTGTTGTTACCTCTAATAAGTGGAAATGCATGGATCTAACCTACTTGCATCATAAAAGACATGTTTTTGTATTTTTCCCTTAACTGAATGGAATGATTGTGATTTTGTGCTAACTAGGGTTTGGTTGTGCAGATGGGATGGAGAAGGAAGGAAAGCGCGGGACAGGTTGGGGAGGCTAGGAGAGGTCCCTAGGGATCCTTAGCATCCATCCACAGAGGTTCCTTGCATTCAGATGCTCAGCAACCGAGTGAGTGGCCTCCTACAGGATGTCTACAGGGGATCCTACAAGATACGCAGAGATTTCTACAGGATGACCTACCGTGAGTGTTTGAAGTGATGGAGGAGTGATGGAATGGTAGGGGGAGATGGGTAAGGTAGGAATAAGGTTGGTGATGGCTCAGAAGTGGAAGAATAGGATAGGGAGTGAGTGTAGGGAGTAGGTTGGAAGATAGAGGACTAGGTCAACGAAAGGGCTAGAGAGTGAAGCTATGTGAGGAGTGAAAGACTTTGGGAGATAACAGAGCGGAGCAGGGGTCAAAGATGTGTTTGCATGCATGGTCAAGATGGAGAATGAGGTAATGGAATGAGAGAGAGCAGTGTAAGTGAAACAAATGCTTATGACTGTCACCAAACCGAAAATGCATCAACCTAAACTACCTGTGCTTGTAAATTCAATGAACAGCAATCCAAAACGCGAAGGAGAATGTGCATGAAGCTGTGGTAAAGGAGTGTGGTGCAGGTGTGAATCATGTGGAAGCATTTAACATAACGTGACTGTGTTTGCAGCAATCATGAAATAAAGAAATGCGTATTTTTGGTGGTTAGTCATGGACTGCACCCCAATCCCAAATGAGATGGCAGTGAGCCTTAACAACCTTTCTGCTGGAGCTCCAATGGATTATATCTATCCTCTGCTAACCTAAACAACTGTAAACAAACTCACCATAAGCAAATCCTATCTAAATTCATGAAAAACAACTAAATTAACAACCTGTAATTCGAATTGCATGTGGAAATGAAAACTCAAAGTGCTGAAACGAAATGGAAACAACACTACAGCAGAGGGGATCTATGGCTCTCAGGTTGGGCCCTAACCTGAGAGCTATAGTCTCCTTAAGAAAACTCAGAGCTAGATCAAAATCTGCCTTCTTTATTCATAATCTGATGTTATGCCAAAACTGGCTTACAACAAGAACTAACACCGAGCTGTGCTCCAAAATTACAATAGTAATGCGAAAGTTTCAACAACCTATCAAAGGCTACAGCCTCTATACTTATGCAAAACAGTGATCCAACAAGTGTCCTTGATTTTAGGAGCTCGGCTGTCCAACTAGAGTTTAACTGCTGATCCTGTAGGACAGTCATAAGTGCTGTTCCTGTAGAACAGTTGTAACTGCTATTCCTGTAGAACAACTGGCTGCTTCTAAGCTCGGAGGGGAGATGGATTGGAGCTCGGAGTTCTTGGTGGGAATCACGAGGAATGTCCCAAGACTGTGGACATCCTCTCCTAAAAACCAGCAGTGCCACCTCCTTGTCTCCTTGTCTCCTTTTCACGTGGTCTTTTCTCCCTTTTAATGCAAAAACCTGAAATCATAATGCATTAGTCACGTAGATAAAGTGTCTACCCTTCTTCCTGCAAACAACATGAACAAACTAAGAAATGCATGCATAAGCAATAAAAAATGAATGGTTTGAGCAAGTATAATAGGCCAAAATGAGCCCAAATTGTACCAAAATTGGGACTCATCATCACCCCCCAGCTGAACCATTTGCTCATCCTTGAGCAACCTTGCTCCTTGTCCTTGTCCTTGGCCGAGGACTCGGGACCGGAACAGGCTCTTTCTTTTCTGCTTTTGATGGCCCTGCCTTCTCTGCCCCTGGTGGTGACGAGGGTGATGCTTCCTTCCCCTTTCCTATTTCCTTGAGTCGGGCTTTGGAAGGCGACTGGCCTATCTTTCGTGTCCAGGAAGTTATTTTTGGGCTCCCCTTTTCGGGGGTGGTTGATGTTTTAGAGGGGGTCCTTGCACTGGGTGAAGTAGGGACATCCCCTGAAGTGGTTTGGCTGCTGGGTGGAGGCTGTGGCTTGCCCGTGGTCATCCTCTTGCTTCTCCTGGCTTCAGATGGTAGAGGGGTCTCCCCCTCCCTTTTCTCTTTCGGTTTTGGAGGTGTGCTGAGGGAAGCCAGTGCCGCTGCTGCCTCCTTTTCGAGAATTCCAGCCTTCTCTTTCCTGTGTTTTGCTCTCTCAGAGCTCCTTGTAGAGGGCCCCTCCTTTTCAGATTTCGGGCTTCCTGTGGAAGACCCTGCTTTGCCCGCTTCCGGGCCTCCTGTAGAAGATTCTTTCTCTGTCTTCGGACTCTCTGTAGGAGGCGTTTCTCAATGACTTTCGGGCCTATTGTAGAAGCCCCTCTTTCCAATCTCGGGCTTCTTGTAGAAGCCCCTGTCTCGATCTTCGGGCTTCCTGTAGAAGCCTGTGGTTGCACTTTCGGGCTTCCTGTAGAAGCCTTTGTCTCCGTTTTTGGGCTTCCTGTAGAAGCTTGTTCTCCAACGATTTTCGGGCTTCCTGTAGAAGCCTTGGTCTTTGTTTTCGGGCTTCCTGTAGAAGCCTGTGTTTGTGTTTTCGGGCTTCCTGTAGAAGCCAGTTTTTGCTTTCCTGTAGACACAGGTGTCTCCACTTCCGCTTGCTTGCCTGCTGGAGTTTTGCTTTTTGCTTTTGTTGCAGGTGCTGTTGAGGTACTTGGGCTGACGTGGGCCACCTCTGCTTTGTCCATTCTGCTCTTCATCCTCTTTTCCCTTGCTGACAGGATAGGTGTGCCACCCTTTTCTTTGTCCTTCTTTTCCTCAGCCACTGCTTCCTTGTCTTCACTGCTGGAGGAGCCACTATCTTCGATCAACATTTTAATGTCCCCATCTCGTGTTAGATTCCTAAATGACTCCCAGGAGAGGGGAACTTTATACGAGTGCAGTGCATCCTCCACAAGCAATTTTATTAACCCATGGTGGGCTATCTGATCAGGTATGCCCTCTCGTAGCTTTGTAGCACACTCCATTAAGGACTGCAAGAGATAATAAGGGATGCTCAGCTTTTGCTCTACAGGAAGGTCAATTCGGTGCCTCAACTCAGTGAGTAACCGAAAGTGGTATGCATACACGATGCTGAACCGGCCTTCACAAGTAATATATTTCATGATTTGCAAACTAACTTCACTCCAAGGTGGTGATAAACTCATTCTTCTTACCCCGTTTTTATCCTCCGAGAATTCTTCCTCAGGTGGAAAGAATTCTTTCTTTGCTTTCTGGCTCTTCTTTCGCTCTTCTTTATCCCACGACAGACCCATGGGCAGTTCTGTGATTCGACTTATATGCTCTGGGGTGAGTTGGAGGCTGAGACCTCTGAAGCTTATTGTGGCCAGTGTCTGGGATTTAGGCTTCAATGCCTGCAAGAATTCCTCGGCTACTTCATCATCGTAGCCCTGTAGCTTATCACAAAAAGGCATCCATTGTGCTCTGGTGAAGAGCTCCACCACTGCGGGATTTCTCCTTAATTTGGTGGAATCTGTGGGTTCTCGCCTGATAAATCCACCCGGCATGATGGCACAATTTTCTTAACCGGAGGTGGTGACGGTGGAAGAGAGTTTAGTTTCGGTGACAGAGTGCAGAACAATGCGTATAACCCACAAAAATTTTACAACACAGTCTAACCACGCAACAATCCTGTAGAATTGCAGTATGGGCACACAGACAGCAATTTGTCTACTTTCTCATTTACCCAGACAGTAACTAACAATCCTACCACCTTAAATGATCAATTGCGTGAGGAGTCCAGGGTTACCTCGTTACTCGGCCACCTTTTTTTACGTGAACACCCGCGTTCCTGTAGAAGACTGCGTTCCTGTAGAGACTGCTTCCTGTAGAAACTGTTCCTGTAGGAGCAGTGTGCAAACTTCGGGGAGGACTGCAATTGGACTGCGGTTGAGGTGCGCTTCACCGGTGTTCTGGTAGCCGAAAGCTTGGCGTATCAACGTGCCGAGGAAATGAGAAGAGCCACTCAAGTTTTGAAGTGGAGGTTGATGAATACATGCGCATAATCTAGCCGATTAGATTTTGAATCGGCGCAGCTCGTGGCGCGGGGGTGAGCTGTCCCCGCCGGACCGTTGGGCGACGTCACCCATCATTCGCCTGCATGTTCACTCGCTGCCGCATTCATTCCCACAGATCTGCCGCCGCCCTTTTCTGTTAAACTCGTTTCTCGGTTGACGGGACTATCTTCACGTGCGTGCTGCGTGTTTTCTTTGTCGTGGCTGCCACCCGATCATCCGACTATACCATAACTAGCCGACGTGGCCAGTCAACTTGCCATACGGCTGCTCAACCATTCACTCTTACGCCATGCAAACAAATCAAAGTAATATTCATGCGATTTGATGGAGAGAAGGTTGAGACACTTACCTGCGCGCGTCTGCACACGATTTTCAGTTTTTGGACGACGGATCTACCTGCTGCACGCGGCTTACACAGACCCGGAGGTTCATGGTTACAGGTTGCTGACGCTGGAGTGGATGGTTTTGCTTTCATGCGCCCGCGTTTCATCTCGGATGGCGGTGTTGTGGAGGGTATTCACTCAAGCAGGTTGAACTGTTACAGGATCCCCGCGAGGGGTCTCGTCACAGTCCTTTCTCCTTGGGTGCATGCTGCACGCTGGCGGTTCTGGCTTTTTGATCACGATCCCAGCGCTCTTGATGCATATGGTATGAGATCTCGTCATTTGTTACCTTTGGAAATGGCTTGCCCACGAGAACTCATCGATTTTCTTTGTGGGTGCAGGGACTTGGCCGCATGTCGACACGGGTGGTGGAGCAAGGCAACAGCATCGTGCATGGGCCCAAAAGAGGCTTGCATGTGTCCACACCAACCCATAGTCATCAGATCTGCTCATGAAATGCATTCTGGGCCGTTCTGAGCTTCTACAGGAAGTTTCCTGTAGAAATACAGAGCTTCCTGTAGACAGGCAGCTCTTCCTGTAGAAATTTGCACCTTCCTGTAGAAACTCGCACCTTCCTATAGAAAATCTGTGTCTTCCTGTAGGAGACTCAATTTATAATGAAAGTGCACATACCTTGAAGAACATAAGCATTCTTGGAGGAGGAGCTGGTGAGGTGTCCTGGCTGCATGATAAGGACTTTTGGCCTTGAGTTGAGAGGCTTCCTCTCCTCCATAGAACACCTGCAATCTGCATGCAAATTTCACATTGTGCTTATTATTTTTTTCTCTTTTTTCTTCTTTTTTTTTGAAAAGATAACAGGGGTGCCCCCAAAGAGGTTTTCACCCTTGCTACCTGCCCTGAGCGCCTCAGAGAGGTTTTCACTCAAGGATCTTTTTCAACCTTTTTTCTTTTTTTTTTTTGAAAAAGCAATAGGAGCGCCTCAATGAGGTTTTCACCCCTACTACCTGCCTTGGGCGCCTCAGAGAGGTTTTCACCCAAGGATCTTTTTTTTCTTCTTTTTTTTCTCTTTTTTTTTTCTTTTTTTTTTCTTTTTTCTTTTTTCCTTTTTTCTTTTTTTTTTTTTTCTTTTTTTTTTTTTTTTTTTTCAGAACTTCTTTCAGGGTGTGCCGGAGGCAGAGGCAGAACCCTTCTCTATGACCAATACAGATTTCTCCATAGTTTTGATAAACTCTTGTCTTGAGATAGGTCTCCTGTAGATCTTCAATCGATGTCCATTGACAAGCATGGGAATGGCTTCCTCATCAATGGTTCGAATGAGGACAGATCCATTGTCATGGCAGTGTTCCACTACATACGGTCCCAGCCATCTGGTTCTCAACTTCCCCTTGAAGTCTTTGAACCTGGAGTCATACAACAAGGCCCAATCTCCCGGCTGAAATTGCTTGTCATGGAGATGTTGGTCATGCCACACCTTCCTCTGAAGTTGAACCACTTCTGAGTGAAGGAGGGCCTGCATGCGGTGCTCATCCAGGCCATTCAGCTGCAGCAGCCTTTCTTGTTTTGCATGGCTGAGATCTAGGTCCAGCTGAGCTACCATCCTCAAAGTGTTATACTCAAACTCAATGGACAGCAAAGCTTTCTTCCCATAGACCAGCTCATAAGGTGTGAAGCTGGTGGTGGTCTTCCAAGTGGTGTTGTAAGCCCATGTGGCTTCAACCAGGCGATCTGCCCAATCTTTTCTGCTGTTGCTCACCACTTTGGTCAAGATCCCTTCTAATGCTCTATTGGTGACTTCCACCTGCCCATTTGCTTGAGGATGATAGGGAGTGGAAGTCCTATGCTTGATCTTGTGATGAGCTAGGAGATCTTCAACCAGGTTGGAGGTGAACTGGCTCCCTTGATCAGTGACCAGCTCTCTTGGGTAGCCAAACTTGTAGAAGATGTTCTCTCTTAGGAACTCGGCCACTTTCTCTTCTGTTGCTGCCTTGATTGCTTTGGTCTCTGCCCACTTTGTCAAGTAGTCAGTACACAAAATGATGTAGGATCTTTGCCTCGAAGAGGGATTGATTGGACCCACAAAGTCCATGCCCCACTTCTCAAATGGCTCAAGAGTCACTTGAGGTTGGAGAGGCATCTCATCCCTTTGGGTCGGTTTCCCCATTCTTTGGCATTGGTCACACTGACTAACATATCTTCTGACATCTTGATGAAGTGTGGGCCAATAGTAGCCTGCCTGCAGGATCTTGAAGGCAGTTCTCTTCGCTGCAAAATGCCCTCCACAAGGCCCATCATGACAAGTGAGGAGGATATCAAAGACTTCCTCCTCCCTTACACAACGCCTTAAGATCTGATCGAGGCCAAGCTTGAACAGGTTGCCCCTGATCCAAGTAAATGAGGCACTTTTTCTGATGATTCTGCTCTTCTCTTTTGAAGAGAGGTGCGGAGGGAATTGAGCTGAAACAAGGTAGTTTGCTATATCAGCAAACCATGGAGAGAGTACTGAGATAGCAAACAGATGCTCATCAGGCATCTGGTCATCCACCGTCCCATCTTCATCTGCAGACAAATCCAATCTAGATAAAAAGTCAGCAACAACATTTTCTCTACCTGGTTTATCAACAATGGTTAAATCAAACTGCTGCAATAAAAGTAACCATCTAATAATACGAGCATTCACATCTGGTTTATTCATCAAATATCTAATAGTAGCATGGTCAGTATGTACAAATGTTTGATATCCAGTGATATAATGACGGAACTTGTTTAGTGCATGGACTACAGCTAAGAACTCTTTCTCGGTTACAGTGTAATTCAGCTCTGCTTTGGACAAGTTTTTGCTAATGAAGTAAATGGCATATGGAAGCTTTTGCTCAACTTGTCCTAAGGCTGCACCTATGGCTTTGTTCGAGGCATCAGTGTGGATGTGGAAAGGTAGGGCCCAGTTTGGACCTCTCAGGATTGGTGCTGACACCAACTTGTCCTCTAACTCATTCAAACTCTTCTGACAATCGTCAGTCCACCTAAACTCCACATCTTTTGCCAATAGGCCAAACAATGGTGAGGCTAACTTGCTGAAGTCCTTAATGAATCTCCTGTAGTATCCCGCTAATCCCAAGAAACTCCTAACATCCCTGACCTTTTGGGGAGGTGGAACCTTCTTGATTAGAGCAATTTTGTTGGGATCCACCTGTAACCCTTGGCGAGAGATGGTATGGCCTAGCACGGTCCCTTCAGTCATTAGGAATTCACATTTTTCAGGGCTAAGGGACAAGTTCATCTCGATGCACTTGGTGAGGACTTTTCCCAAGTTGGACAATGCTTCCTGGAAGTTAGCCCCGTAAGGAGTAAAGTCATCCATATAGATTTCTACTGCATCATGGACCAACTCTGAGAAGATGCTCAAGACAGCTCTCTGAAAGGTAGCAGGAGCATTGCATAGTCCAAAGGGAAGAACTCGGTAGGCAAAGGTACCCCAAGGACAAGTGAAGGTGGTCTTATCTTGGTCTTCCGGGCTGATTTGGATTTGATTGTACCCGCTAAACCCATCCAGGAAAGAGAAAAACTTTTTTCCTGCCAGTCCATCCAACACTTGATCGATGAAAGGTAGAGGGAAATGGTCTTTCTTGGTAGCTTTGTTCAGCTCACGGTAATCCACACAGATTCTCCACTTCCCATTCTTTTTGGGAACCAACACTAGAGGGGACACCCATTCACTATCTAAGATGGGGTAGATGAATCCGGCATCCAACAGTTTCTGCAATTCTTCCTTGACAATGTCTTTAAGTGCTGGATTCATTCTCCTCTGAGGTTGCCTAACCGGTTTACAATCCTCTTCGATGTATATATGATGGGTACAGACCGAGGGATGGACTCCTTTCATCTCTTTATAACTCCAAGCAAAAGCATCTAGGTGGTTGGCCAACAGACTACACAGCTCCTTTTCCTGGGAAGGGGATAGGGAGGAGCTGATTTTCAATGCTTTCTCAGGGCTGAACTCCACATTCTTAACTCTGGGAGTGACAGGGTTGGTTGTACAAAGATCCACTAAGGTGCTAGCTTGGGCATCCTCCACCAATTTTTCTAAAGGTAGTGCACTGGTAGGTGGGTTTTGGATCAGAGTCTCAATCAAGTCATCCTCGGTTGGGGGGTTTCTTTTAGTGGTATCTAGGGTACACAGAGGTGTTGAATACACCTCGTCTTCTTCTCCTTCCTCCAACCAGAGTGGTAAATCATGCTCTAAAGAAGGTTGGGCAGGAGGGTATAGGACTAGCTGCTTGGACATGGGACCATTTTTTATGGTCATGTTTCCTGCCCGACAACTTATGTAAGCATCTGCAGTAGCTAACCAAGGCCTTCCCAAGATGAGAGGATATCCAGTAAGCTTGGCCTTTGGTTGCAGAACCAGGAAGTCTGCAGGGTATTCCCAAGAATCGATGGAGACCATGACATCCTCCACAATTCCTTCGGGAGTCACGGTGGAGCGGTCTGCTAATTGCAGTACTGTCGAGGTCTTCCTCAAGGAACCCTGAAGATTGAGTTTAAGCATGGTATCCCTGGTCATCACATTGATGGCCGCCCCCAGATCAATCAAGGTGTGGGGGATAATGGTGCCATTGATGTGAACATCTACTACAGGACTTCCAGGATCTAGGTACTTTGGGCAGATGACTTGTCCTAGCATAAGGTCAGACAGTTGTCCTATGACATTGATAGTTGAGGCATCTTTCTTCCATCTGCCTGGGTGTTTGAAACACTTCTCCTTAACCAGCTTGTTATAAATGGGCACATCCTTGATAGCTTGGAGAAGGGGTATCTTCACACACAACTGCTTGAGCTCTCCCAGAAGCTCATCCTCCTCTGGGTTGGGTTGTGTGGTGGCTGTTAGTCTCTCAGGAAAGGGTGGAATAGGCTTTGGTTCACTCTCCTGACGGTCTTCCTCATCCTCTGGGGGAGGAGGTTGGCGATCTGGAAGAGTCTTTCCAGATCTAAGATTGATCTCCTGGATCTCCACAGCATAGGTAGGGCATGAGGTCTCCCCAGTATATACCTGTTGAGCCTGTCTATTGTTGGGGTTCGGGTTCGGTTGAGCAGGCATCTGAGGTTGCCTTGGAGGAGCAGGAGGTAAAGGCTGAGGTTGAACTGGTGGTGGAGGCAAAATGGCAGGAGGAGTGTTGTATTGGGGCCTCCACCCCGACTGAGGTGCACTCCATTGAGGCTGTGGCTGGGTATGTGAGTGATATGGATGAGAAGTAGGTTGAGTGGGGTACTGAGGTGGATAAGACCATGGAGGAGGCATGGACCATGAAGGATGAGCAGGGGGACCCCAGGAAGGCATAGGAGTTGACTGGTTGGGGTTGTAATAGGCTTGAGATGCCCCTTGCATCCCCTGCTGATAAGGTCTAGATCCTTGTGGCCTCCTTTGGTTGAGGTAATAGAGAGGCTCTGTGGGAGCTTCGGTCCCTTGGTACATGGCTTTAAACCCAGGTAAGGTTGGACACTGATTTGTTGGGTGGTCCTCCTCACAAACGAAACACACTTCAACCGAATGCAATGGGCATTCGTTCTTAGGGTGTCTTCTGGTGCACCTAGGGCAGAAGACAGCCAAGGCTCTCTCAGCTTCCTCTTTCTTTTGCTGGATCCTGAATGTGTCCAGCTGCATGGCAATGGTCTGTCTCACCTCACTCTTAAGATCTTCTAATTGGTTTGTAAACTCATGTTTGGAGAAAGGGACACCAGTGGAGAGGAGATTTCCTCTACCTCGTTTCCTAGCTGCCCTGGAATGATTTCTAAACACAGTTTTGATGTCCTCATAAGGCAGTTGGTAAATGTCCCCCCTAGCTAACATGTGAAGGGTGTCTAAGAGATCTTCAGGGACTCCTCGGAGTAGAACCAACTTGAGGGATTCAGGGTCAAGTGTGCACCTGGCCCGCTTATAGCTAAGCTGGAACCTCTCCTCATAATCCTCTAAGGACTCATCATTCCCCATGGTCATCCGAAAGATCTCTCCCTTGGTTTCCTTAGACCTACAGTAATCCCTATACTTGGTATTGAAGGCTTGCTGCATTTGAGCCCAAGTAGCGATGCTATTCCCAGGTAGTCCCATGAACCAGTGTAGTGCTGCATCCTTAAGGGTTGAAG
Source organism: Pinus tabuliformis (assembly GCA_031772625.1). Taxonomy (NCBI): domain Eukaryota; kingdom Viridiplantae; phylum Streptophyta; class Pinopsida; order Pinales; family Pinaceae; genus Pinus; species Pinus tabuliformis. The sequence goes on along the minus strand of CM062806.1, from coordinate 696,735,695 downwards.
GGAAAAGCTTCAGCTTTTGCTCATCTTCAGTATAGTCATAGGTTCTACAAAGGACAACAAACTCAAACAAGAAGGTATCAGGATCCTTAGTGGTCAGTCCATGGAAGTGAGGCAAGGCGGAGGGGCTAATGTTCTTCATTTTCATCTCTCCATTGGTCTCTCGGATGGGGAAAGCTCCTTCTATTCTCTCATCTTCTCTTCTATTATCAGCCATGGCCTCAGATGGAGTGGTCTCTAACTCTTCTTCTTCTATAGGGTCTTGGTATATCTCAAGATGTTCACCTATAGGTTCCTCTGGGTCACTGTCACCAAAGAAGAGAGAAGGGTGACTTAGTGATGTGGTGGGGGTGTTTGGTAGGAATTTGCCTGATCTATCTCGGTTCCTACGAGGCATGAAATGGAAAAGACTTTTTTTTTTTTTTGATTGCTTTTGCTTTTTCTTTGGTACCTGCAAAACTGAAACAAAGTGATCTACAACTAACTATCTTGCTCAAATGAAATTGCGGAATTGGAAAGCTAATCTAGGAAAGCGAGAAATACTAATCTATGAAAGCAGGAAATACTAATCTATGAAAGCAGGAACTGCTAATCTATGAAAGCACGAAATTCTAAGCTACTTTTGCAGAATGGAAATGAAATAAACTACTGAGCAGAAGTAAGAGTACGAAAGTAGAAGAAAAGCAACAATTACTAATACTCTGACGCTTCCCCGGCAATGGCGCCAAAAAGATGGTGAGCTCCAGTATTGTAGCAATAATGCTACAACTCCTGGGGCTTCCTGTCTCTCATTTTATCAACCCGGTAGTTCGTACAAACTTAGAAGCGACGGTGCTATATGCACAAGTACTAGCTCTTGTCGCAGCTGTCACTTGGTCAACTGGCACAAGTCCGCTAGGGCTCAAGCCAACTTCTATAGGCTCTCAGAAGAAGCTTGCTAATTGATGGACGAAAGCTATTCTCAAAGGAAAACTACTCTACTTGACAAAATGGACTGAAAGCAAATCAAAGCATGTAAACCTAGGAAACCCTAATTTAACTAGTCTAACCTCTATAATGCAAAGAATGTGAATGAAACCTCTACCAATGCTGCTGTTACCTCTAATAAGTGGAAATGCATGGATCTAAGCTACTTGCATCATAAAAGACATGTTTTTGTATTTTTCCCTTAAGTGAATGGAATGATTGTGATTTTGTGCTAACTAGGGTTTGGTTGTGCAGATGGGATGGAGAAGGAAGGAAAGCGCGGGACAGGTTGGGGAGGCTAGGAGAGGTCCCTAGGGATCCTTAGCATCCATCCACAGAGGTTCCTCGCATTCAGATGCTCAGCAACCGAGTGAGTGGCCTCCTACAGGATGTCTGCAGGGGATCCTACAGGATACGCAGAGATTTCTACAGGATGTCTACAAATTGCTACAGGATGACCTACCGTGAGTGTTTGAAGTGATGGAGGAGTGATGGAATGGTAGGGGGAGATGGGTAAGGTAGGAATAAGGTTGGTGATGGCTCAGAAGTGGAAGAATAGGATAGGGAGTGATTGTAGGGAGTAGGTTGGAAGATAGAGGACTAGGTCAACGAAAGGGCTAGAGAGTGAAGCTATGTGAGGAGTGAAAGACTTTGGGAGATAACAGAGCGGAGCAGGGGTCAAATATGTGTTTGCATGCGTGATCAAGATGGAGAATGAGGTAATGGAATGAGAGAGAGCAGTGTAAGTGAAACAAATGCTTATGACTGTCACCAAACCGAAAATGCATCAACCTAAACTACCTGTGCTTGTAAATTCAATGAACAACAATCCAAAACGCGAAGGAGAATGTGCATGAAGCTGTGGTAAAGGAGTGTGGTGCAGGTGTGAATCATGTGGAAGCATTTAACATAACGTGATTGTGTTTGCAGCAATCATGAAATAAAGAAATGCGTATTTTTGGTGGTTAGTCATGGACTGCACCCCAATCCCAAATGAGATGGCAGTGAGCCTTAACAACCTTTTTGCTGGAGCTCCAATGGATTATATCTATCCTCTGCTAACCTAAACAACTGTAAACAAACTCACCATAAGCAAATCCTATCTAAATTCATGAAAAACAACTAAATTAACAACCTGTAATTCGAATTGCATGTGGAAATGAAAACTCAAAGTGCTGAAACGAAATGGAAACAACACTACAGTAGAGGGGATCTATGGCTCTCAGGTTGGGCCCTAACCTGAGAGCTATAGTCTCCTTAAGAAAACTCAGAGCTAGATCAAAATCTGCCTTCTTTATTCATAATCTGATGTTATGCCAAAACTGGCTTACAACAAGAACTAACACCGAGCTGTGCTCCAAAATTACAATAGTAATGCGAAAGTTTCAACAACCTATCAAAGGCTATGGCCTCTATACTTATGCAAAACAGTGATCCAACAAGTGTCCTTGATTTTAGGAGCTCGGCTGTCCAACTAGAGTTTAACTGCTGATCCTGTAGGACAGTCATAAGTGCTGTTCCTGTAGAACAGTTGTAACTGTTGTTCCTGTAGAACAGCTGGCTGCTTCTAAGCTCGGAGGGGAGATGGATTGGAGCTCGGAGTTCTTGGTGGGAATCACGAGGAATGTCCCAAGACTGTGGACATCCTCTCCTAAAAACCAGCTATGCCACCTCCTTGTCTCCTTGTCTCCTTTTCACGTGGTCTTTTCTCCCTTTTAATGCAAAAACCTGAAATCATAATGCATTAGTCACGTAGATAAAGTGTCTACCCTTCTTCCTGCAAACAACACGAACAAACTAAGAAATGCATGCATAAGCAATAAAAAATGAATGGTTTGAGCAAGTATAATAGGCCAAAATGAGCCCAAATTGTACCAAAATTGGGACTCATCAGCATAATATGGAACCCCTCGAGTGATTACCTCTAGGTTGTGCTCCATCTCAAATAAGGGGTCAACCGATTCTTCATAGTCTACACATTTCTCATAAATTGAGTCTTAGATTACATTCTCATAAAAATTATAAAAACTAAAAAAATCCAAAAAATAAGTTTTTACCTACATCAATCCACTGCTCGCCTAGTGGCAGAGGTAGATCTGGATCCCATTTGAAATTCATACTGGCATACACATAGTCATACACCATAAGTAATTGGCATATAAGAAATACGAAGAACAGTGGAGGGTAGTGCATATGTTGGCCCATGCCTCCTCGTGGCATGAGCTGGCTCCATCTCACGAGCCTCGGATCTCGGGGGGTAGGTTGTGGTATTTTTTCCCACTAGTACCAAAAGAGCATTATTCACTCCAAAAAGAAGGTCACTAATATGGAACCCAACTCGAACTTCTTCAGACATTTATGCTTGCCCTTGGTCAGTTGGCGCTTCATGTTTGCCAAAAGACCTCAACACCAGTTGAAAATGGTGGGAGTCAAACAAGCAATAGTGTACTGAAACTGGCACATGGAAACCTCATCCTAGATACACATGCCATGGTGAACAATATTGTTTTCTGAACAAGGTTATTGGTGATAGTTTCAATTTTCACTTTGCCTCCATTCGTTATCTCGACACTAGGACAATATCTATGGACCATACTCCTGGTACTTTCACCTCCTTGGCGAGATCCAAAGAGTTGAATGGCTTCCCCTCGATGGGACAATCCTGTGAAGAAGTAAATGTTCATTTCTTCTAGTTCCAGCTCCTGCCCTTTGATGATGAAGATCTCGTGATCTACATCCCAAAGGTTGATCAGATAAGGCAATAACTCCATCTGTGCCCCCAGCCTTGTGGTCCAAAAGAATTTCAATATGCCACAATCCCCCAAAGAATTTATACATGCCAGATATTGATATGCTTGGTTATCCTTGACCTCATGGCCTCTTTCTTTCCATTTTATGACCATATTTCTCCTGCAAACAACATATACACACCTTTTAGTGCTTTTTCCATGGATAAAATCAACATTTTTTGCTTTAAAAGTGAAATTTTAATTTCTAAAAGTCACTTTCGACACTATCACACATGTTTTTAAAAATTGTACGATGGCATCGCGTGAACATTTTGGGCTTAAGTGCGACTATCGCAGGTCCGATGACCATACCCACGATGGTCGCCGATGACCTAAATTTTAGAAAATCCTTCCTTTTAGCTTAAAATCCACTGATAAAGTTACATAAAAAGGTAATGAAATGCAAGAGCATGGATGAGACTCTTACGCAGACGGTTCGTAAAATGGTGTCTAAGTTCTCCCACAACAGCCACTGGAAAATCAAGGAAATTAGGGCACAAAATCACTTTCAGAGCTCATTTTGGTAAAATGGTAAAAAATGAAATTACTTTTGCCTATTTATATGTTGTGAAAGTCATTTTGTCAAATATTTTTGTAATATTTTAATATTTTCTTGATATCAGTGATAGGTGTGTTTCATGTGCAGTTGCAAGTGCCTTTGATGTGGATAATGATCATTATTGACTGATTCTCATATTTTTATTTTATCTCTTTTTCAGACTTGGTAAATAAATGAAAAAGGAACCCCCCTGGAGTCATCTCTTAGCTCTTTTCTGACTCTCAAAAATTGAAAAGATCGTTGATTACTTGTCATTTCGAAATCATTAAAGTAAATGAATCAACATCACCTCAGTAGATGTTTACCCTTTTTTCAGGTTGAGACTGACTCTTTACGAAAAAGGTACACCTTGGTCAACATGGTCAAGAGGTTCCCTCGGATATTGTTTTCTACCTTTTTGGGTTTGAGGGATAACTTACGAAAAGGGACATGATGGAGTTTTCTTTATAGTTTCTTTTTCAAACTCTCTAAACATGAAAAAGATGCCGAGTTATTCTTCTATCAAACTCATTAAAATTTTACAATGAAAGGATTGTCGCCAAGACAAGATCGAGCTTCTCCTTCCTAGGGATCATAAAACTTACTAGGATGGATTCATTCAAATAATGAACTTACATGAAAATCATATGCTATCCCCTTCAAGCTTGAGATAAAAATAATTTGGGTACTCGCAAGAAATAGCAAGCGAAAATGAAGACGAGACATCATTTGTATAGGCAGCATGTCACTCTTGAACATGACACTTTTATGCTCTCGTGTTGGGTTTGGGTGATCCGTCTTGCCTCTCATTTGACTATTCCACAATTTCATCATGACCTTTAGTCCCATGTTGAGTCAGATGCTTCCACACTCTGGAGTCGTGTCGCCAATATGTTCAAGAGAAGTATAATCTACAATTATTTACCTATACATTGTTTGATTCGTTGCTACAATCCTGAATATTGTTCCATTTTATTCTCTTTTTCGTGTCAATGATGAGGGATTCATCATTTCCCTCCTTCAATGGGTCACTTCCTGTCGACTTCAACTCATTACCCGGGAAGATGCCTTAGGAACTCCCTTTCAGTACCTTAGAGTTGGTATGCCTTAATGGTTAGTTCTTCGCATCTAATGATAGGCCTTCATCATTGGCCTTCGATTGTGTGATTCCATGAGTGTTCGACCTCAACTTCATTATCACATTCACAGATTGTATTGTTGTACCTTGAGGGCCATTGTCATTATTGGTGGTTTCTCTTGTACTTGCTAACGGTCCACATCGTTGGCTGGTAATCAAGTGGTTTTCTAGCATGTTCGACTTCAACACGTTTATTCGCATGCTGGGATTCATATATTGATTGGGTCGGGATGGAGCACAAGACCCTCAGTCTTGTCTGTTGTGGCTCAAGCTACATGGAGTTTTATGCTATTCATGTTTGTACACATGTTTCTACTATACGGATGGTTGTGACCATATCGTGATACTTAATACTTATGTTGATCCTTGTTATCTAGATGGTTGTGCCCATGCCATGGATATCTTTATATAGTCTTCATCATCCAGATGGCTGCATCCATGTCGTGGATTCACGCTTTCGTCTAAAACATGTATATGTATATGTGTCCTTGATTTGTAGGTCTCCTGACAATGTGCGTCCTCGTCCTTGCCAAATCTCGTAAAGCATTTCAACCATCACTCCTCATTCTGCCTTCATGCTTTAGGGGGCATTTGTTACACATTATTTTTTCATGCCTCTTGTACTTCCTTGTGACATACCCTGAAGCGCCCGAAACATGATCAGTATATAATATACTCATCAATGTATACTGCTCAGATCCCTCCTTTAACTTTGCGTGGAAAATATTTGAAGCTTTCCCTAAAAAGATAGCTCATGAAACCCTAAAGTGAGACTCATTTCCCTTATGAAGCTCAAAACCGTGATGATCACCTATTGCACCTTGTTAAGTCAGTGATGGTATCACTCTATTCTCTCTCATACTCGCAATTGTCTCAAAAAAGAAGTTTTCCTAAAGAGGATTAGAAGCTTTGTGATCTAGAAGCTTCCAGAGCAGCGAGCTGGAGGTGGTCTCGCATTGATGAAGTCAAATTATCCTAATTTGACCTATTGGTCTCATCCCTATGAGATACCTCCTTAAGATGTGGGCCTAATCCTATCTTTGGAGGAGGTCCAACTCCCTCTCCCAACCTATAAATTTCCCCTCTACCTTTCCCAAATGGTTGATCAATGTCCATTTACACCCTTATGTTGAGCTTGTGCTAGAGGTCATTCACTAGACTTGGAGAAGGAGTGTTGGAGAGTTTCTTGGCTTGGGATTGGATTACCACTCAAGTAGAGCCTTTCAACATTAAGACTATGGTTGTAAGATTCCCCTTTATTCTTTAAATAATAATACAAATGTTGGTTCATCTTCCCAATATATATGTTCATGTATGTATTTGTTTGGCATTCCTTGATCAGCTAAATAGATTATTATTTGATTTGATATTGGTTTTGGCATGCTTTATTGTCTCTTGGTTTTTTGTGTAGGTACATAAGCACTGAAAGAAGCAGGAACAAGACCTTGACACAAGCCGTTCGAGGATTTCAACAAAGGGAATCAGATTAGCATCAGAGCAAGGTAGGCCTCGTCTCTTGTTCTATTTTCAATCATAATCTAGGAATATGTCTAGTTGATTGTCCTCTCAAGTTGCTAGACCCACTCATTGGGCTAGAGGGATCATCTCTGTTCGCATAGAGGATTAACATTCACAACACTACCCAGGATAGACCGCCGAAGCTGCAAGCAAATAAAAACACACTAAAGATGAAGAAGGACAAAGGAAAATGGTGTGAGTTCCATAAGAGCTCCACTCACAATACAAGTGAGTGGCAGGCCAAGCAGCCACTGGTGGTGAAACTGAAGGCTTTTGAATAAGATGCAGGTTTTGACTCTGAATCAAAACGCGATAAGGGAACTGAAAAAGGGAAGAAGATCATTGATGCAGAGCCCAGTGCCACCATGGCCACCACCAAGATCCAAAAGATTGAGCCTGAATATCCAGAGGAGTGGGAACACCTCTTCCACTCATAGATGTGGGTGAAGGGTTCTCCGTTGTAGTTCATCGCTGACAGCAGGAGCCGAAAGAACCTCATTTTAGCAGCAATCTTGAAACCACTGGGCCTAAATACTATAACACACCCATAATCGTACACCATCGGGTGACTTCACCAGGGATGAGATCTTCGTGTCAGCCAACAATGCCACCTTCCCTACAACATCAAGCCCTTCAGAGATGAGGTATTGTGTGACATTGCTCCTCCTTAAGTTTGTGGTGTATTGTTAGGATAACCATACTTGTGGAAGAGACATGATGTATATGAGTCTAGACCTTGCTCTGTGATTATTACTTTGTCTAATAAGTTGTACATGATACCTGAGGTAGCCCTGCCTACCACCATCTCTTTGATTACTGCAAAGAAATACAATAAGATCATTTCCCACACCAAGAAATGTGTTTTCCTTATGATTCACCCCCAGGGAAAGAAGAATGTTGTGGCCACGGCTTCCTGGTAGGTATCCTCTTCATAGCAAAAACAGATGGAAAAGGTCGTGGAGGAGTATCGGGGTATTTTCGCCTCACCCATAGGGGCACCTCTGCACTGTCAAGTCAAGCACTCCATCGATTTGACCCCCAGTGCGTCACTTCCTAATGGACCGATCTATTGACGCTATGTTCTGGAGAATGATGAGATCAAGAGGCAGATTCAAGAACTATTTCAAAGAGGGCACATCAAGCACATCTCATCACCTTGTGGGAGCCTGATTGTATTGGTATAGAAGAACGATCGGACCTAGAGGCTCTATATTGACTGTCAAGTGTTGAACAAGATCACTATATGGAATCAGTTGCCAATCCCGCAGATTGATGACCTTATGGACTAGCTTAAGGGGTCCAAATATTTTAGCAAGACTGACTTGAAGTCAGGTTATCACCAGGTACCTATCGAACCCTCTGATGTGTGGAAGATTGCCTTCAAATCCAAGGAGGGTCTTTTCGAATGGTTGGTCATGCCATTTGGATTGACAAATGCCCCTGCAACCTTCATGAGACTGATGGGCGCCATCTTATAACCCTTCACCAATGCATTCATGGTGGTGTATTTAGATGACATCTTGATCTTCAACCAAATTTGGGAAGAGCACCTCCACCATATTTGACAGGTCCTTCAAAACCTGCACCAACACAAGTTGTGTGCTAACTTGGAGAAATGCACCTTTGGATTAACCTAGCTCCAATATCTGGGGTACACCATTGATGAGTAGGTTGTACATGTGAACCCATCCACTATACAAGTCATTCAGGATTGGCCAACGCCAACCACTGTAATAGATATCCACAACTTTTTGGGTCTTGCCAATTTCTACCCTAGGTTCATGTTGGGGTTCTCTCATATCACTTGGCCTTTAAGTCAAGTCACCAAGGGCAGAGTGAAATAAAATTATTTCTGGTTGGAAACCCAACAACAAGAATTATCTAAGTTGAATAATCACCTATGTTCTGCACTAGTTCTCACATTACCAGACATGCAACAACCGTTTTAGATTGAGACAGATGCCTCTGACTATGCTATTGGTGTTGTTCTTACTCAACATGGGCATCTAGTGGCTTACCATAGTGAGACACTTTCAGACACAGTCTGAAAGTACCCCACTTACGACAAAGAAAATTATTCCATTTTGCAGACCTGTCGTCAATGGAAGCATTACATTATGGGGAAGGAAACGGTCACTCACACAGACCACCGACCTATACAGTTCATACAAACATAAGGGAAGTTGCAGAACGATTGCCATTAGAAATGGTCCACCTATTTGCAAACAATTCCATTTGAACATTAAGTATAAGAAGGGAAGCACTAATAATGTTTTGATTGCCACAGCCAACCACCCATCATGGGGCTGATCATTGTGTTCAAATCCCATTGGCATGAGACATTGGTGTGGCCACATCTTTACAAGAGCAATCCAGAATTTGGTAGCATATACTAGACACTCCTAGAAGGAAAGGAAGTTCTAAATTTTCACCTTCAGGATGCACTGTTATGCCACTTGGGACACATCTATGTTACTTCAAGTGAGCATGCCAAGATGATTTGGGAGGCACACTATAGTTAGGTTGCTGGACATTTCGGAGTAGAGAAAACAGTGGCGGTATTGCAGAAGTATTTTTATTGGTCGAAACTTCATCAGGATGTTGGGAAGTACATTAGATCTTGCACCGCATTTTCCATTGCCAAACCAACCATCAGGAAGATGGGTATGTATAATCCTCTACCTACTCCTAGCCGGCCTTGGGAATCTGTCTCCATGAATTACATGCCGGGCCTTCCTTCTACTAAGCATGACAACGATTGCATTTTCATGGTCATGGACAGATTCTTTAAGATGAACATCATAGCGGACTGCAAGAAGAGTATCACAATAGAGGCCATTGCTAAGCTCTTCTTTGAGTGACACTTTGGGATCCCACATTCCATTGCCTCAAATGGGGACAACAGATTCCAAAGTGAATTTTGGTCAAGTCTTTGGTTGATTTTGGATACAAAACTTACTAAGTCCACAACTTTCCATCCCCAAAGTGATAACCAAATAGAGTTTGTCATCAGGATGACCATACACATTATGTGCATGCACAACTCGAAGCATCCATGCATGTGGGATGAAATTCTCCCCTATGTCCAACATAGTTACAAAAAATCTCTCCACAGCTCAAAAGACCACAACCCCTTTTAGGTAGGGCTAGGATTTCAACCATTATTCCCCATTGATGTGGCCATACCATTTGTAGCCACTTAGGTAGATTTGGCTCACGTTTAGTCCAAAGCTGAAAGGGCTAATAGCTTCATTGAGTGCATTCAACACATCTGCCAATAGGTCCATTATATATTGGAAAGAGCCAATGCTAAGTACAAGAAACAACATGATCAACATTGAGTGTTACACAAGTTCCAGGAGGGTGACAAAGTTTGGCTACATTTGCAGAAGGAGTGCCTTGCTGGACGCCACCACAAGATTTTCCTACTTTGATATGGGCCATACACCATCACCAAGGTCATCGATGAAAATTCCTTTGAGCTCAAAATCCCACCATTCCTTGGTCTACACCCAGTGTTCAATGTATATCACCTTTGACCATACTTTCCACCATTATTGGGCACATATCGCATTGCAGAACAACTCACAACAACATAGCTCAACCAAGACTGCATGGAATAAGCCACAACTAATCAGATCATGGAAACACAAATCTATAACACTCGCCAACAGAGCATACAACTATATCGAGTTGTCAAAGTAGGACAACTCCTTCACCAGGGCAAGTGGTTCACCAGGGACCAGGTTCAATAGAAATTTCCTTGCCTCATGGAGGCTTTGCACACAATGGGGACCATTTCTTCCTAAGGGGGGAGGAATGATCCGGGTGGATATTGGTGGCCACCTTCCTATTCAACCTAGACCCCTCAATTAGTTTCATATGTTTCCTTGTTCATTTCAGCATTTACTATGTTTAGCATTTTTTTAGGTCCTAAACTTTCGGAGCAGTTTTGATGCCCTAAACGACGTTTTTTCGGGGTCCGCAACAAGTCCATGGCCATAAGTAGGAGCTTGTGGAAAAACCTATAATACTCAGAGAGACCTTTCCAACATGGTATCATATGCACCAAATAGAGATAATATGACCAAGTTACGACCTCGAGAAGTTGGTTGCCCAACTAACCCCAATGGGGCCCATAAACTCTTGGTGTTACATCTCCTGGGGTTATCATTTTGGTTGTTTAGGGTTTTCTCATGTTTTCCAATAATAAATAAGCCCTTGAGCCTCATTGTAACACAATTCATAGGAATACAACCGCCACATCTCTTCTCAGAGATAAGCTACCATCTCCCGAGCTATCTTATTTCCATTTTGTTTATAAGCATAGTTCAATATTTTTCTATTAATGAAATGAAGTGTTTTTTGTTGCATGTTTGTGTTTATGATTATATCTTTAAGTTTTTACGTTCCTGTTTAAGTTCTGATCAAAATGAGAGGGCCACCATGCTTAGGGGGTAGAAAGGATGCTAGTTGCCATCAATTTTTGGTATTAGAGCAATGTTAAATTGCTTATTGAATTGTTACAGAGAAATGATTGCAACACTGAAAGGTGATTAAAGTTAAAGAAGTTGATATAAGCCATTCACATAATGTTAGAACATTGAAGGAGATATAAGCTAATAGATTTACTTTTTTTAATAATAAATTTGAGTATATGTTTATAGGTGAAAGTAAGGAGTTACGAAGGTTTATTAATAAGACAAAGCATAGAGAATCTTGTACAAAGGATAAGACAATTCTAGTCAAATACTATATCTAGGAAGAATTGTTAAAGGTAGCTTCGAGAAAGCTTAGAGAAGATCGGTAGCTAAATATTCTTGCAACAATGCGAAACAAAAAAATCTTGAAATTTAGATCTATTGAGATTTGACAAGTAAGAATGGCCTTTACGATTTGCAGATGATAGTTGGACAAAGTATTTCTTGATTGATGGTAGTAGTAGAGAAAGAAGTAAGGAAATGTATGGTAACCCTTGCAACGACAATTTTATAACAAAGAGACAAACAACTTCCAATTAAGGTGGGGTAGAAGTTGTTCAAACACCTTCACAATTGCAATGTAAGTAGAGTTATCTAGAGAAAGAAGCAAGTGAAAATTTTGAGAGTGAGTAGAGGGCAAAAGACTATAGTAGTAGAGGAAGCTCAAAATTTTCTAGAGAAGGAGAACCAATGTTATCAAAGGCCCAAGTTTAGAGTATTGAAGCTTGGTGAGGTACTTGTAGCAAGGTGAAATATAGTTGTTATTTCCGAGGCTTAGTGCAACTCACAAGTGAATAAAGGAAGTTCATAGAGGAAGAGTAAAGAAGACTATTGATAGTCATGAAAAGGGTTTAAGTGTAAGCTACAACAAGATTGAGGAGAATTCAAAAGAAAATGGAATAAGAATGAAAAGTATGAGTTAAGAGGAATTTGACTAAGAAATGAATGAGATTAAGGGGAGACTCAGTGTAATGATGATGCTACTACAAGAAAGTGCAAAACACCATTGATATGGATGGAGAATGAATAAGTATGTTACATGGCTTGTTAAGAAACTTTTTATAGGAAATTTGAATAAGAATTTGAGGCACATGATCAATGCTTTGTTTTAGGAAGAGGAACTAAACGCAGTTGAGTATGAGGAAGCGGAACTAAATGCAATTGAGTATGAGGAAGAGGAAGTTCACTATTGTGAACCAAAGAAAGGATCACTCCTTAGGGAGGATGATGATGTTGATGAGAAGCTTGATGAGAATCTCATGGGTTGCTTGAAAGATTCATATAAGCAGGAAGATATGATAAAAAGATATCAAAGGAGGCTAAAGAGCCTTATGATTTTAAGACTAATGATTTGTGTGTGATTTCAAGTTTTGCAGGTATTGAAGATGATGGATAGTTTCCAAACAGTGTCATAAGAATATAAGAAGAACATAATTAAAATTATGCTACAAGAAAGGGAAACACAAAATTTTCTTATAAAGGCAATTAGAGTGGAGATCATAGATGACTGACAGATGAAACTATGAGAGAGCAGTTGCAAGGGCCTATTGTTTTCATGAACAAGAAAATTTGGCTTATGAAAATAATAAAAAGAAGGATGAAGAATATTAAGATCAACATTCAGATGCAATGTTTATGGAATTTAATAAATAAACAAAATTGAAAGATGATGACATAAACGAGAAGATTCCAACATATGGAATGAGCAATGACAACCTTATAAATGCAAAATTTAATACAAAGTTGAGAATGACATAAGAATGGTTATTCAATCCAAGGATTGAAGAGGACTACAAGGAGACTGTAAACATGAAGAATGGAGAGGAATATAACAAGAGATGTCACTAGTAAGTATTAAAGTAGGAATCAAAGATTAAAAGAGAGACAAATGCACATAGAGGGACAACAAATTACATTTTTGTAGACAACAATACAAAGAAGGAAGAAATCATGATTATGAATGACAATGATTTTTGGAGATTTAATATTTAATATAATAAATTTATTTCATGTGTAGATGCAAGTAAAAGTTAGAGTTTGAGAGTTCAAATTCAATGTTTCGTAAAGTAGCCATGGAGGAGGAAAACCAGTGCCTTAAAAATGTCTGGGGATATGTCTGGTGATGAAGAATGGAAGTTTAAAGCTTACGAGAATAATGGAATGGGAATTCAGGCCCTATAATTTTTAAATTTTGAAGTAAAAGTACAATTAAGTAGTGCTAAATAACATGAATAAGCAAAGGGATAAGTTGGACATTAAAATTGATGAACTGTGTACGTTGATGAAAAAGTTTCCTACGAAGAGGTATACTAAAGTAATGAGAATAGATAACAATAGAAATACGTTGATAGCAAGAGAGTACATTAGCAGAGAAAGTGGAGCATTGCAAAATAAGGTATGGAAACCTAGAACAATTAGAACAACAAGAACATATCAATAACTAAAAGAGGTGAATATGAAAAAGTTAATGATTGATTCAAACATCAGAACAAAGGTTGCTAAAGATGTTTGTGACAGTGAGGCAAGTGAACACTGACCAAAAAAAAGTTTTGGATCTAGGAGGAAGAGAAATTGCAGTAGATGTAGTTACAATTGGAAAATGCCAGACAACTAGATGGAAGCTATAGATAACAAAAGAAGTTAGAAGACACGTGACCATGAGTTCATGATTTTGTTTTCCTTTGGAGTCTAATGCAAGAGAATTTCTTCAAGTCAACAAGATGTAGGATGTCTTTCCACATTTACTAAATGGAGTTGCTTCCCTTAATTTAATTTAATTGAAATTTATGTAATTAAAATACTCGTAAATTTTGTTTTCTTGTTGAAATAGGGCTTTAATTGAGCAATGAAGAATTATTTCCTCATCGATAGGTAATGCGTTATTTGGAGATATTTTTTTAGGATTCGAGTTTTTAGGCTTAGATTTAATATTTTCCTTGTATGGAACATTAGATCCACCTTTAGTCGATCTCAATTGACCATAATTGTTGTAATAATTGATCCTTGTAAATGGAGGTAGGCATGATAGACATAATAGAGAGGAGGAGATAACCAAGAGAGGTCTGAGAAAAAAGAGAGGAAAGGGCCAATAATTATTATTTAATCATACCATATTGTACAAATCCTATGCTAATGGGAAGTGTGTAAATATCCTCCTTTTGTATCTAATCTATGTGTTTTGAAATTGATAAGTTATCCCTCATGAATGTTAAGGTTGTGAAAAGTATGATTTGTGGGTGGATGTGAATTTGAGGCTGTGTGTATAGAATGTCAATCATCGTAGGTAAGCAGAGGTATGCATGAATTCTTTTTGAAAGAGGAGTGGTGAGTCTTATGCGAATAATTTATAATGTGACGTGTTCAAATTAAAATACGTGAATGAACCAGAGTGGTCACACATTAACATTGAATATCAGTATTTGTCAATTATGAGTGAATTAGAGTTCGGCCTTTCAAAAATCCGAGAATGTTATAATGTGAAGGCTGAATAAAAAACCCCATATAAAGTTTCCTGACATTTGTATTCAAAATTTCTATCAGGGCCAAGATTTTGACCCACATGGTTTTGACCCAAGTATATGTGTTTTGCACTGAAGTCCTTTGCATCTTGTAACTAACTATTTGAACCGAACAAGAGCACTACTACAAGTTTAAATCAAGATCCTAAATCAAAGAGCGAGTGTAGAGCCCAAGTGGATATTTGGCATGGACCCCACATCTGGTTTGGGGTGAACACATCTAGGATGGAGCACATTCATCTAAGATCAAATGTATTTGAGCCTCACCAAGAGTGATAACATTGGATATGAGAAGATCCCTAGATAGGAATATCATTTTTATCTATGAGATATTTGTGTAGAGAAAAAATATCCAGATGGAGTGGAGGATATTTTGGCAATTAACAAACATCCAGTTGTTCAATAGGAAAGGGAGGGACGATTCTCCTAGATTACTGGATAAATAGAAGTGAGACTAGGCTAGAAAACATATTAAGGGTACAACATATTGTGCTACATGTGGACCCATTAGGACCTTATATGATCGGATTAGGTAAGTGTTATGTGTAAATGAATTTATATTTTGAGAATTTTGCGTTATAATGGGGAATTGTTGGCCGACAAGGCTAAAATTCCTTATCACCTTTTGGTCCAATAATATGGTCCTAAACACGGTCATATGACTTGATACAAGAATTAATCCCTAGTGTTAAAAGGAATATAAACTTTGGGCATTGGGTAAAGTGCAAGATTGCACAAATTTGTGGTATTGTGGCTCTTTGGGGTAAGTGCTAACAATGTTATTAGAAATTTAACCCCAATACATAGATATGTTTGCATAAAGATTTTAAAGATCCCACCTTGAGATCAAAGGCAACAGGTTGAGATTAATCCAAGAATGAATGAGAGTGAAACCATTCTTAGGGGTAAAAAGGATTCCATTTGGAATCACAACTTCATTAGATCCTAAGTATCATTTTTTTCCAAGGTTGTTGTTTCTTCAACCATGGCTTTTTTCCAGATTTTTGATGTCTTCCTTCTTTTGAATCCATTGTTTCCTCAATAGCTCTAGGATCATCATCAATAATAAATAAAGCAAAATTTGAATGGAAATCAAGTGGGGTTTACCTTTCTAGTTTCCTTCTTTTCTAAATTGATCTCTTCAGTACAACAATATGTGATTCTTCTTCATTTGATTCTTGCTTTTTTATAGATTATTATTCATCATCTTCCATTTCAAACTCTTATCTTCTTCGGTTCATTTCCCCTTGGTAGGAATTCCTCTTTAACAACATCTATAATTTCTCTAAATACCACATCTCGACTATACACAACCTTCTTAGTTTCTAGGTTCCAAATATTATAACCTTTCATACCATCTTTATATCCAATAAAGATACACTTTTCAACTTTCTAATATAGCTTACTCCTATTATCCTTTTGAATGTGTGCATAAGAATCACAACTAAATACCCTAACATGTTTAAGAGTGGGTTTGTTACCACACCATGCCATATTTGGCACTATTATTATCCTCAACACCTTAATTTTCTTCTTTGTTTGGTTTTCCACAAGAATATTAAACTCTTTGAATTTGTCAAAGACTTCATATTTCTTCCTAAGGAAATAAATCTCTATATTCCTTGAAAAGTCATGTATAATAAAACATATTACATAGGTTTATAAAGTGATGGAACTGAAATAGGTTCAAACACATCATTGTGCACCAACTATACTATTCAATTTGACCTCATAGCACCATTGGAGAATATTACTCAATTCCACTTCCCAAATAAATAATGTTCATAGAAATCAAAATCTGGAGAGAAATTATATATACCTTCTATTATACCATTATCGTGTAGTACTCAAAGTTCGTTCTCTTTGATATGTCCTGGTATTTGATTCCATATCATAGCCTTTTATCTAGAGGCTATAAGAGTTTTTCCTTCTTCTGCTCCACTCTCAAGAAGAATAGAACTATTGCACCCATCACTAGCAATGCTTCCCAACAACTTATAATATAGAGTACTAATCTGAAGTCCTCTCATCAATATCATTTCTCTTCTAACCATCTTGAAGATACCCTTTTTAGACATTATTTTTACACCCAAATCGCTCATCTTAATTACAAAGATCAAATTTCTAACCAATCCTTGGATGTGAAAAAACCTAAGGATTGTTCTAATCCTTCAACCCATGAGCTTCAACTTGAATTTTCCTCATCCTATGATTGTGGTTGTTGAGTCATCTCCTAAGAAAATATCACCACCATCATATATGTCACACTTGTAAAACCAATCCCTATGAGGATTCATATGAAAGGATGCACCTTAGTTGACTAGTTATGCCTCATGATCTACATGTGTACTTGAAGAAGAAGACAAATACACACCCCCTACTTCATCTCAAGAAGTTTTTGCTTCTGTAGATGGAGCATCTTTAGATTCATTCTCTTTCTTAATAATTTTGGATTTACAATATTTTTTGTAACTCTCTTCTTTTTCACATCTCCAAGTTACATACCTTTACAAATTTTCCTAGAGATTAGATCTTCCTCTAGATTTAAATCTCCCACTTAAGGACTTATATTTATTTCAATTCTAGGAGTGTCCTCTCATTAACGAGGCATATCTTTCTTGATATTCCATACTTTTTTGTCTCATCTCCTTTGATAACAAAGATGAGACTATATTTTCGAAAATTTAAGTAGCTACAACACTACCAATGGCAACAACCAATCTATCATGTGATTCTAATAAAGAACCAAATAAAGTGATATACTTATCTTCATCTAAAATATTAATATCAATAGATAATACCTAACTTACAAGAGTATTGAAGGCATTAATATGCTTTCATCGAATTTCCATGCTTCCTCCTTGGGTTATACAACTTTTCCATAAGAATAATTTATTCACTGGGGGGGTTAGACTAATAGAAAGTCCCTAATGTGTTCAAAAATTCCTTTTGTATAACTTCTCCTCAAACATTTAGTAATAATAAATAGGATAAACACAATTTTATTGTGCTTTTTTCCTTTTGATCAAACTTGGCCCAATCTTTTGTCGACATCCATGTTGGTGTAGTACCCAGATCCACATCAATCCACTGATATTTGTCCACCAATAGATCTTCCATAGCTCAAAACTCTGGGTATTGAATTTCTTGATCTCTATCTTTGAATTACTTGCCATTTCCTTTCAGCACAAGAATCATTTCGACAGATCTCCTACCATAACATTGTCTACCATAGGCTTGAGAAAAACCCATTTGTCACAAAAACACCCCCTTGGAGCCAAAGTTGCTTTGAAACCAAATGCTAGAAATAAAAACAATATGAGAGGAAAAATGATAAAAATCACATACATAAGAACAATACACATAAATCATGCACACCATGAATTACTTGGAAAAACTCAATTGGGAGAAAACCAACATATTAATAGGTTTATTATTATCTTATGGCTTAAAAGCACTCATGTGTTGACTTAAAAGCAGCTAAGATGACCAACCTCCACTAGTGCAAAATGGCTAATTAATTACTAAAAAATCAACTAAAATTTGCATATAAACAACCATTTTTCAGTCGGTGACCAATAGTAGTTAATTTACAGTATCTTATAATGCAACCAATTTTAAGTCATTTTTAGCTTAATCATTAATTGGTTGTCTCAATTATATCGTCTAATAGTATATTTAGTCATAAATTTGGTTATTAATTTAATCATTTATTTAGTCATTAATTTCCACAATTAATGACCAAATATACAACAAAATATATTACTATATGATCATTCGAGAAAACCAATTAATGACCAAAGGAATATGACCAAAATGTTGGTTGTGTTATAAGATATTGTAAATTAGCTACTAATAGTCATATATGTGCAAATTTTAGTCATCGTTTGAAGCCAATTATTGATCAAATAAATATGACTACATTTTGGTCGTGTTATAAGATATTGTAAATTAGCTACTAATAGTCATATATATGCAAAATTTAGTCGTCATTTGTAATCATAAATTTATCATTTGCAGTAGTCATTTATATTTTTTGGTAGTCTCATATTCATTATATAAATGACTAATTTAGTAGTTTATATTCATTTCATTTACTTTCATTAATAATCATTATAAATGACTAATTTAGTCATATATTCATTTTATTTGTGTTCATCATTAATCAATATAAACTACTAATTTAGTAGTTTTAGATTGATTTTATGCATTCATTATTAATCAACATAAATTAATTAGTGTGATTTAAAAAATGTTATACAATGTGCATGTTCATCTAATATGAAAACACAAAGCTGCATATATTAATTACAATACTAAATAATATCAAGTGCAACTATAAATAATTTCAACCACATAAATTATATTATATGAAATGTTAAGTATTACAATATAAATTTCCAACTTAATATTGGTTGGACTACAATTTAAACAGGAAATGATATTTCATCACTTCAAAACATTATCATTGTGTTGCCAAGGCATTGCAGGTGAATTCACCAACTCTGTAAACTTGACCATCAATCCCTATGTGTGTGTCTTATGCGGGATATTGGCTCTAAAGGTATTTCCAGACCAGATCTCTTCCCTCTCTCTCTTTGCATTTGTTGCTCCATTGTTATTGCTCTCCTCTCTCTTCAACTCCTGCTTCTTACCATCAATACTAAGTTCGTTTTTTGAAAACAAAAAAAGATACAATGCAAAGTGTAAGACATGAAAGACAATGAACACAAAAATATAAACTAAAGTAGAATATAAAGAGGTTATACAACATATTCCTCAACATTAGTAATGCCAAAGCCATTTTCCCCCATACATGTAAGAAACTCGAACAAGTTTTCTTTAGTTGGGTGATAGTGGTCACTATAATGTGGTCAGGTGACTTGTATAAACAAATTAGATAAAATGTCACCATAAAAAAGAACACCTTAGTAACTCAGTATTCAACTTTCAAGGAAAGCTTAAGCACAATCATGTCAACTAAGTTACATGCTAAAAAGCTCAAGTTGTAGATAACTTGTGAAAACAAATAATTTGAGGTGTGATGTTTAATCCTTATCATTTTATTCGTAACAACATTTCATTTTCTAACATATGAACTTGGTCAAGTATATAAACAACATGTGCTCAAATAACAACATGAAAGTAAACTTTTCTGATAGCCATGAAAATCCTTTAACAAAAAATAGCTACAAGGATTCCAATCAATATCGTGTAATACTAATTTCATCTTCAAGCTTTGGTTATTGTTTAAATGGACATGATACCAAGTATTTTCAATTTCATAGTTAAAATACAAAACAAAATCAAAAGAAATGTCGAAAATAAAATCAAACAATAAAGAGAGGATATCATGGAATGGACATTGCAATTATAAAAAATATGTTTACTTGTCCACCGATGTCGTGTTTGGCATTTCTAAAACATTTGTTTTCCCAAAATAACCATGATGTGAAAGAATCAACATTAAAAACCATAGGAGTCCCTACTAGAAACATTCCTAAAGTCGATGGCTTAGGTGCTTCAAGGATCTCTAAAAAAAAATGAAGCATATCCAAGACATGTTATACATTGTCTCCCCATCCTTTTTACAATCACATTTATTGTAACCTTCCCACAACATAGTCAAGTAACAATCAAACGAAGGAATTGACATTTGTTTTATCTTTTAATTTTATAAAATTTGAATATGATTTGTTTTAGGAACATATTAATTCATATTTAAAGTATTTTTGACATATGAGAAGGTATCAATCAAGTAGGACATTATAAGAATGAACCTCAGTGAGGTCCTCAAAAAATTTCTACAATATAAATATTTTTCTTGTTGTGATATCTTGGGTAGAAAAAATTTAAAATGAAGGCCCTTCACCAAGCACGTGCAATGGAATGGTTTGAATTATTTTCCATTCCAACCACTATCTCAGATACTTCATGAAAAAAAATCATCGAATGCTTTTGACTCCTTATCATGTGTTGGAATATCAATCTTCAATACAACACCTAATGAGTAACCCAAAAGCTTACTAAGATACTCAATGTCTTGGCTTCCTGACTCCAATATCTGGATGAACAAACAAAATATGGAAGTCAATAAAAATACACATAAATATAATGCCACATAATCATTATCATTTCCAAAGAAATAGTAGACAAGAGCTCCTCATCGATGGTTTCAAGGAGTTCTCGTTTCCAACTTTCAAGAATCAATGAAAGAAGCTCATCCCTGACTCATTTCACAAGTCTGACAGCCCAACTCTAATCAGGATTATCCTACATAAGGGACTCTTCAAAACCATTCCAAAAAGCTTTCTCCATTGTTGATTTAACCTATGCCTACAAAACATATGTGAAGGAACTAAATTATCTACTTACTTCATCCAAAAGAGGACCAAGTCTTACCTTTCAGCAGATTCTAATTATCCTCACCTTAATTTTATCAGAACCTTTATTTATTCCATAGATAATATTAACTAATTATATATCTCTATCATGAAGAATATCATTAACCATAATTTCATTGTCATTTAACATTTTCCTCAAGTGCATTTCCCAATCTATTGTTGGAGTTAGACTTAGTGCTTGAGGAAGTTTATGGTTCTGAAGTGATTTTAAATAATGACTGAGAAACCTTCTTTGGTTTCCATTATCATTATTTTGGACATCAGAGGGACTATGAGATGGCATTGGTAAAGCTCCATTCTCCTTTGATTCCATAAATTTAGCTCATGCATTTGATAGTGCCATTTTCATCCTTGTTTCTCCATCACTACCACTCAAACAAAGAACCCTTTCTTACAGAAGTTGTTGATCTTCTAGAACCTATAAAATGCATGTAATGATGAGACTTTAGACTCAAATTGGGTTTTGATAACAAAAAAAAAACCTATTGATATTGAAGTAGGTATTCCATACTAAGCAAAGGTATTAACCTGTCTTAATAGGATTAATTGATGGTAGATAAAAGAAAAAAATACCATCTAAAGAGGTGTGTTTTAGAAGTCCAATGTTCTGTCAAAAGTTTAAACTCGGATTACAAAAAAAAATAATCCAAAACCAACTTCAATAGCAACCCAAAAACCTTGAGTTACTAAGGTGTACTAATAGTAGATAGTGGCTTTTACAATCCCAACTCCATGGAAACTAATTGATATATATAAATACACCCTAGAAATCCTTCTAGTAAACTTATAGATATCTTCCTTATGTATCTGCCAACAAGATCATCTCATTAGAGGTGACAAAAATCATCATAAAAAATGGAGCACAACAACAAAATTATTAAGATCGAAAACCTATGCACATTTTAGTCATTCATGTGCATCCTCATAGATGAATAATCATAATTATACACTCAATTAATATGAACATGAGAATATCAAGTGCATGTGAATATAAAGTAGTAATTCATACCTTCTTGCGAATGGCCTTTGAGCCATGACTAGCATCATCCTCATCTCTTGATGTTATCTTGCACTTCTGCAGCATTGAAACTTCAAGTTGGGAAGCCACTCTAACTAAATCCTCTTCAAGGGATTTTGCATTCTTTACTTTCCATGACACAAACTGATATAAGTAAGAGCACTAGGAAGCATGAAATGTAGCCAGTTGAGCTACGAATGGCAGTTGTTGACTTAAAGTCTGAGGTTCTTCAGAACCCCAATCATCAGTTGTTGCATCTAGAGAAGAAATTCTTGATAGAGAGATAGAAGAAATCCCATCTAATATAATAGTGATTAAGGATTCAAACTCTATAATAATCCTAGTTGTTTCTTCTGCAAGTGAAATTTCACAGTCTCCTCTACCATTGAAGAAAACCTCAAGATGACCCCAAATCATATAGGCACATAAAAAGACATGTACTGGATACCTCAACAATTCCTTTCCTTCAACATTTTGACCTCTAGTTGTCCCTTTAATGGACACTTGAGAAAAAACCATCATTGTAGCTTTATTTTCAGATGATGACATTTTTTCGTGTCCTCGAGATAACTATTTAAGCAAATGATCTGTCTACACAACATTAGACTAACTTTCTTATGAAACCAAAAATGGAATCAACGTGACCTAGAAGTGCTTTCACAACCTGTAATGTGGAAGTTGACTATATGTGAACTGCAAGTTGCTCAAATGGAACTGAATTAACACATGAATGATTGATTTCACATGAAACAAACTCTCGTGCTAAAGCATATGTTTTACTTCTTGAATTTTGGAACTGCCTCCAAACCCTATAAAACATGAACTTAGTAAGGTTCATAAAACAACAAATAGTGTTGCATCGGTCTATCAGTATTTCTAAAAACAAAATTTGAATTCCCTTATAAGTTAGACTATGAACTAGTCAAATTTCTTGAGAGATAGTCCCCACACTTGTACATTTCGTGGTGATTAATATGACTGATGCCTCCACATCTTCCTATTTTCCTTAGAAGTCCTACTCTTTTTGGGTTTTCCTTTGTAAGTGTTAAATTGGGACCAATGAGCTACAAGCAACTAAAAAGAAAAAAATGTTGAAATAAACTACACCATGCACATACCCTTTGCAATCAATTTTCCAACTTCTCCTTCTAATTTTTAATCACCATTTCCCTTTGAATATAGACAAAATTACCTTTCTTTCTTGCATAACTATTGCATGTGCACGATTTTTTCAACCTCTAAAAGACCCAAACTCTTCTCCTCTACAGTTGCAACTCTTTGACATATTGCTGCATAAAGTGTTTCGATGTGCTTTTTATCTTTATCTTCCTGCAACATCCATTATAGAAGGGAATGTGCCATCCTCCCCTAGGAAGCAACCCTCTATTGTTTCTCTAACTCTAGAAGAGCCATCTTGTTTATCTTTGCCTGTTGCACATGGGATTCAACTTTTAAATCCATCTCCTCACGCTCCCTTTCAGCATGCAGTTGCACTTTTGTTTTAGCAGCTTTTCGTAGCTCATCTAACTTAGACAAGCTCATTTGTGCCTGTTCCAAGAGCTCGAATTTGCCAAAATCACAAAGTATGATGGTTAATGTCAATGGAATTTCTGCATATAAATGGCTTTAGGGAATGCATGATTTTTTTTTTGTTACAATTTCTAAAGGTTTTATAAACCATTTCAATCTAAATATCAAGAAGCAGTAAAATTTCATTATGATAGTTAATGTCAATGGCATTTCTACATATGAATGGCTTTAGGGAATGTCAAGCTCCCACGGATGAACTCTTTCAACCAGAGGAATAACGAGGGTTTCATTCATTATGCTGAATAGGTGAAGTTGTAGATGCCATAAGAGAACTAGGAAGCACAAGACTTCCAATTGGGTAGCTAGATATAGCATGACAAAGCCAAAGGAAGGATTGGAATAACATCCTGGACAACCTTTTCCGAAATATGGTACACCATATTTCAATTGTTGTTAAGAAAGCAAAGAAGTCAAGCAGGATTTCTATAACTCAAGAAAATCAACATAAGAGGCATCCATGTATTTCATTGATATAGAATTATCATTCAATCTTGTGGCCATTCATGCATCATATTTTGAAATTCTCTACAATTGTTGCATGCTTATTAGATCTGTGATTGGCATCTGAATTCCAACTCCCATTGTCTCACTTAATCTATATAAGTTCTGTAGATCTATGTTGACTCTTGATGTTCCTCTAGGTAGGCTACCAGGAGAAAATCTTGAATCGATGCTAGAAGCTACAACAACATTGTCAAATGTGGGAGCCAAATAACCAAGTGCAAAAAAGTTCGCCATCATGGGTTGCAAAATAATTAGATTAATTGGGTATCCACTCAAACCAAAATTAGGAGTACATACATTCGAAATATGTGGACTTTGATATTTCCCATTTGAGCAATTCCCATTGGGAATCCCAACAACTAATGTGACAACATACAACTTAGGTGTAATAGATGCATACTATTGATGTAAGTGGGTACCTATAACTTGATCTTTGGAAGTCATTAAGGTCATGTTCATGTTTTCCAGTACTCTATTGTTTTAATTGAAGCCAAAGAAGGATTTTCGTTGTGCCTTTGTCAAAATACATGACTTTCCTAATTCAGCTTGTGATTTTGTGGGATGTGAAAGCTGTGGATTTTGGTTTAAAGAAACTTGGTTATGAAAATGTTTTTTTTAATTTTCTGTAATTTCTTGTTATTTGTGACTTAGCATGGTTTTTCTCCTTAATGAAAGTTGTTTCATTAGAGGATAAAGTAACACATGACAAAGTAGTAGGGAACTTTGTGGAATAAGAATAACATGCATTAAATGAGTCATGGTTAACAATTCTTTCATTGTGAGATAACCCAAACTTTCCCACCTTTTTAGTTGAGCAAGGACTAGTTAACCCTGTCTTGACTAGCTGAGGATATGGTGTTGGATTTCTTGAATGAGATGCACCTACTGTTGATGCAAATGTTTGTGAAGATTATATCCCAAGGCCATGGACTCTTGTAAGACATGGAGTTGAAGAAAAAGAGTACATGCCTTCAATTATTGCTGCTTCAAATGCAGATAAAGGGGATATAAAATCATCTTGCAAATGTCCAAAACATGGCTTAACACAAGGAGCTATTTGATCAATTTCACTATCATGAGCAACTCTATTTTGTGGTCTGGAAAAATGTCCAGAATTTGTTGTAGAGCTTCCCAAGTCTTCTTGCAAGGAGACACAATGTTTCCAAATGAGTTTAAGTTAGCTAAGTCACAAAAATGAAGTGCGACTTGTGAAATTTCCATATTTCTTAAATAACCAAAACCACTTTATTGTTATGAATTTCAAACTTCAACTGTTGACTGGACATTTAAAGTGTCTAGCAATAATGAAACAAACTATGGAAAAAATGATCTCTAAGAGATATTATCCCAAATTATATTCAGGATCAATTTTCCTTTCAACTTGTAGTAGCAGAGGCTTGATACCAAAATTTTACCTATCAATTACTAAATTTAGACTAATACAATGATACTAGATTCTAAACCAACATTTAAAAATATGAAAGTACTTTTGGATTGAAGAAAAAGTGTTTTTTTTCCAGAGAAAAAAGCGTAATTTTGATTATATGAATAACAAAATTACATGTTGTACTAGCTGGAAGCAGCATCATTAAGTCAGAGACCAATGATAAGTAGAGACATGCAGAAAATAACAAAACAAGATAATGTACATGGTAGGGGAAGCTAGGCTTTCTGCCCCTTCTTTTTCTCTACCCTGCGCCATTCCCCTTGGGATGGCATCGAGGAGAGAAGAGAAAGATGGTTTCCTGCCTCCAATTTGGTGTTTTCCTTGTCAGATTCTGAGTTATCTGATGTATGGAAGTGCTTATTCCCATTAATGTCCCCTTCATCAGGGATCAAGTCAGCCTGCACCCTGTGATTCTTGGCATCTGATTGGTCTTGTGGAGATCCCACTTGTGTGTCAGGTTACATAGGATCTTGACTTTCCTCTTGTGGGGATGGTTCATCCAGAGATTCTTCCTCCTTCTCTTTAGGTTCAGGTGGGGGGTACTGCCAGCCTTTGGGTTTTTTCCCTATGTTCTTTTTCCTTTTGGTATCCCTTTTGGCTTCTGGACACACATTTTGCAGGTGCCCTATTTGTCTACAATTTCGGCATATAAAATTTGTGTTCTCATAATCCAAGCTCTGTGTCCAAATTCGCTGGTTGTGAATTAACTTGATGTTGTCTGGAAGTCCTTTGCTGAGGTCTACCTCTACACATATGCGCGCCAAGGTCAAAATCCTTTCCTCTATTCTTTGGGAATCCTTTTTAATGAACTGTCCAAGGTTGTTGCCAATACCAGCCAGAACTCTGTCCTCCAAAAAATGAAGGGGGAGGTTGTGCAATCAGACCCAAACTGGCATTCTAGAGACGACCATGGTGTTTGCATCGAAATCGGGGAACCAGGGGGTGGTAAATAGACTAGTTGAACCCCAGAACCATGGTCCTTCTTGTAAAATTTTGTCTCTAGCTTCAGGGGATGGGAATTTTACAACAAAAAATCCTTTGGAGCAGAGGTGGATGTCACAATCTAATGACCAGTTTGTTAAAATCCAATGGAAGAGCTCTACTGGTTTAGGCCAGAAATAGTTAAATCGACAAATAATTGCTAGAGATTCAAGAGAGGCACATTGCTAAGCAGATTTTGACATACCAATATTTAATTCTGGGTTGTTGTTCAGCTGCTCCACTATATAGGGGTTTGGAGTGTTTCCTATCTATTTGGATGGCTCAGAGGCTATCTTTTTCCCCTGAAGAATGTTTCTGAATGATAGACCCTCATTAGGTTGCTTCTGTTTATATCCTAAACCTAACCGTGTGCTGCCTTCCAGCCCTGTTCTACCCTTGGTTGCAGCCCCTCCACGTAACCCCAGGTTGAGTATAATGGTGGAATCAGCATGGATGTGATACTCCTTCAGGGGTTAGTAGTCCTATAGTTGCCTTCGAATATCAAAATCTGTGTTTGGACACGGTATTTGTGTTTCCCTGTGATACTTTGCTTCAGATCAAGCACTTTGTTTGTGTTTTTGACCTAGAGTAAAATAGAAGCTCCAACAGGAGTTTTTAGAAAGATTTGAAAACAGTTTGGGCTTACCTGGTTCCCATGACCGGTCTAAACCTTCTAGAGCGAGGAGGCAGCATCTTCTTTGGAAACAAAGATTATCTGAGCTGCAGGAGGAAGAGCGTTCATTGCCATAGGTCAGTCCGAATAGAGTATGTTGGGCCAAACAGCGCTCTTGAAAGCCGAAAGTCTAGGCCTGTGCAAGGGGGGGCAAAGGGGCATGTTATCTGCCAACACAAGGTTGATAAAAGCAGTGACCTCTTGGAGAAAGTAGGGGCCAACTTCCCAACTGCTGAGTTTCGAAAGTTGGGGGGGCATTCAACAAGAAACCTTCTCCAAAGCGTTAAGCCCCTCTTAGGCTCTCCACAGTTCGCCTTGCAGCCAGCCGTGGGCAAGTGAAAACCAAGTCCAGCAGACTGTGCAGTCACCGAGCAAGACCCCCGCTGGGTTCGCCTCCTAAGTTCGATTCCGACCTAGGGTTGAAGTCTGCCATAGTTGCCAGGGGGCGCAAGATTCTGAGCAGAGAATAGAGGTTGTGTCTTGCCAACAGTCCTGGTATTACCAAGAGCCACTTCCTCACTCTCTTTGGGTCTTGTCTAAGATGAGGAGGGTAGCCAGATACCTCCTTTGGTTTCCGCTTTCGCTTTCTTAGGCTTGGACAAGACTTGGTAACCCAGGGGCTTCAATGTAGAAAACTTGGATGCCATGGAAGTTGTAGCTCTTACAGAGAGCGTGGTGCCAGGAAAGCATCTGTGAGACACAGAGGATGACACGAAAGATGGCTGACTGGAAGAAGTCGGCTGTAGGCCCTCGTTGGGCTTCAGAGTAAAGCCCCTGCCCATCTGTGAGGTCACCGTTTCGAAACTCAGGAGAGCTTGACTCAAATTTTCCATTCCCGCTCCGTGTCCTTTTGTTTATCGTCACACGTCAAGAAAAAGTGTTGTTTCTTATACCTAGATGTCTACAACACACACACACACAATGGAAATAAAACTAAGAAAAATGTAAGAAGAAAAATTATTACAACCATGATTTGTAGAGAATTTATAGTCCTATGGCTTAATTTAGTTTAGAGTTAATCCTACAAATGCTTATTTCAAGAGTTAAGAATAAATTTCAAATAAGATATAAAACAACCATCTACCACCAATTCCATGAAAAAAATTGAGGAGATTGATTCAAATGTGAAGTTCCAAAGGTGACAGAGCTCAATGTGATCTCTCTATGGAAAAACATGTAAAATCATTATTTACAGTGAAGACTAGAGGATTGGTGTTGGCTGCAAAGTAGAGGGTTAGAGAAATCAGTGGGAATGTGTTGTGGAAAATTTTGATTAGACATTGGATTCTCTTTGCTAAGCATATCTTTGGTATCAATGGCCTCTTTTCTATGATGGATATCATTTCAAAGAATTTGATTTCACTCTTCAGGGTTTCTTTGTCCACAAGAGAATTTAGAAAGGATGGAAAAATGTTTATTTTCTTATAATATGGAATGATGGAATCTAATGTGATCCAGACATTAGTTGAGATCTTATAATCAATAGTAATTAATATTTTGGTGTCTTGAAATTACTACTGTGTTTCTCATCTCAGTTCCAAGGTTAGGCGCCAAGTTCCTCTTAAGACAAGGCTTTTGAAAAATGGAATGACCTATTTGAATCTAAATATGGTCGATTGATTTACATTTCAAGAACATTCCTAAAAAATGATATTAGTACAAATGTATATGCATGTCTTCCTTGAAATAATAAACGTAGCAGACACTTAAGAGAACCATTGCAATAGTTGAGCCTTAAGACTAGTAACACTGAGAAGAATATTTCTAGATGGTTATGGACGTTGAGAATCAAATTGTCAAGGAAAAATAATGCTATGACCTTGAGCATCGATGCTTTAGAGAATCTGAATGGCATTTCCTAGTTCAAGGAGTAGCTTGCAAGCATATACTTGCTAGAACCAGACCCATTAATGCTTCATGTATGGTGTGATGAGAAAGAGGACATAACCACACATTCTAGGATTGTAAGTTTGGCAGACACTTACAATCTTCACTAATGCCAAACAGTTTGGCAATACCTTCTCTAGAACTTTCAATTGGAGGGAAGCTATTTTATGGGATATTGGGTTGTATTAAAAGTCAGCTTGGCTATGCTATATATTCTTCAGTGTAATTCTCTCTTCTAAATTATATCTATGGAACTAAGATTTAATGAAACTTTTATGGGTTAAAATGGAGTTTTGTAAGTGAAATTTCTTCAATTTCTGGATTAATTAGAAAATTGGGTTATGCTAAACACCTACTACTTGTTCACA
Source organism: Pinus tabuliformis (assembly GCA_031772625.1). Lineage (NCBI taxonomy): Eukaryota > Viridiplantae > Streptophyta > Pinopsida > Pinales > Pinaceae > Pinus > Pinus tabuliformis. The sequence goes on along the minus strand of CM062806.1, from coordinate 696,705,878 downwards.
TTAAAATGCTTTTATATTTTCAGTTTATGAAAAAAAAAATAGAGTTGATATCAACCTAAAAAAATTGTTGATGGGAAGAACGAGCCTTTCTAGTTCAATATCTATGAGTTGTATGCAGTGAGTAACCATTATGGAAGTACAGTAGGCGACCATTACATAGCATATGTAAATTTAATAGAGGAGAACGAGTGGTATAACTCTGATGAGAACCACATTTCTCCTATTAGTGAAGATAGGATAAAGACATTTAATGCTTATGTTATTTTCTATAGAAGAGTCAAACCTGAAGATCACTTAGCAACAAATCGAGGACTATTGACTTCATAGATATTCTTGGACTTACAGAAAATGTTGACATTGGATGAAGCGTATAAGTGGAAATTCTCTTCTAGATTGAAGCATAAAAAACCTTATTATGCATAAAAAAATTCAAGGGAAAGGAAGTCAATCAATCTTGTCTTCAACCAAGGTGAAATATTTGACAGACCATTTTTTTTCACTTGCTAACAGTTGCGATCAACTGATATCCATTTGGTAATTTTCCTTTGAGAGTTTCAGAGCATAATCAAAGAACTCACACAATGTTCAATTTGATCCTCTGGTGAGGGAAATGTTATAGGTCCATGTAGAGACATAAAGGAGAACCCCAACAAGTCTCCTTGCTAATCTGGATCATAACAATAGAGAGAAAAAAAATTCTTAGACAAGGAGGCATTGGCATCCATGCTTTTGCCCTAGAATCCCATGAAGAGCCCTTAGAAATGAAGCTAGCCTTATATCACATTTTTGGAATGAAGGATAGAACTTGAGAATAAAAGAAATAGGGAGAATTGAATTGACAATGTGGTAGAATTCCAGAATCGTTGCACAACATTGAAGCCACCTTCCTCATTGAGAGAAGGAACTCAACCTTATAATTGGACAGAAAAACTATTCCTTTCCTTTGTTCCTAGATTTATGCAAAGCATTTTTTGATGCCCCAGGAAGGGGAGGAAAGGCAAATTCTTCAAGATGGGAGTTAAGTGTTCTCCTACTCACTACAATGAGATACCTGGAAGGATCAATTGATACAGTACTTGTGGAAGAACTTGCTACCATGTCAAAGATCTGTCCAGAATTAAAATTTTTAGCAGTTGCAGTCAGTATGGATTTGTGAATGGAATTTTGTATATCAAGCATCTCACTGCTGGTTGGATTAGCTAAAGAAATCCAACTATTCATGTTCCACCCTCGTCCTCTGGCAACTCGTTGAGACTCACACTCACTCCCTAGATGCCTATATTGAGAACTAGTAGGAATCTACATGTAATTTGAATCACAATATTTAAAAAATATGATCCATAGCTGAGCAAGAAAGTTGAAAAGCTTGAAATAGGAAATCAATGCACACATCCACATATATTAGTACGAGGGGCATTGATGCCTTTCATGTATAAGGTTTTACAGTAGAAATAGGTAGATAAAAATATGCAAACAAGGGAACTCCATTATGTTCTTGTGAAGAGAATATATCAAATTATGTCACATGAAAATTTTCAAAGCAGGAAAAAATGAAAAGAAATAACAAAAAGACACCCTGAAACATCCAGAAAACAATAAAATAATTAAGCCACAAGCATTGCCTCAAAGTAGAGTGGGATGTGCACAAAGGCCAAATTAGAAGGATAGCAAGCAATTTCATTTGAGAGGTTAAATTCACTGTTGCACAGGGACACATCCCTCAGGGTGGATGCCCTCACGTTTCCCAGAATCTAGAGGTGCATTGCACCTTCGGAAACATTGCACTTTAAAAAATGTTTCCCCAGTGTCAAGACATGTTTCCCAAAGGAGTGTCTGGCAACACCCTAAAAAATGGGGCCATATGAATAGCAAGTACACATATATCTAAACACTCAATATTGCATCTGAATTCAATAGCCAAAGAAAAATAATACATAGTGATGGCACAAATCCTAGCAGACTGTCAACGAATTAGCAATAATCCATCCAAACGTGTAGAAAATATGTGTAGGTTAACTTGATAATGCAATATAAATCAAAGCAGAATACTATAACCTACTTCTACTATCAATTTGCGAAAGCTTAAATATCAAGCTGAACAATATAACTAGAAGAAGAAGAATCAATGCACAATACACATGAAAATACTTTGGGAAAACCCTCAGCTATAAGCCCCACTATCGGTATTATCATACAAGGTGGAAATACATAGGAATTTTACAAAGCCTTAGCTCTCACAGCTAGCCAGCTCTTAGTACAATTCTCACAGATGCTCACAGGCAATCTTGGCTTCTCCTAGCCTTCCTCTCTACCCTCCAAGCTCCTATTTCCTTGCACTATTCCTCTGGGATGATTCTCCTGTTACCAAGTGGATGATCTCCTTCAACCAAGTGGAACACTTGCTCCAAAACTGCACAATCCTCAAGGCTTAAATCCTTGACTGCATGCATGATTTTTCTCTTTGAGAAAACACATGCAACTGATAGTACACTTTCCTTGACATTAACTCAACTGGGTCTTTCTTAGAATAGACATGCATGATTTTCTGATGAGGGAATCTTTAGTTAACTAGAGTAGCACTAGTTGAGTGCATGCATGCATCAACTGATTGTTAACTCTCTATTAGTTCCTCAAATAGTTTGGAACTAATTTAACTAGATTTAACTTAGTAAACTGAGTTAACTAATTACAACTCAAATATAACTCAATCTTATCTCCTTAATTTAAGGGATAACTCTTGCATGACTTCAGAAAGACTTCTAACTTGAATTTTTCCAACTAATTAATTCAAAATGAATTAATTAATTATTTCGAAGTAGCTATTAAGACTAAATTTGATTTTAATTCACAATTTAATTCAAGGACAAATTAAATTGGAATATTCTTGTTGCCATATTTCAACACTCCCTCTCAACAAGAAAGGGATTATCTGCCACCCCGATCCTGTCTCTATGGAACTCGAATTTACACTTTGACAATGCCTTTGTCAAAATGTCAGCATCTTGCTCCTTTGTCGAAATATACTGCAGCAACATGATCCTTTCTACATGTGAAAAGCCACAGGCAACAAATCTTACCTTATGCTTCTCCAAACTACCATCAGCAGCTTGCATTACCTTGTAAAGCCAATGGGAACTCACCACTGACTTGTTCTCTGGTCTCGGAACCACGTCCCAAACACCATTACGAACTATGGAGTCATACTCCTCCACCATAACATCAACCCAAATCCGTTGCTACACTGCTTCCTCAAAGGAAGATGGCTCAGTCTCAACACATTCCCCAGCAAGGGCCATATATCCAGTGTACCTCTCAGGTGACCTCCTCTGTCTGCGCTGAGAAAATGGTGCTCCCACATTCTCTCTCGTATCCTCCAACAATCTGTCAGCTTCTCTTGTGCATTGTTGTCCATCTCTAGAAGACTCTGCTTGAGTGGATGTCTCCACTCCTAGAACCTCTGCATGTGGCTACTTAGCATCAGTCTAAGGCTCCTCCTCCTTAAGAACCAATGGTTCCTCCACAACTCGTAGTTGGAGCTCCCTCTCAAGGGAAACTCGCATGGCCTTCTGCTCATCAAACTTGAGATCTCTATGAACCACTGTCCTTCGACTGGTAGGCAAGTACTCCCAATAGTTATGAGGTGTATCAGTGTACCCCACAAGTATCCCCAACTTTGCTATCGGCTCAATCTTCTTCTGTGCATCCTTTGTCACATGGCAATATACCAATGAGCCAAAGATCCTGAAGTGACCCACATCCGGTCTCTTACCGGAGAAAGCTTCCTCTGGTTTCTTCATCCCAAGTATGTGATGCGGGCTTCTATTCTGCAAATAGACCATTGTGTTGCATGCCTTAGCCCACAAGTGAAGTGGTAGGCCTTGGTCATGCATCATTGCCCGTGCTGCCCCTACAATAGTTCTATTCTTCCTCTCAGCCACCCCATTCTGTTGTGGGTTATGAGGTGCCGTCAACTCTCGTTTAATTCCTTCTGCTGCACAGAAGTCCTTAAACTCTTGAGAGACATATTCTCCACCATTGCTGCTTCTCAAGGCCTTGATCTTCTTCCCTGACTCTTTCTCGACCAAATCTTTGAACTCACAAAACTTTGTGAAAGTTTGGTCCTTCTTTTGCATGAAATAAATCCATCATTTACGAGAATAGTCATCAATGAAAATCACATAATACCTTTTCTTCACTGTGGATTTCGTCGAGAATCATCCACACACACCAGTATGAAATCGCTCTAAGATATCCTTTGCTCGACTGTCTCGATCATGAAAGAAAGACTTGGTGTACTTTCCCAAGGTACAACCTTTGCATGTGTCAACTTGCTCAAGTTTACCTTTGGGAAGTCATGTAGATATCTACTGCATTATCTTCAAATCCCCATGATGCAAATGGCCCAACCGCCTGTGCCACAACTCACCAATGTGTTGGCTTTACACCAATTCTGCTTTCATACTCAATGTTGCACAATCATCTACCTCTAGTTTATAGAGATTCTTTACCCGAATCCTTATCCTCTTGGTTTGACCTGTGGCTATGTGTCATAGGAACACCTTTCCTTTACTAAAGACAACATCGTAGCCTTCGTTCTCCAACATCGCAACCAATACTAAGTTCTTCTTCAGTCCAGGCACATACATCACATCTGTCAAGGTGAGAGGAGCTCCATGCTCCCTCTGAAAAGCAACCGTGCCCACTCCTGAAACACTATACCTTCCGTCGTCACCCATCTCTATGTGCATCTTGAGGTCTTTCTCCTCCAAGGAACTAAATAAATTTTTATCATCGGTCATGTGGAATGAGGCTCCACTATCAAGATACCAAACACAACCCATCATTTATGACACCATGCATGCGATGAGGGTAAAGTCCATTTCGAACTGAGAGGTTAATGCCTCACCTTCTGATCCTTCCAAGGAAACCTTTTTGGACTTCTTCGATGGGTAATTAGTCGCATAATGTCCCATCTCGTGACAATTAAAGCATATCACTTTAGACATGTCACCCTTATTCCCTCCATGAGAAGAATTCGATTTAAAATGGGAAGCCTTCCCCTTCCCTTTCCTTGCCTTACTTGCTAAGGCCAGATTTTATTCATCATCATTCTTTGATGAAGAACCATCTTGTGTGCTCCTCCTGATCTCCTCCTACATGAGATCCAACCATAGTCGTTCCCAATCCGATAGTTTCTCCCTTCCATTCACAGAGTCCTAGTAGCTATTCCAACTCTTTGTAAGGCCAAGGAGAGTGAGGCTCACCATATCATCATCGGCAGTAGTTATTCCCACACTACCAAGCTCATCTCTACAGGTGGTTAGATTGTTCAGATATGTGGAAATAGTATTGCCCTTATCCATATTGATTCTTCAAAGCTTATCCTTGAGCACCAATTTCCTCTGGTCGATACTATTCTGGTAGAGGTCCTTCAATGTCTTCCACATTGAAAATGGAGTATCCTTCCCTTGGAGACTCGATATAATATAGTCTTGAACTCCCTCAAAGATGATCCATCTCGCCTTCGCCGCACACTTCTTCCACTTAGCCAACTCTTGTGCATTAGTTGAAGCTAGCATTAGGATTTCTTGATCAATGAATTCCTTCAAGCCATTGTCTTCTAATATGGCCTCCATTCTATCTTTCCATGTTATGTAATTTGAGCTACCTTCCAAGGCATACTCAAGTCTCAAGCCATAGAATGCCATTGGCCAACCTTGAAGTATGATATGAATTCGATTTGCACCTGCAACCCCGAACTTCAAACTTCAAATTCTCTTCTCAGTATACTATTCACAGCTCCAATACCATATAGAAATTTTCTACAAATCTCGCTCTGATACCATGTAGAAAATCTGATGGTAGGTTAACCCGATAATGCAATATAAATCAAAGCATAATACTATAACCTACTTCTACTATCAATTTGTGGAAGCATAAAGATAGAGATGAACAATATAACTAGAAGAAGAAGAATCGATGCACAATACACATGAAAATACTTTGGGGAAAGCCTCAGCGAAAATCCCCACTATTTGTATTATCATACAAGGTGGAAATACATAGGAATTATACAAAGCCTTAACTCTCACATCTAGCTAGCTCTCAGTACAATCCTCACAGATGCTCACAGGCAATCTTGGCTTCTCTCCAGCCTTCCTCTCTACCCTCCAAGCTCCTATTTCCTTGCGTTGTTCCTCTGGGATGATTCTCATGTTACCAAGTGGATGATCTCCTTCAACCAAGTGGAACACTTCCTCCAAAACTGTCCAATCCTCAAGGCTTAAATCCTTGACTGCATGCATGAGTTTTCTCTTTGAGAAAACACATGCCACTGATAGTACATTGTCCTTGACATTTAACTCAACTGGATCTTTCTCAGAATATACATGCATGAGTTTCTGATGAGGGAATCTTTAGTTAACTGGAGTAGCACTAGTTGAGTGCAAGCATGCATCAACTGACTGTTAACTCTCTATTAGTTCCTCAAACAATTTGGAACTAATTTAACTTGACTTAACTTAGTAAACTGAGCTAACTAATTACAACTCAATATTATCTCCTTAATTTAAGGCATAACTCTTGCATGACTTCAGAAAGACTTCTAACTTGAATTTCTCCAACTAATTAATTCAAAATGAATTAATTAATTATTTCCAAGTAGTTGTTAAGGCTAAATTAAATTTTAATTCACAATTTAATTCAAGGAAAAATTAAATTGGAATATTCTTGTTGCCATATTTCAACAAGACGATCTTCTTTATGGATGAGATGTTGTGGTTGAAATCTGTCCTAGGGGAGTACACCTTAATCTACATCATAGAACCATTCCTAGGAAGTTGTGCCCATTAGAAGAGAGTGCAAGTATGCATGCATATCTCTCTTCCAAGGATCTACACCCCATCTATTCTTGGAATCTTTCACATGCAAAGCACTGTAAATAAAACAGAACAACAATATACTTAATGATAAAAATAGAAGCTATTATAAAGAAAGAAAAGCATGTATTGTTCTAAATTTATGACAACAGTTAAAATTGGAATAAACCTAAGGCTATTGCAAATATGCACCCTCTAATATTGCCTACATATCCACTATTGTTGTACCTCCCACACTATTGTGCCTCAACATCCCATGAATGTGCATATAATACCAGGTGATCTTGTCATCACTGTTGCACCATGATGAAGAAGATCGTCTCTTTGATTCATATATATAATAAGGAGTTGTCTTTAGTGTGATTTTTTGGACTTTCTGGTGTTGGAATCTGACAGAAAATTTTGAGGTGAAATCTTGATTTGTGTTATTTAAACTGGTTTTTTGACTGTATATATGGATTCAACACCCTGAAAAATCCCTAAGACACTTCGATTGTGCAAGGGTTACCCATCAACCTTGTGATTTTAATAAATTCCTATGAGAAATTAGACCAGAAAAACCCACCAAAAAAACTTCCAAAAAATCTCACTAAAAACCACTCTATATAATAATGAAAAACACTATTGGTTAAACTAAACTAAATTCAAAGTAATTGATTACTTAAACTAAAGTAATAATATAATATAAAAAAGTAATAGGTTTAACGGAATAAGAAATGGAAAGAAATGGAAAAAACATGTGTTTCCTTCTGCAAAATCATATATTCAAATTTAATGGATAATACAAATCCACTTGCATCGCACCCATAAATAGACTTGCAGTATCAACACTCTTGGAAGTGGAATTTCCAACTCTCATTGAAACATCATCAACCTATAGAAGTTGGCCTGTGGATTGAGTATAATCATGAAATTCCAATTTTGTGAGGAATGGATGGGGTTTTGGAAAGCATCAGGGCAACCAGAGAGAAGAAAAGATGATAAATAAGACTGGGTCCAGGATGGATGCCTCGATGTCAAAGGAAGGCTTGTTCTCAGATTGAAAACAGGTGGATGGAAAGTTGTGTTTTTAACCCTAGGTATCTATTTAGTTTATAAATTGCTCTCATATTGCTGTTTTATGCTAAGCACCTACTACTTGTTCACATTCAAATGTTTTTATATTATTAGTTTATGAAAAAAATAGAGTTGATCTTGACCTAAAAAATTTGTTGATGGGAAGAACGGGCCTTGCCAGTCCAATATCTATCAAATGTATGCAGTGAGTAACCATTATGGAAGTATAGTAGGTGACCATTACATAGCATATGGAAATTTAATAGAGGATAACTAGTGGCATAACTCTGACGACAAGCACATTTCTCCTGTTAGTGAAGATAGGATAAAGACATTTAATGCTTATGTTATTTTCTATAGAAGAGTCAAACCTAAAGATCACTTAGCAAAAAATCGAGGACTATTCACTTCATAGATATTCTTGGACTTAAGAAAAATTTGACAACAACTCAATTATTAGTATGGGGACGTTGGAACTATACCATCTGTGGTTTTTTGCAACCTTTATGGTCAACCGGGGAGAAGCTTCTTGATAGCTAACATGATTACATACATTTCCATGGTTTGACATCAGGAATTGTAATGCATTGTAAAATTTTTGGAAGAATTTGATTAATGTTATTTCAATGTTTATTCTCAGTTTATAGAAGAGTCACATTGGTTGAAGCATACAAGTGACAATTCTCTTCTGGATTGAAGCATAAAAAACCTTATTATGCAAAAAACATTCAAGGGAAAGGAAATCAATCAATCTTGTCTTCAACCAAGGTGACATATTTGACGGACCATTTCTCACTTGCTAACACTTGTGGTCAGCTGATACCCCTTCGGTAATTTTCCTTTGAGAGTTTTAGATCATAATCAAAGAACTCACACAATGTTCAATTTGACCCTATGGTGAGGGAAATGTTATAGGTATATGTAGAGACATAAAGGAGAACCCCAACAAGTCTCCTTGCTAATCTGGATCGTAACAATAGAGAGAAAAAAAAAATTCAGGCAAGGAGGCATTAGCATCCATGCTTTTGCCTTAGAAGCCCATGAAGAGCCCTTAGAAATGAAGCTAGCCTTATATCAAAATTTTGGAATGAACGATAGAACCTGAGAATAAAATAAATAGGGAGAATCGAACTGACAATAGTGTAGCATTCCAGAATCGGTGCAAACATTGAAGCCACCTTCCTCATTGAGAGAAGGAAATCAACCTTCTAATTGGACAAAAAAAATGTTCCTTGACACTATTACTGTACAAAATTCAAAAAAGAAGCTCATGATTAAATTGTGCCTCCAAACCCTTGAATGTAGAATTTGATTAATAATTTCAATAAAAACATAACAATATAACCAGGCAAAATACCTTGCATCTTAAAAGCTTAGACCATATAACTGTAGATGAGGAGAAAACCAGTGTGAAAATGAATGTTACAAATATTGTATCATAGAATACATTTTTGATGATCTAGTGTAGCACCAATGATGGATTGGACTAATAATCATTATAGGACCCTTACACCTCTCATCTCTTGCCATGCCTGGCTTTATACTGAAATGGTTGTGGTAGAGAACATTGTTCACCAATATCGCAACTTGGATAATTTTTTGGAAATCCACAAAATGCAACATCCTATAGTTCTTAAAATTGGTGGGAGTCATGTGTCAACCTTGCAAAAGTGGTTGAACTTGCAAATTCCTATGGTTGTAATGAAATAAATTTCAATTGTGGTTGCCCTAGTGAAAGAATAATTGTTCAAGGATGCTTTGCTTCCAAACTGAGTGGAAAAACAAATGCAAGTTTTGAGGCATGAAGTGATGAGGTTGTAGAGACTTTAAAGATTGCAAGGTCATATTTATAGGTCCATAGAAATATAGAAAGGCTGCAAACTACTATGTAGACCTTTGATACTGTGAGTCATTGCATTTGAGCCATGGGATTTTAGGGATAACGAAATTGTCAAAAACTGATGCTATAAGAAGTAGCACGAATTGTAGGATGGATTGTGAGAATAGTTTTCAAAGAGAGACTATTAGGGCTATTGGGAAGAGCACAACTAGCTATGTAAATTGGAAATTGAATGGAGAATTAAAAGGGGTACACATCTATATATGAAGCAGTTTATACCAACATGAAGAGTTGTCTTGACATTGTCAGAAGAGGAACCATCTAACAACTAGTCAGTGTAATCTGAGCCAATTTAATTGAGCTGACTTATCAAGCAAGGTGGCATATCATTGAATATGTATATTTTAACAATCTAACCTTCAAGTACATACATTTTTAGAAATGATGGATGGTTTCTTTCTAATTTGGAATTTTGGAGTGTTAATGTGTATTCTGTTGCAATTGTGTTAATGTGGGTAGCTCAATTTTAGTTAAATATTGCAATAAGGATATATTTACCATATTAGGAACCAGAACCTTCCATTTATGAGCTAACCAAATGCGGGTTCAAACCTATGGAGCACCACCTAATTTTTGGATCCTAGTGGTAGCTTTTGAGAGGCTAGAGCCTAGTTTAACATCATTCACTTCTGCTCCCCACAAAATAGGCTTTTGAATGCTTTCCACCTCACTTTCTCTACCTGCCTTCATCTCTTGGCATTGCAGTGTTTGCAGATACTAGATCACACTGATGGAGTCAACTAAGGCTTTACAAGAACATATGAAGCAACAAGGCATGATATAGCTGTGCATTGCATTCATCAATAAAAACTTACATACCACATCATTAATACAAATGTATACCAAGCATTGAAATTCTGTGGATGAAGAAAATACATATGTTGGAGGTCTTTTGTTCCTATGAACTGGCTGAGGGTTTAGAGTAGGAGGTGCCACAAACAACTCTATTTCCGAAGGAAAAACTCTCTCTAGTTGTGGAATTGCACATGTTTCATCCCATTTCACCTGTGATTGAAAATACGATGAGTGCCAACAAGATTTGACCTTAAAATATTAACAAAAAATGTCAAAAAGGATACATAAACAACTATTATTTCTAAAGTAAACATTTTATTAATAGGAAAAATAAGTTTAATGAACCACCTAAACAACCACTACAATAGCTACAAGAACTAATTGTGGTAAGCATACATACCTCTGCGCACAAAGATGTTTGAGTAGGTTCTGTGTTACATTAGCTTGCCTAATGCCTATGTCAAATGCCAAAGTCCTAACCAGAGAATTCAGAATATAAAGCCTCATGCCCCGCAACCTCAACACCCTCAAGCTCCTCCATTTAATCTAGCCCCTCATCCCAATATTGGTGTTGAGGAAGGTTTGGTTCAAGTTGTTAGGAAAAACTCTCAGGGAAATAAGATTGTTGCAACCCAAGAGTCACATGCCACCTGCCCTTAGTTTCAACTCAGCCAAACCATGGCAAGCCTCAAGACTCATAATCGCGATTCTCAACCATATGATACTAGCTATTCCTCTCAAGGAACAAACATTATGGCTCTAGCAAGAGGTCCCATACCCCTTTGTCCCATCAAAACTATGAGTACTGAGATATTGAGGATGCCCAAAGGGAACCAAAGGTGCACAACATGCATGAATACTTTTGCTCACATCCTTGAGGGCCCAGAAACATCCAATGTGTTCAATACCATTGTAGGGCTACAAGAAAGTTCAAACAAGTATGATGATGTATCCATCCTACACAAAGGTCAATGACAGTAGTGTCATGCATATAAGGGGACTTTCAGACCCCTACTACAAGATAATCTTTAGAAGGATTAAATGTGGTTTTCAAGCTTTGGATATGTTGTCTGCAAAATGTTAATATTTTTGGGCTCATTCTTAAGAATTTTTTGAATTGTATTTGACCAAATGAAACATCTTTTGTCTCCAACTATGATGATGGTAGAGAGGGTGTTGCAAATCTTGTTCACCCTTATGTTGCCATGCTAGTCTCAGATTGGGATGCTAACCCCTATCAATGTTTTGTTTGGGTTTTACTCAACTTGGACAGACATATTCTTAATCTAACCATAATCTATTCTTGCAATGGAGTACGTAAGTAATAAATTTTTGAGCAATGAATAGTCCACGAGATCCAAGAAGCTCATTGGCACATAGAAATCTTAACATGGTCAATATTCATGAAAATAAGGAAAGGATTTTCCCAATAAGGCTACCTACCCATGAAAAAGAGGCTTGGTTCTCCATTATATCCCACCTCAAACTCCTTGATCCTAATAAATACATGCATAGCTATTGTTTACTTGGTGTAAATCTTGCAAGGGAAACAAGTGGGTCCTCAAAACCTAGATCACATTATACTTTCTGGGCAGATAAGAAAAGACAATATAACTTTATTAATGTCCAAGGATTGATCAAAAAGATTGGTCAATGGGACCAAAAAGTACAATCCATTGTAGGAACATGTAGAATTTTTCTATCTAACTGATATTTTACCATAAATGTGATGGACCTCTTGACTTTTCCTTCCTTAATTACACTACTATTAATTGAACTAAGTGACAAAAATACTATAGCCATTCAACAACATTGCAAAGTGTAACTGAGAAAACTAGTTAGGGCTTTTGGTTATATTCTTTCCTGAACAAACCAGAGCTTGTATAGACACTGATACTTTAGCAAAAATCTTGTCTTTTAAGATCTATAGCCTGTGAATTATAGTTGAAAACATAAAGGAACTAATTCTAATTCTGTATCTTGTGCCTTATCTTTCTAAATGAGTTTATACTGTGACAAAATGATATTTATGCTCTTTATGTAATTGAGTTTTGTTGTCAGGAAAAGGATAGAGGACACCTCAATTCTGATTTCCAACTAGTTCATGCTCTTGTTGTCATATATATAGGCAGAATTAGATTATTTTCATGTCACATAAGGACAGTTTTATTTACAAATGAGGTACAATAGTATGCATGGAAACAAACTGTAAGTATCCTCTATAATACTCTATGGAGAAATACTGCGAAGAAGTATGCTTTGTTGTTGCTTCTACAGTTTCCCTCACTGCTAGCTTTAGTCATATTAAAAACCTTAGTTCTTCATAGATCCTGAATAAGGCACACAAGGTTTATATATATGTTCTTCCAATAACAAAAGATAGGTCAACCCTAGTGTACCCTGTGATTTAGATCAGCAAATACGAATCTCCATAATTTCTTGTGTTATGGTGTGTCCTGAGCGCAGGATTACAAGACCTTCATGCATGGATGAATTTTTCTCTTATAAAGACTGAATTCATTGTTGGTTTTCTGCTCTTCAAACATTTGATGCCATACCCATTTGTCCATGCTAAAGGTACTTTCCTCATTGTGCCTGAACAAATGGCAAACAAAATCATGTGTCCAACACCTCAATAAGCACAGATCAGGTTTCTTTCGATCCCAGCAGTGGCTCCAAGTGTCTTCTCCATTTGATCACTGAAGATATGGGAATGTTACAACCACTTCTTATTGATAGCAACAAATTTCTGATGCAAGCATGTGTGTTTCTACCTTACAGACCCTGACTCTACATCTGGAGATTCAAAACTGGAATAGTTACTCTGAAGCATGATAGGAAAATCCTCTATAAAGGCTCTCTCAACATAAAACTCTTGCTGTAATATGAAAATATCTCCAAACTTAGTAGACAATTTACATAGTACCCTAAGTTGGACATCAAATTTTACTGCAAACTTTCCAACAGTAGTCACCAATCATGCTAAAATCACTTTTCAAAAGTATTTCAACTATATTTTTCTAGGTATAGAGATATTGTGTGGAGACTAATGAGTCCAAGTGTTTGTCATAGTAGACACAAGATTAGCCTTAGTGAAATACTGGAAGTTCATGCTTCTCATATCATGACCATATAGACTCCCAATTGTCAAATATAACACTCCTGATGAACAACACATTACTGGGGTCCAATCTATGGATATAAACATAAATCTGATTCACCTGTGTATATTCTCAGCACTTTTGTTCCATATTAACAAATGAATATTTCTGAAATGGATTATTCATAGTGTTCGTGCCTGAAAGAGTTCGTGTTGATAAACAAACAGAACCCCCAAATCCATCTAAAATCCATATCTATCATGTTGCAAATCATATCTTGTGTTGAAAAGTAGAAGAGTTACCTTCATGGCATATCAGAGATAACAGGCCTATTTAAAACCGATGTCACAATAATATTTTAAAACATAATTCAAGTCCAAATCTTGAACTAATTATAATAATTGTGCTACAGATTTCAACCTACAACTACCTCCTATGGAAATTAGGTGTCCAACCTAATTCTTAACTATTTTGGGAATAAGGTAGAACCGTGTCTAGTACAGATTGATCTTCTGATACAACTGTGGCTTCATAGTGCTAGTGTAAAGGAGGAATATATAAAAAATAGTCTAAGCTTCATTTTTGTCAACATGTTCATGTTTCATGAATGCTTGTGGAAACAAAATTTCTGACCTGTTCTTTCATCCTTTAAAACAAATACAAAACCTTTGGTCTATCTATATCTGGAACATTTGCATTTTAGTATAGATGTAGAAGAATATTGAACAATAAGATTGATATACATAAAGTTTCTCTAAAATAAGGACAAGGGATTTTATAGTTGTAGAAACATTTACAAGACACCATTTATGGCATATTTCACTTTATTGTTCATGCTCATGGACCCAAAAAGTTACAATAGACATGCCACATAAAGGATACGGGAATAGAACTACAAATAAGTTGCATAGAGGAGAGAAGAATAAGCCCTGAACTAGATGGAACTAGTGACAAATGACTCAAATTAATTCATGGTTTAGTTAAACAATTGAAAATGGATCAAATTACTTCATGGTTCAATTATTCAACCACTACTCCCTTACTATAAAATACAAGAAATTTGGCCTTTTCCGATGTTGTTATGAGTAGTACTTGTACTGCCTAGTAAATGTGATATTTCTGATTGAAATTTTGGAATCCTTGTAGCTCCCAAAAAAGTTTCTTTGATGCTTTGCAATGTACTAACAATGTCCATCATAGTAGGTCATGCTTTAGGAGATTCTTTTGTGCAGAGCAAACCCATGCTTATGAGTTGACTAAGGCAATTCAACTCCTTATCTTCTATAGTGCCCATACTTGTCCTCCTCAATAGACTCCCATCGACCATGACTTTTACTCGGTTTAGAAAATCACTACCCTCCCATTTCAACAAGTTCATTCCTTCCACAAAGATGTTGTGTGTGGGCTTCTTTCTAGTCAAAATCTCCAATAACACTATTCCATAGCTATAAACATCACCTTTTGTTGTGGTACATCCACCCAATTCATATTCTACATTGAAACATTCTCATTGCAAGGTTTAAAATATACAAATTTTAATAAAAACAAGACATTGACAATATTTCTTAGTATGATATCTAGTTCATATAATATCTAACATTTTTTTGATATGCTATTTAGTTCACATAATACCTAGAGGAATGTAGCCTATTGACCCTTTGAGTGCATGTGTTGAAGTGATCTCTGAATCCTTCAAATTTGCAAAATGTATACTAGCAATGCCAAATTCTGTTAAATATGTTGTCATATCTTCATCCAGAAGCACATTGCTAGGTTTCAAATCAAAATGGAGTACTTGCACGAAACAATGGTGATGGAGATATACTATGCCTATGCGATATCTATTGCTATATTCAACCTTTGAAACAAGCTCAAATTACTTTCTTCTTGGCCATTAGGATATAAACACTTCTCTAAGCTTCCATTTTGCAAAGCTTTCATTTGGAGGTCTGAATAACATGTTATGATTCTAATCAAATTTCGGTGCCTAACTTTACCCAAAACATTGCATTCCTTGTCAAAACCCTTGTCGGCCCCCTCATTTTCCAAATTGAGAAGCTTGATAGCAACAATTGTGCCATCATTTAGAACCCCTTTGTACACTTTTCCAAAACTACCAACTCCTAACAAGTTGGCATCACTAAATTCATTTGTTGCAGTCATGATCTCTCCATATGAAATTCTTCGATGCCCTATAGTGAAGGATGTCCTGTCCTCTCTATGAATATGTTTCTTGCTATTTTGAATCCACAAGATTCCCAAAAACAAACATAATACAACAACCACGACAACAATAACCATAGGTATGATAACTATTTTTGTATTCCAAACATTTTGATGTTTGTGAGCATGGCATGGTGGTAGACTTACCCAAGGTCCACAGAGATCAGGATTTCCCATGAATGCCATGGCACTAAGATTTTTGAAAATTCCTCCTTTAGGGACTGCTCCTGACAATTTGTTGAAAGAAAAATTACAATGCCGAAGCATTTTGAGCTTTTCCAATGATAAGGGTATTCCACCTGATAAATTATTGTAGGATAAATCCATGTCCTCAAGACTTTGAAGTTCATTGACTGTGATTGGAATTGGACCTTCAAGGGCATTGTGGGAAAGATTGAGGTACTCTAGTTCTTTACAACTTTGGAGTGTACTTGGAATGTTGTAGTCAATTGATTCGCAGAAATATATATAGCTTGAAGCATAGCCATCTTGCTTAATCCTAAAGGCATAGGTCCATGTAATAATTTGTTTGAAAGGTTGAAATAAAAAGATAAATTTTCAAGCCCTACAACTTCTGGAGGTATTTTCCCAATGAACCTGTTGTATTATAGGTCTAGCTTTAGTAAATTCACACATTTCCCCATATTTGCAGGTATATTACCTGATAATTAGTTATAAGAAAGATCTAGATATCTTAGTTGTTGGAGGTCTGCAATAGAATTAGAGATCCTTCCATCAGAATTATTTTTAAAGAGACCTAAAAGCCCTAAGCATTTCAGTTGAACAATATTTGAAAGGATGTTTCCTTGGAAATAGTTTTCCTTGATAATTAATTGCTACAAGTTTTGAAGGGTATTAAGTGTAAAAGGGATAGGCCCTGTAAAATTATTGAGTATAAATGAAGCTTGGTTAAACTAGTCAAGTTTCCAATCTGTGGAGGTATATCTCCTGTTAATTCAATCACTCCCAAGTTTATGTAGTATAATTTAGTAGGGAGATTACCCATGGAAGAGGGAAAGCGTCCCTTAAAATGGTTACAAAAAAAAATATAGCTTTTGTGAGTTGGAACAATTAGTAAGGGTAGTAAGAATAGGCAGGGTAGCAGTGTTGCTGCTAACCAGGTTATTACTGCCTAATTTAATCCACTTAAGCTACATTAGCTTACCGAAATCCATGGGCACTACTCCGCTAAGCTGGTTGTACGCTACCTCAAAATGTTGAAGGATTGTGCAGTTGAAGAGGGAAGAAGGAATGATGCCACTCAACTGATTACCACCCATAGGAGTGCTCTTGGTACACAACTCGGCACGAATGTTACTAGTAAAATGGTTAGCCTCAATAATGAATACTTCAAGACTGGAGCAGTTAGACAAGGGCAATGGAATTTGTCCTGTCAGATTGTTCATCTGCAGATTTATAAATCTCACCTGAGCTGGTTGTACGCTACCTCAAAATGTTGAAGGATCGTGCAGTTGAAGAGGGAAGAAGGAATGATGCCACTCAATTTATTACCACCCATATGAGTGCTCTTGGTACACAACTTGGCATGAATGTTACCAATAAAATGGTTAGCCTCAATAATGAATACTTCAAGACTGGAGCAGTTAGACAAGGGCGATGGAATTTGTCCTGTGAGATTGTTCATCTGTAGATTTATAAATCTCACCTGGGTTAGCATGCCCAATTCGGATGGAATACTCCTATGAAGGTTGTTGCTACCCAGGTCAATGTGTTCCAAAGAGGATATGTTTCCCAACCATGTTGGGATTGTACCTATGAGATTGTTAGTGTACATAGAGAAGTTATGTAAAGTACGACACATACTAAGAGTGGGAAGAATAAAACTTGGAGTTCATTCCAAGACATGGCAAGCTTGTTTAAGCGATAAAAATTTCCAAATTGATAGGGAATGTGACCATGGAAGTTGTTCTTACTAAGGTCGAGAATCCTAAGAAATGAGAGATTACCGAGCAGAGGACAGATCGTATCTTGAAATTCCATGCCTAAAACATTTATTAAAACAAATATCCATCTGCACCAACTGCATTTGACGTCCTTCCACTCACAGAATGGAATGTGTTATTTCCAAGAAGTGTGTAATGATTGGTGTGGATCATATGTGATGGCAGAAAAGAATCCAAGCAGAGCCTCTTCATCACAAGCATTGCTAAGATGAGGATGCCCGCGAACAGATAGTTGAACGGTGGAAAATAATGAGGAGTGATAGAGAGAATGAAATAAGATAAGAGAGGAATTCTTTAAAAATTCCTCAGGTGAGAAAATCACGTTTCCATGGACTGCATCTTCTAATTGGTCAAACCCGATTCCAGCTGCGAAAGAAAATTTTCTCCATAATCTATCTTAAAATACTCCCTATTGTAGCCAGTAGGAATGAAGCCTTCTATCTTAAAAGACTCCCTATTGAAGCCAACAAGAATTTAACCCTGGCCCTCCTATCACTAATGGCGGGATTATTTTGCACCAAGATCATACTCTTGACATATCAAAAACCCCTGTGGAGAAAAAATAGGACCTTGCAAAATCTAAGATTTCAAGGGTTATGGCACTGTGTAGCTTCAAATTTCCCTTCTGCTACATCATATATGACTTTTCTCCTTTGAATCCCTCCACCTCACGAAGATCACTTCGAACTGTAAATCCCCATATATGAAACGCACATAAAAATGATTTCGTTGCAATCCAATCCCATTCACATAAATGCCAAATGCTAAAATCCCAATAAAATACGAAGTTACAAAACCTATAAAATATGAAGTTACAAAAACATTCATCTTATGCTAGCCTTCAAAATCTCAAGCTAGGAGTCTTATTTCTTTTATTTGTTGTTGTTATTTTACGAATGGATATTGTCTTGGAAAAATATAGTTCTTTTCCGTGGGAAAAAACTCTATGTTTGATATTTCTAGGAGGAAATAAAAAATATACATTATCTTTGGTATTTCAACCCATAAAATATGTTATTTTTGTCAATAGCATGTCCCAGATACTACTTATTGTAGTTCTCCAATAGAGTCATTTAGATAAACATCAGAGCATCACAAAACCTACCTCGAATACTAGGTCCTCCTAATCCATTAATAGCACTGCTAATCTAATTTTATAAGAAAACTATTTCAAAAGGGAGCTCGTTGAAACCAAGGGTCCATCTCTAAATTCTTGAACTGTGATGATTCCTTTCAGCAGAGACAAGGAATCCTTTGAGAACCATTCCACCTTTATATTACATTCCCAATATATGTGAAGAAAAAAGATAGACTCAAACCTTCTTTTAATCTCCACAACTATGCTCATGATTGAGCTCAAAACCAAGTTTTCTATCATATTTTTCCCATTAGCCCAATCTATTAATAATTTATAATCTCACAATACTTGAAGTTTGAGAATTCCCCTATCTGCAACATAGTTCATCAAAAGAAACAAGGCAAAGAGCTCAGCTCAATTTTTAGTTCCATGTCTGACCTAATATTTTGTATTAATTTAATGGGAAAGTGATCGAAATAAAATGCAGCTAGAACCAAAATGATACATGGTCCCTTTTCAAGCCCCATTAAAATATCCCCAAGCTACTAAATAGTCAACCGCGGGTTCAATTAAAATCCTTGTAGCTTTGAGCGTTGAAATTTTCATGTTTCCCCATAAGCACTCCTGATTTGATGGGCCACTTGCTTGGATGTGTATCTATTCCCTAGAATAGTTCTTTGTCCCTTGCTAGCCATATCCCCCACAAAATAAAGCAAGGCCAAGCCTTGTGACTCACAATAGAATTGTCATGTCACCAATGTTCAAAACAATTCCCTAAGAAATCCTTATCCCATTTATTTTGTCATGACTAGTCAACTATGATATTTCTTTCCAAAATAAATTAACTAAAGGGGAAATGACAAAAAACGATTCACTTTTTCAATAACATACATAAAACCCTTGGAAAATGTACTTCATGTCATTCAAATATGTCAAAACTTAGCTCAGCACAAACGCTACCAGAAGTGGACTTTGAAAGGCATATTTGAGTGATTTTAGTAGATTAATTCATGCCTTTATAACTGATATGAGGTCAATATACATATAAACAGAGATATACAAATGACATGGAGGAAATACTCAAATGTTGAGAAATAAGCTTCAACCTTATTTTGCAAATTAATGCAAAAGAAACCTTAGTTTGTGAATCAAAAAATTGCCCTAAGTTAGACCTTTAACAACAGTATAGCCAAAATTCAATCTAAAATAAACATTTTCTGAGATCATTGGATCTAATGTTTTGTGATTTGTAAATTCAAAATTTGTTGAACATTTGCAGGATAGAGAATTAAGTAATGGGTAAGTATAAAAACCTGGATGATGATGAACATGACTGTTGTAATGAGGAGTAATATCCGCACATCATAGACATTTCTAGGTATTGCTAGAGGCACTGTAATTGGAATGGGTAGCACTTTCTTCCTTCTTGTTGGGCAGCAGATCCCCCCATAGCATGTTTTTGGGGCTTGAAGCCCGTATTTTGGTCAAGTGTAATGTAAAGACCCTGCGAAATGTAGGCGCGGAGCGCAATAGTCTAGGGTTGTCCGCCCTAAGATAATGTAATTTAATGTAAAGTGTGTCGGCCTACCCATGGTCCACAGACCATGGGATTGTATAATAAGAGCGAGGCTCTAAGTGTAAAGGTAGTCTAAGTTTTCGATAAGAAATAGATAGATGCGAGGGCATGGTTAGAGGATAGAAGTGAATCTAAAGTGTATTGGGTCGTGGTGGTGGGTAGAGGCTCTGCAGCTGAGTGCGCAGAGGCCTAGTAGAGTCCATCGTTGAGTACGTGAATCCCTACAACTGAGTGCACAGATCGGAGTCAGGTTGTAACTAAACTTGAGTATAATAAAGATAAGATTGATTATGAATATTGTGCATCTGCTTGTAGATCTGTATTTCTATGTTCTGGTTATTCTTTATGCATTTATATTATATTCAAGTACACGTGCTAATCTGAAGGTTGAACAAGCAATAAGAATATTGGGCCTGCACAAACTAAGTTAAGCACTAATATAATAGCACAGTAAGAATTGGACTAGAATAATACAGAAGTGCACACCGGTTGTGAAGAATAGAAAGTTGTACGGAGCATCATAGTGCGTATATTAGGATCGCAAACCTCCAGAACCTTCTTTAAGACACCCCTAGGGTGCGGAAACCTAGTTCCAACACCCTTCCATACTACTTCGGGTGATACCTCAGTCCGCGCTCCGCAGACTGTTGCCGAAAGGGACAGTAGTACCAGGATTTACTTGGCTAAACTTACTGCTGAACCTGGGTTAGGCCCCACGTAGCCAAAAAAATGGTTCTGTTGTCAAGACCAGGATCTGCCTAAGGGATGTCTGATGTTGTGCCACTGGAACCCAACAAAGAAGGAAATTAAGAGTGGTTGGACAAGAAGATTCACGAGTTCATAACACAGGAAAATAGAACTCCACAGGTATCTGAGAAAAGGTGGCTGGATCACTACGTGTATACGAAAATCCATGAGATCTTCTTCACATCCACGAGATCTTCTTTGCATCCTTTCCTTTTGAACTGTATGAGTGGATCGCGATGTTAGCCGACATTTAGGGAAGGTGTAAGTTCGACCGACCAATAGTGTGAACTCCAGAATTAGTGCACAGACTAGAGGCATGAGAAGATAAGATCGCAGAAGCTGTGGAACATTAGCTCAATCGGATAATAGGGGGATTTATCATTAAGTTTGTGGTAGACATGACCGTGAGCTACAACGAAGCAAAACAACGTTTTCTCAAGGGATAGTGAGGTAAGTACATTAAATCATTGAATACTTGGATTAATATGTTGTTATGTGAAAAATAGGTTATTCGAATACATTAATGTTTGGAACAATGTGGAGCGGAAATATCTACAAAGGTAGCGATGGATTAGGAAACAGTTTCTTAATTTCACCTTCGTGAGAGAGCGAGGAAGAGGTTGCTCGAGTCTCTCTGAGAAGTGCGTTCAGTTTGATAAGGCAGCACATTCCATAGTTACCACCCCCACCCATGCCACCACCCTCTTCACCTCCTTCACCTGCATCTCCACCCATTCCACCTCCACCAAACCCGCAGTTCAGCATGGCGAGCGCGACCAAGCTACCCATATTCAAAGGAGTAGGGAATGATGATCCGGACTAGTTCTGGTTTGTGGTAAGAGCAGTGTGGGAAGCACAAGGGATCATGGACAATAACATTAAGAAGGCTACATTGGTGAGCGCACTGCAAGATCGCGCGTTGACATGGTATATCAAACACTCTAATGATCATCCAAATGCAGGAATAGCAAAGATCCAAAATGCGCTGAACAGAGAATTTAGCCAGCCGAAATTAGAGACACAGTCAATCATCAGGTTTAAAGAGATCGTGATACTTCTAGGCGAGACCCCTTGGGATCTAGATCAATAGTTGAAGAGTACGATCTATGAGGCTAATATGATGCTCACGGATGTGCATCAATGTGCATGGTTTGTGGCATCTCTAACACCACACCTGAGGATGGCGTTTTTGCAACAAAAACTTTCTACCTAGGCCGAAGCATTGGAACGATGAGGTTGCATGAGACGCCGATACAAGATCCAGGACTGGGAGTTCAACAAATCCACACGCAACTATAGAATCTCTGCCTGGAAATGCAAAGCTTGAAGCAGGATAGGGCACCGCAGGTAGAGGTGCGCGAGGAAATATGGTGCATAAAATGCAAGGGCCAGGGCCATGACAAGGATCACCGTCCAGTATTCGTGAACTACTTGGCAGGAGGGGGGCCAATGCCGTTGAGACCAGAGACACAGGCAGGGCCAAGTGCGACACCCGCATTATGGTACTGTCAGATAGGAGAAAAGCACACGAAAAATAATTATCATTTGTTGCACAAGTATACACAGACTCCCCAGTAGTTGTTTTGTAATTTCTGCAGGTCAGTAGGCCACGACGAACGTACTTTTCATAGCTACGAGCTAATGATGGATCGGACCCCTGCAGACAAAAACGCGACCCCTCGACCTAGCTGTGGGGATGGCGCGCTCTGGATTTCAGGGGCGAGGTCGAGGACGAGGAGGAATGGGGCCAGGAAGGGGCCACAGACAGTTAATTTGTTACAATTACGGAGGACCAGGGCACTACGTCTGCAATTGTACCAACCTGACGAGAGTATCCTGTTCATATTGTGCTTAGTTTGATCATGAAATGGTAAATTGTCCTACATTGATCGCATAGATGCGTGAAAAAGGGGTACTCCGGCCTCCTCCGACTCAAAATATCCAAATGATGAGGTCTAAACCACGCGAAGAAGACCCAAATGTGAACATGATGCTCAAAAGTGATACGATCATAGGGGAGGATAAGGGGAAGTAGCCTGAGGAAGATACATGGGTTCGCAAGGCTCCAACAAAGGAACCTGAGTTTAGCTTAGAACGTGTAAAGGAGACCTTCTGGAAGCTAAGAAGAGCTTTGTGAAGGCCTCCACTTCAGGTAGTAAGGATCAACAAGAACCAGGATGGATCCTTCTATACTTACTACCTTTTTGGAGACATGCATAAAACTGCCGCGCGACAATAAGACAGTTAAGGGACTATAGGAATTAATCACCAGGTGTGTGGGGTCAAGAGAACCGTGCGTAGGCCAGACACTGGGAAAGCATGCATTACGCACCGAAAGGGAAATGAGATTGACTTCGCAGATTAGCGAGTATGAAATGGATCAAGTAATCCTAGACCTGGGTTCAGACGTGAATGTGTTACCAAAGCAGACATGGGAACAGATGGGCAGGCCCGCGTTACAATGTTCCCTATTCAATTACGAATGGAAAACCAACAAAATATTTTTCCCATGGGGAGGTTGCAAGGGGTAACAATTGATATTAAAGGCGCGAGCACACAGAAAGACTTTGAAGTAATAGAGAGTGTCGATGACAACAATCCTTATCCTGCATTTTTAGGAATAGACGTGTATTAGTGATGTATGTGTTTATTAACCTATTTAGATTTTTTAATAATCTTATATCAATTTTATAATGGAGTTGTCTTTAGTGCGACTCTTTGGAAGCTTTTACGGTAGGTTTTCCCGGTCTAATTTCTCTAAAATCCGACAGGAATTTATTGAAATCGCAGGCTTGATGGGTAATCTTGTTCAATCGAAATGCCCTAAGGGTTTTCCATGGTACTGAATCCATATATATAGTAAAAAAAAACTAGTTTAAATAACACAATTCAAGATTTCACCTCAAATTTTTCCACCGGAAATTCCAAAAAATCGCGCTAAAAACGACTCCATTTATCATTCTTTAATATTTTGATTTTCATTCCCTTGTCTATGGTTCACTTTCTAATCCACGTGCATTAGTGATATATATGTTATTAACCTACTTAAATTTTTTAAATCTTATTTTTGCTTCTTATCGCTCCTTACTGTATTTTGCAAATACTTAATTATATACATATCTAGAGCTTAAAGAACACATAGCATGATTGAATTTTTTCTTCTTATCACTTCTTACTATATTTTTGCAAATGCTTAATTATATACATATCTAGAGCTTAAAGAACAACACAACATGATTGAAATATGTATGAATTGATTTGACTATATACATATCTAGAGCTTAAAGAACAAGCAGCATGATTGAAATATGTATGAATTGATTTGACTCATAAAACTTTAATAACACAACATGATTGAAATATTTTTTCAACACGAAAAAAACTATATATTTATATTATATTCATAATTTGAAACTTATAAGCATACATGTCTAAGATATAATACCTGATGCATAGACTGTAGAGTGGATCATACCACATCTTTGAGGATGACAAAAAAATTTGAAGGATGTCCAGAATACGTACACGGAAACTGAGTGGAGATCAGTAGATATAGAAATCAAAGAGATTTACAAAACTGCAAAATAAGAATGTGTATACCTTCACTATGAGATCTGCCATGTATGGACATGAAAAGTAAAAACAAACTAGAATTATTTACCATTCTTTAAAGTTATATACCCTGAAAACAAAAATCCTGGATCTGGAAGATGCCATTGTTCGCTTTGATCTGCATTCTCCATATACCTTGGGGCGAAGTTAGACCCATTTTAGATAATGCATCAGCCTTTTTGTTTTTGTTCTTGTCAATATGAGAAATAGAATAGTCCCTCCTGTTGTTCCATAATGCTGCAATCCTGTCCAACCATCCAGCAAGATGAATATTTTTTATGTAGTGCTTTGACAAAACATGATCAGTTATTACCTTCCAGTCTCCATAGATTTACAAATTCAGAATATCAAGAAAATTGCAAAAGGAGAGAAGATCCGCTAAAGCCACCACTTCAGCTCTGTTGTTTGACTCCGGACCAGCATTCCAATAGATTTCAGTACCCTGTTCATTTTCTGTTCTAATGTATACACCACATGCACATATTTTGTGTTGAGCAACTCTATCGAAATATGCACATGGTGATGCAGTGGTAGTCATTTCTGTGGTTCTTCTTCCATTCCCGTTCCTGTTGATTGTTGTCACATGGATCCTTCCATAATTGATGCTGTTCTTCCCGGATATTTCGAGGGCGCTGTATAGGGATATTATGGATGCATCTACAGAAGAGCTTGTTTCCACTTTTGAGCTGAAGATCCTGCCATTTCTCCATTTCCATATACCCCAAATGGCCAATAAGGGGATGGCCTTCCATTCTTTCTTCATGGTGCTCCATCTTTTGAATGCTTCAGAAATGGATGGGAAGGAACAGAGGGTGAAACCATAGTGAGCAGCAAGATTCTACCAGATGGGCCGCACCTTTTGGCAATTGAGGAATAGATGTAAATTATATTCAGAGCTTTCTCTGCAAAGTGGACAAATGGCAGGCCCGTGCCAATTGCGTTTTTGTAAATTTTCCCACGTGAGGTTCCTATTGTGAAATACCAGCCAAGCAAAGATGATGATCTTGGTGGGGCATCCCAATTTCCAAAATGGAGGAGGAAATATATCTTCGAAGATATCGGCCTCAGAAATTAGAAGCTACATATAAATATGCTTTACCTTCACAGTCAAGAAGCCATCCATACCTTTCCATATGAGAAGGTATTTGTCTGCAGATCAATAAATCCCATGGCCACGCAACGAGGATAAAATTGTATCCCATTGAACCTTCATTTCTTCATGGAGCTGCAATTCATTCAAAGTTTTCCATATGGGAATGGCTCCTTCCCAATTCGGAATGGCGCTAGCCCAAAATAAAATCCCCTTGTTGTGGAGCGCTCTCAACAGCCGAGGGGATACTTGAATTTTCCCAGCCCCTCTCGCAAATTTGTCCCTTCCAATCAAAATCTGAGTACCCATCTAAAATTTCCAAATAAGATTTTGTCTGAAATAGGGTTCCAATTTCCTGAATCCTTTCCAGATAGCCGATCCAAATGGGGAACCAATATGGTTTTCCCTGATCCAGTATGACATGTCCCTATTATACATGTATTTTGCGCGAACTGTCGAGCTCCACAATGAGTCGCCCATAATAGCCTTCCACATAGATTTTCACAAAAGAGCTTTCTTGAAATGTGCTAAATCTAATATGCCCCATCCTCCCATATGTTTTGGGTGCGCTAGCACAAATAGTTTGGTTAGATGGAATTTATATTGATCTTTATCGCATCCCCAAATAAAATTGGCAATCATCCTGTTCAAATTTTTAATAATAGCGGATGGGATATAGTACAGGTGCGCCCAATAGACCATCGTTTGAACAAGAATAGCTTGTGTCAAGATCATTCGTCCTCCTTTGGATAAGCACAAATACTCCCATGCTGCAATCTTCTTGTAAAATCTATCTACAATCCAAGACCAATCTACCACCCGATAACCTGTTGTTTTCAGTTTAAATCCTAAATACTTGAGCCCATTTCGGAGTGGAATAGCTTGGATGTTAAAGAGCTGAGTAAGGAATTGGATCAGAGTCCCATTAGTGTCTTCAACATGAAAGGAAGATTTCCCTTCATTAATAGTCATGCCTGTAGCGCGTTGGAATCTTCCCAATATTTTGTGTAGACAAATCCAAGATGCTCTGCACAAGATTGCAGTTATGAGAATGTCATCGACAAAAAAACTGTGGGATGTATATATCCCTCTACAAATAGGAAGGGGACGACATATATTTTGTTGGATCACCTTCTTGATATGGAAGCTGAGAAAGTCCATCACTAAAATGAATAAGAGTGGAGACAAGGAGCATCCTTGCCTAAGCCCCCTGGCAGCTTTAAAAAATGGAGAGGGATATCCGTTGATCAATACTGCATAATTTACCTCCTCCACGCACGCCATGATCCACCTGGAGCACCTGTAATTGAGGCCAATCCTGGCTAGAAGACATCGAATAAAGCCCCAGTCCACACTGTCATACGCCTTTTCTAGATCTATCTTTAAAAAGGCAACATCCAATTTCCTAGAATGAAGTGATTCTTGTGTGAGTGCCACCGCATCCGTAATATTTCTGTCCTTGAGAAAGCCATGCTGTTTTGGGGATAGATGCAGTGATAACACATTTCTCACTCGAATAGAAATGATTTTTGAGATTGTCTTGTATAGTACATTGCATAAAGAAATTGGTCGATAATCTGAAAAAGATGAAGAATGTGTCTTTTTAGGAATCAGAGAAATATATGTGGAGGTTATTCGATGATTGATATAGCCATTTAATCTTGATTCCTCAACCATATTTAGAATATCATCCTTAAACAAGTCAAAAAAATGGATAAAGAAGTCGATAGACCAACCGTCCAGGCCCGGGCATTTATCTTTCTGGAATGATTTCATCGTGGCCAATATTTCATCCTCCGTGACTTCAGAGAAAAGGGCAGCGTTTTGATTTTCATCAAACATAGTGGGGTATAGATCAATGCCCCAAAGGATATCTTCAATGCGATTGCCGATATCTCTGCTATATGCCTTTTTGAAGTATTTTACAGCGTCACGAGTTATATCCTCCTGGGTAAAAAAATATTTTCCAGCTTCATCCTTTATTTCCCAAATCGTGTTTACCTGCCTTCTTCTGTTAGCAAATCTATGAAAAAACTTGGTATTTTTGTCTCCTTCTTTGAGCCATATGGCACGACTCTTGAGACGCCAGGTGGATTCCTCCTCTGCTAATATCTTTTGTTTCTTTTTCCCAAGGTCCCATAGTTGTTTCCGAATATATGAAGATAAGGAATCACTTTTAAAGCGTGTGGATAGGAATTGCAATTCTTTGTCTATTTCTTTCAGCTCTCTTCTATTTGATTTTGCTTTCTCCCGCTACCATTTTTTTACATTGCTGCGTAGGTGTGCTATACGATTAATAAAATCCTGTGTGTGATGTTGAACAGGACCTGTGTGTTGCTGCCACGTCTCCTTTATGAACTGATTGAAATGTTCTTCAAAGAGCCACGTTCAGTTGAATTTGAATGGGTAATTGAATTTGCATCCAATATCATTCCATTGAATATAAATTGGGCGGTGATCTGATATATGCGCAGGGATAATTTTCATGAGAGGGGGACCAAATCTATCAATCAACTTTCCATGGAGGATATATCTGTCTAGTCTTTTGGCCAAGAATGAGTCATTTGACCACCCATTATCCCAAGTAGGTGCACGGAAATCTGGTTGTATATCAATGAAATTATTTTGGATGATTGCATTCCGGATCATGCAGCCGATCGGATCAATTTTCCTGCCATTGCCCCAAGTCTCATCATTACATAATATGCAATTAAAATCACCCCCTATCATTAAGGATCGATATCAAGGAATTCAGAAGATAGAAACTTTTCCCAAAATGGATAATGATGTCTATATGGGGCGTGTATATTTATAATATGCACCGGTTCATGACAATCATGAAAATACGCTAAATTGAGAATGCCAGCAAAACATTGAAAGGCGATAGCTTTAATCCATTTAGAGTCCCATATTACAGCTAAACCTCCAGACATTCCTACGGCATCGGTAGCCACTATGTGCGAAGAAGGAAACATCCTTCTGAAATAAGAAATGGTTTGTGAACAATCATGCATTGTTTCCTAAATCAAAAGCATTCTGGACTTTGTGGAGCAAAAGAGGTCCTTCAGAGCCATATGTTTTGGGCCTGCTCCTAAGCCCCATATGTTCATGGACAAGGTGTTATACATTGCAAACATCAAATGGTCGGCTTGCTCTAAGATGCCTTCTTGTAGAGAAATTGTCCACAACAATTTTTGATATAGGGATATCAATCAATTTTAGATCCCTGGAAGACATTTCCTTCCTACCCTTTCTCCCACGAAAGTGTCTACTTCCCTGCTTTTCTTTGCGACGGACTGTAATGTTCTCGGCCGAGTTTGGGCTAATCACAGGGGAAGGGGAGCGATAAGGTTTATGGATAGTGAGGGGTTTCAGATTTGATGAAGCCTTTTGTAGCAGCAAATCTATATCACAGTCAAAGGAATTAATATCAGAGGATCACGGAGAGTTGTATGGAGTGAAAGACTCGCATACAGCCTTCCCTTTGGAATCTGCTCTACGGGTCCTGACAAGAGAAGGATTCCCAGTGGGAGGGCGGGTTTAATGACAGGGGACTGAGGAGATGATGATATATATAGAATGGAGTGGGATGGGCCGGCCGATGACGGTTTGTCGATCGGCTAGGGGAGAGTAATGGCGACATCAGGAGATGGTTCGGGAGGCGGGGGAGGTATTGGGAAGCCCAGCTGTGGAGAAGGCAGGTCATTGTATGGCCGAAGAGAATGCTTGGGTGTAAAAGAAAATTGAGGGTAGCATTCATCAGGTGCATTAACCCGCCCATGCGGTCCAGCAGATAGCGAATGAGAATGCAAGAAGCCTGAAGATCTATCATTGGATTTATGTTTACTTGGAGAGAGCAGAGATTTAGGATTAAATGATCCCCGGAAAGGGTCAACATTGAGAGTCTGTCCCAGATGATCACTTGCAAATGAATCACCAGCTTTTTTCTTCGTTATATACTTATTTCTGTGTCTTACAGCATGTCTTCGTGGACATTGAGGGAGGAGGTGGCCAGTTCTATGGCACGCCGAGCACCTAAAAGGTACTCCACAATAGTCTAAACGCTGATGGACATGTGACATATTCCAGTTTAAATCAATAGATTCAGGAAATCTGCCCCTAAATCCCTTCTCAATAAGGACCCAAGCTATGTGTTTGTCCTTTGTGCCAATACATCTGGGATCAACATAAATGAATTTCCCCACAGCATTATTGATTTTCTCCATAGATTCATTGTTCCATAGTTCAATGGGCAATCTTGGTAACTTTAGCCAAATGTAATTGTTTTGAGGGGTGGATCTGAGTGAATTAAATCCTATATACCACCTATGGAGAGCCAGAAAACTTCGATCCCGGACCCATGGTTTGGAGAAGATGAGCTCTAAATCACGATCCCGAAGGAAGTGAAAACTGAACCAATTATTCATAAGCCTAACAATGGTAGGGGAATATCCAAGAAGGGGAGTCCATATGGCTGCAATCCAGTTCCTAAAGTGAGATTCCTCCATAGACGGGAAGTGAAAGCGACCCACTAAGGCTCTCTTTTGTAGACTCGATATTCTATCGAATAATAGAGGGCTGTCCAAGTTAATGGCTTCAGGCGGTGGAGATGTTTTAACCGGCCAATATTGTTTGTGGTTCGGTGGAGGATGCGAGTCACCACCCTTTGGTGACTGCTCCTTCTGAGTCGGTGAAATAATATCCTCATACAGCGTGGCAGCCCATTCAGCATTAGCTGACTGACTGACATGGACCTTTTCCGTTTCTTCTGTGGCCCTTAACAAAGCCGAGGCCACAGAGTTGTCAGATGGAAAATCCATATATAAGGACAGCTTTAGGAATCACAAGGACTGAAACTAGATCCTCAGAGATAGACCGCCAGAGAAAGTACCGCAAGGCTTATTTATAAAAAGGAAAATAAAGCCAGATAAGTCCAAGAAAGAAGTACTCCATCGTCAGGTTATGGATGGGTTCAGATGAAGAATTTAAGGAATTATTGCCAATGATGAAACTCATATGACACTAGAAACTTCCCTCCTGACAGTTAGATAAGATTGAACCATCGGAACTCTATGGGGACAAGGGAAATGGTTGCGAGCATTAAACAAAGAAACGGATATAGAAAAAAAGTCCACCTTTACGATCTGTCACCCGATCATCGGTGACAGAAAATTGAAATTATCCGGCACCAGAAAAATAGCAGAATGCCCCTGTGCAGAATTATGTCTCAGAAAAACATATCCGAGCATACAATGCAACAACAGTAAATCTCATACACACACCACCAAGGACCTACCCTAAGATGAAAGTCTGAGCATGGCTTGGAAATGATGAAGAATTTCTTAAGGAATTTTATGATTGTCCCCCACCAATCTAAAAACGTTGACCCCGACATAAATTAGAGAGCTGAGTTAACAGATTTATAGATATATGCTTCTTTGAAAACCAAGAAGAGAGCTAAATACCATATAAGACAGAGTCCTATCTTATGCCATTATAGAGCTGAAACTGGAATATAAACACTTAAACATATATATACTGACCTGTACCTCGAGCGTTACCGAGTGGAAAGCACCATGGGCCGGTTGAATTGTTGCAACATATATCAAGATAACAGGAACTGTCAAGTAAGTATTACAGCTGCGATAGGAAATAATCTCCAGAAGGATAGAATAGAAACTGGACAGAGTGACTATGGAGAGGAGCCACGGATAAGCTTACATCCTCCCAGGAGGTGGCTAGATATGGAGCCAAAGCCTCCGACAGCAACCAATAGATGGGAAATAAGGAAAATAAGAGGCAGGTCTAGCCACGTAGTGGAAATACATGCCAAAATTCGTCTGTAGGCTTAAAGCATTCACCAACAGGTATAGGGATGTGAAACCAGGGTGGGACACGTCTTAGAACACATTTATGCCAACAAATAAATATTGCAACACTACAACACATTTGCATGAATTGCAAGTGTGATTTACAAATGTAGTTCGTCTTATTTTTACTGCTGGCAGAGTCGACCATTTGTTCTTTACTTCGGGTAGAGAGCATTTGTTCTTTGTTCTACTCAGTCATACAGAACCCAGAGAGAATTTGTTCTTTGTTTTGCTCAGTCATAACAAACCCCATTTCAGCGTCAGAGCCTATTTCAGCTTCCTTACTTACCAGCCTAACCAGGACCAGAAATTCACATCTGGACCATAAATTCACACCTGTCGGGCACATACCTAAGTGACTCTTTCTCAGCACCAATAAATGTGAATTCTTTTCTCCATCGACCTCTGAGTGAGTTTCTCATCCTTAAATCGCTACAACAAGAGTGTACTTAGGGATTGCGTCGATGAGGATCCGTTAGAGGATCTGTAGCATAATGGATCATAAGAAAGTGAACAATTTTTCAGGAAGTCATCACAATTAATGCTGCGAAGTACTCATCACATACCGCCCTCAGTCAAAGGATTCGCAGAGAAGTTGAGCCAATGTGAACGCAAGGTTCAGATCTTGTAGTCAAATTGCCATGTGTTCCGACTTCTGAGACGAACAGGTTATGTTATAGTCATGCCTGGTAGGATTGTCAACCAGTCCAAAGCCTGACCAAGCACGTTATGCTATTTTAGAAGATGAAAATAATTTGTATGCTTTGACTTCTGATGCAACAGCGAAAGAAGTCGGTCTCGTCGTCGTGCATGGTGCTAGTTGATTCAATGAAAGACTGCAACGCACATACACATATATCAGGTGAGCTTATTTGTTGAAAATTTTCCATGGGTTTTTTTGTTGGGTATTCAGTTTATAGAGTTCTAGGTTGGATGGGGCCAAATTTTATCAGTTCCTGAGATACAGTGTGTATCATTCAAGGGGATATTGAAGAAGAAGAGCGATAGAAATAGAAATTTTTATGATGGGAGTATTTTACTGAGGAGAATAGTGAAATTGGGTTCAGATTAAAGATCATGTTCTAGATGATACCATCGTTGGTTGGGTAACCTGTGAGATATGCTTGATGCTTAAGACATTAATTTGCGTTATGGCTTATGGAATCACATGGCTCTGTTCGACATGGAGGCCCATGAGTGAAATACGGGGCATAAGTCACTATTTGGATGCTCATCTTGACAATGAACGGTCATATGGAAGCGTGAAACGGAAGCGGCGCTGGTAATGAAACTGGGGTTATCCAACATAGCTTAGCTCCGGTCGGAAATGAATATTTCCTGCAAATTTTAATACACGGTTCTAATTTGTAAATTCACTAGATTGCTTACTTTAAGGTTCATGCCAGATGGTTGTAATTTGTAAATTCTCTATATTCTTTACTTTCAGGTTCATGCCACAAATTTTTTTAATCAACTTTGTTTCTCGTCTCATTTTGTTAAAATGAACTGAAATTATTTTCAGTAAGATAATAACTAACTGGAAGAGGACTAATAAGATAATAACTAGTTGCAAGAGGATTGCAAGAGCACTAATAAGATAATAACTAGTTGCAAGAGGATTGAAAGAAACATATAGAGTATCAAGAGGATTGAAAGAAACATCTAGAGTATCAAGACAAGACAATATGAGAGCTGCAAGAAGATTGAAAGAAACATCAGAGTATCCAGACGATACTAGTGACAATAAGATTGAAAGAAACATCAGAGTATCCAGACAAGACAATACGAGAGCTGCAAGAAGATTGAAAGAAACATCAGAGTATCTAGACAATACCAGTGACAATAAGATTGAAAGAAACATCAAAGTATCGAGACAATACCAGTGACGATACCGGTCGATATTATTCTAGACAATACCAGTGATGCACATAGTTATAGGATTGTGGGTGAGGAGCTAGCGGTTTTCCCTCGACCAGCTCTTCGAATAACTCTGAAGATGAAGATGAAGCCGAATGGCTGAGGCCCATTGTCATACAGTAAGAATAACTCTGAAGATGTTCGAGTTTACATTGATTTCAAAAGTTTTCACTCCGCTTGCATACATGATTCTTTTCCGAGATTGGGCCTCTGATTCCTGCACTCTAAAGAAGATTTTGCAAAAAACTGAACTATGAAGACATAAATTCGCCGAATTATATTGATTTTCCACCGCTAATGTATGCCTACCCGCCGCCACTTCTGTTTACATGTAACAGGTGCCAGCGCTATGTCATACACTTGAGCCCTCTATCGCCACCTGCAAGATTTCACCTCCTTTAGAAAACTGTCAAAGCAACACTATTATTTTTTTTCAAAGAGAAATGTTTTTCAGAATCCATTAATTTTTGATATTGATCTCTGTGACAGGGTTCTTTCTACAACAGTAGAAGAATTGCAGGGCTCTTTGCACAATAGTAGAAGAATTGTGGCAACAATTTGGTTTGGTAATTTGTTCTATGTGCTTAATAATTTCTGTTATCTAGCTCTTTTTACAAAATATACTATTTCCTTAAAATTAAATCAAAATAGCTTGCAGGGATTTCTCACCGCAGAAACATAAATAGCTTGCAGGGATTTCTCACCGCAGAGACATAAATAGCTTGCAGGGATTTCTCACCGCAGAAACATAGCTGTTGCAGAGAGCATTAGAGGTTCTGGGAACTAGGCTAATCGCATCTGTTTGACCTTTCAAGTTAGGGTCTGCCTTGGAGCAACCCAAAACCAGTAGCGAAGAGGCTTTCTTGACCAAATCGAACAGTATGATAATGTAATTTGCCTTAATGCAACAGCTGCAGTGCATGCAGCCTGCATGCTGAACACATGCCGCCTGCGAGAACAGTTCCTGCGAATATGCCAAACCCTTTATGCAGTTGCACATAATCCATCCAAACTAATGTTAAGTAATCTTAACATTAATATATGAAATGGCTCTGACGGTCACGAGTAATAAACCCGGCAAACGAATATAACCTATGCTCTGGCCTCTCCCGCCTCGGGAAGAGGCCAAATAAGATGGCAGTCCCGAGCACGTTGGTCATCCTGGCACGGAGGGCACACAACGTTCTAAAACCTTGATCTAAACCTTGATCTAACCAACGCATTCGGCAAAACAGTGCTTCAAATTAATGCTAAATCAAACAAAACTGATTCCTATAATCCTTGGCCATTGCCAGATGGCAGGGACTAATAAGAGGCAAGTCTAGCCACGTAGTGGAAATACATGCAGAAATTCCTCTGTAGGCTTAAAGCATTCACCAATAGGTATAGGGATGTGAAACCAGGGTGGGACACGTCTCAAAACCACCCATCGGCCAATGATGGCTTATGTTCCACTAGCGTCTTTCCGAACATAAAGTAGGTATATGCCTATAAGCACATAGAGAGTGACATAGGGGGACTGTGTAAGTTACCTATTTGGAGGATGCAGGCGCTCTCCAGCTCAGCAGCTCTCATCCAATCGAGCTCTGTTTTGTTATATAAGCAAATGGTTTTTAATACACTAGATCTGTTGTAGCTCAATTGTATTGAAAACCAGCTGAACCATAAACCAGAACCCACTGCTTCAACCACTTCACGCTCCCAAGCGCAAAACCAGGCCTTAAAGTGAACCAGTAATCTGTATGAATTGATTTGAGTGATAAAACTTCAATGGACAATTAAATATTGATCAAGACGTGAATTGACATATTATTCATGATTCAAGGATTGAACCCGACGTGAATCGAACACGCAACCTTCTGATCTGGAGTCAGACGCGCTACCATTGCGCCACGGATCCTTAGACATTTGATGTTATTTCATTATTTGTAAATGTAACTTTCAACATGAGTTTGACACTTTCCGTGGTTGTTAATAATGAAGATGGAGACTGCTGCTCCTCCTGGGCGAACTAAAAGCTCACGTAAACCCATGTGATCGTGGATGAGTTTTGTTAGCAATAAATTGATGACTAATGCAAGCTATGTAAACCAAAATTCCTCCGAACAATCAATAACGCATATCATTGACAAAGAGTGTTATTCGCTGTAATTTAAAGGATGGAGATGCGGGGTATCGAACCCCGTGCCTCTCGCATGCAAAGCGAGCGCTCTACCGTTTGAGCTACATCCCCAACGGCTTAAGCGACAACCTAATGCTGGTTTTCTAACTGTGCTCCAGCCATTTTTTGGTATATTCAATTGTACGTGAACAAGCGAAGACGATGGAAGGACATGTAATGCAAATGCCAGGCTGAGTAGAAACGACAAGAATCATAATTTACAATAAAATAAATAACAAGCAATTTTCTTGTGAGGTGCATAAAGTGGGGATGATTTCATGAAAACAAAAAAAATAACATTTCAAAAAACAGGTGAAATAATGTGCTTCCCGGGAGCCGTAGGGTTGAGCGGCGGGTATGATATTGAAACCAATTAATTAGTACCTATTATTATTTATTTATTTATTTTCATTTTTCACCATGGAATTGTTTTTTTTGTTTTTGTGATTTTTTAGAGTTGGAATTAGACTTGAAGTGAAATCTTGATTTATATTATGTAAATTGGATTTCACTGTATGTATTAATTTAACAATCTGGAAACCCCTAGGGTATCTCGATTATGCACATGATTTATTGAAAAAAAGTATAACACGATTAATATAGGTTGATTAGAGTTACATTTTCTTTTTACGATTAATTAAGAGTAGTTTTAATAGAATCGTTTTTTTTAATAAATATAAAAATATAAGCCTATATTTATATACTATATTATTTGTTATTTGAGATTTTGTTAGTAAAAGATATAGGGTTTGATATCTTAAATTTCCATTTTTCCTTTACATTAAATTTAATGATATAAATTTTATTTTTATTTGGTTTTGTTAGGTCACAATTTTTCATGGATTTTTTAAAATCTAATTACAAAATCTCTTAAAAAAAAATTAACTCGTGTAGTGTTTAAGTAATTTTTTTTTGAAAGTAGAAATAGATTCAAAATCATGAAAAACGGTGAAACTCCTAGAATACACAATCTTATAGCTTTCCATTTATTTAACTAAAATTTTCATTAATTTCTACATGAAATTGTAACCTCTTTAAACTACTATTTTTATTTAATCTGATTGCAGCTGTCAATCCACAAGTAGCCCTAACCTAATAGAAAATTTCCATTTATTTAACTAAAATTTTCATTAATTTCCAAATGAGATTATAACCTCTTTAAACTACTATTTTTTATTTAATCTGATTGCAGCCGTCAATCCACAAGTAACCCTAGCCTAATAGAAAATAGAAGCACATATAAGAGTAGCAGCAACTTGGTTCAATTATGCCCTCTTATGTTTCATCTGCAAAATTCATATCATGTGACGGCGAAAATTTTTACAGTATCACATACAAGATCACAAAAGTTCTTCAAATTAATGATTGCAACAATTTTGTAATAACGATGTCACCGCTGTTTCTAAATTATTGATTTTCATCCACTGGGGATAGCTCAGTCGGCACATTTACGTCTAGCGGGGATAGCTCAGTTGGGAGAGCGTCAGACTGAAGATCTGAAGGTCGCGTGTTCGATCCACGCTCACCGCATCGCAGGTCGTAACGTGACTACATATCGTATAACATACTAGGTTTCTCACCGCATCGCAGGTCGTAACGTGACTACATATCGTACATATTAAAAAGTTCCTTAATCTGTAAATTACAAATTTGGGATAAATTTTAAATCTGATTTTAAGAGTTTTTAAATATATATGTATTTTTTTACTGGTAAAAATGAATCAAGGTCCTTGGGACACTTTTATTTTAAATGATGCCAAATTTTTTATTGTTTTCGGGGCTAGTATGGACAATTTTATCTTAAGTGATGCCAATTTTTTTTATTGTTTTCGGGGCTAAAACGTTGGGAGAGTCGCACCACAGACCTGAGGATCTAGGGTCACCCCTTCCAAGCTTTTTAAAGTGATTAAAGTTCTGGATTTATAAGTGAATACGGTTTTGGATGATCTTTGTTGCACAACAATTGGATGTGCCATCTTTATTAACGAGAGCAGGGAAATTATTATTGATTTGGGATATTGGAAATTGAATTAATAGTAAAAGTTAATGTAAAGTTTTATTATATAAAATATTATGCCATAATTTTGGTAAATTTATATATTTTCTTCTCCTAAGCTTACTTCTCATTATGGAGTTTTACGTTCTCAGGTTCATGTTCTTGGTGGGGTTTCTTCCTGGGGGAATTATATATACCAGGTGGCTGCTCTTTTGTTCTTAATGTTCGCCTAATATTTGTCTTTCAATCTTCATAATTTATACACAGGTTGGTGTTTTAATTCACTCTCGACGTTGTGCTACAAGTAATCTCTTCAAGTTTAGGCCTCGTCCATTTTCACTCAGATTGAATGTTAGGAAATTGACCAATGCCTTTCTGTTTGGTTTCAAGTGTGGTCTAATTTGCATTTTCCAGTTTATGTAGAGAACCCTACATTTTTTGAAAAACCCTAATAGGTTTAGAGTAGCTTTCTGTTATCAACTTTATAGTTCCATAATTTAGAAGGGATAAGGAAGACAAAGAATTCAAAACTATCATGGAATGTTCAGTACCCAGAAATGTGGCAGACATTAGTTCATTTATTGGCTTAGCTAGGTACTACCATTGTTTTATAGAGGGACTTTAACGAATTTTGTATCCTATCACCTCTCTACATAACAAGGGAAGAACATTCAAATGGATTGCGAAGTGCCAGCATAGTTTTGAAGAATTAAAGCACAGGTTAACTTCAGCTCTGGTGTTAAAATTTGTTGAACCAAGAAAAGAGTCGGTAGTTTGTACGGAAACCTACCAGGAAGGTGTTGAGGGAGTTATAATGCAATATGATAGAGTGGTGGCTTATGAATCTTGCAAAATGAGGGAGCTTGAGAAACAATACCTTGCCTACGATTTAGAGTTAACTGTGGTGGTGCATGCTCTCAAAATGTGGCGACATTACTTACTGGGATAGAAATTTCTACTTATAACATATCATAACAACCTTACCAATTTATTTAGACAACCTAATTTAAATTATTGACAAAAAAATATGGATTGTGTTTTTAAGTGAATTTGATTTTGACATAAAACATTTAAAAGGCAAGGAAAATCATGTAGTGGATGTACTCAGTAGGAAGTTACAATGTATTTATGAGATAAAGTATAGTCAAGTGGAGCCCAAGTTTTCATAACAGATTAAGGAGGCAACAAATCGAGACACGGAATATAAATTATTATGGCAATAGAACAAGAAAGACCATGGTGTTGGGAATCATATTTACTTTGGTATTAACAATGAAAATTTGTTGACATTTAAAAGAAGAATCTATGTGCCAAACCAGTTAGCAATTAAGCGATTATTGTTAGATGAATTCCATCCAAACCCTTATGTTGCACATCCTGGATATCAAAAACTATTTTTTGTTGTTAAGAGAAACTATTTATGGCCAAGAATGTGGAAGGATATTGTAGAATATCTCACTAAATGTTTAGAGTGTCAACAAGTAAAAACATAACACCATTACCCATCTAGTCTACTCCACCCCTTACCCATACCCAAAGGGAAGTGGGAAACGATCACAATAGACTTTGTAACAAGACTACCAAGGACTCAAAAACACAATGACTCAATTATGGTGGTAATAGACAAATTGAGCAAAGTAGCTCACTTCATCCCTCTTAAATCTACGTACAATGTTGTAAAAATTTCAAATATATTTATGAAGAAAATATTCCGGTTCCATGGAATATGTAGGCCTATAGTATCCAAAAAGGATGAAAATTTTATGTTTGCCTTTTGGAAAGGCCTTTTCTTGGGGTTAGGGACTCAAATTCAATTTAGTACAACTTATCACCCACAAATGGGAAAACAGAATGGGTAAATGAAGTGTTAGAAGACATGTTTCCTATGTATGTAATGCAACAATGAGGTAAATGGGAAGAGTACCTCCACTTATTGGAATTCACATATAACAATAATTACCATGAATCATTGAAAATGAGTCGTTTTGAAGTGTTATATGAAAGGATGTGTAAAACTATGATTAATTGGAAAAGCCTAGAAAATAGACTCATGTTTGGGCTATACATGTTAATAGAAATGGAACAAGTTGTGAGGAAGGTAAAGCAGAATTTGAGAGCAACACAAGACCGACAAAAAGTATATGTTGATAGGAAATAAACATTCAAGGAATTTCAAATAGGAGATCATGTTTACATAAATGTCAAGCCCAAAAGAAGTACTTTGAGATGGACTAATTGCACCAAGTTAAGCCCTCGACGTTGCGAATCTTTCTAGATAATGGGAAGAGTAGGGCTTGTAACCTGTAGGGTCACATTACCAAGTTATATGCGAGTGCATAACATATTTCACATATTTTTACTAATATATATATATATATATATATATATATATATATATATATGATCCCACCCATATTATAAATGGGAAGGAAGTGCAGGTAAAAGTATGTTAGTTGTTATAATACACATGTTAATCTAGAAATCAATCTTACTTAAAAAAAATGAAGACTGTCTCCTACTGGAATGTAGGTAGAACCATGCGGAGAGTTCATGGTAGAACCATTGTGTATCCTATATCGGAAATAAGTAATGTTACAGAAGCAAGCTATGGTGACACTTTAGCCTGGAGAAAGCTACTTGGGAAGATGAAAATGCGATGCAACAAGCATATCTTCCTCTGCTTCATGGACAGGAATAAACACCAGGGACATTGTTTCAAACCAAGAGGGGAAGATGTAACACCTCCAGTTAAGGTTATCATTTGTTGGTAATTTTTGTTTATATTTTTACCATAGGTAAACTTGATAATTGGAAAAACTTATTTATATAAATTCTAGAAAACACATATGATGAGGTGAATGTTCTTATATATAATTTCGAATAAGAATAATTTTCACAAGGATGGAACTCTCAAAGGAGATCATGATTGGTAAGAAACCTAACTTCCAAGTAGTTATGACAACTATGATTTTGGTCCTCATTTTGGAGATAAAAATCCCAGTGAATGGAAAGGAGTTTCTTCTTGGTTCTTTTCTTCTGATTTGACAGAGGAAGGAAAAAGGCAATTGGAGAAGACTCAAATGGGACAAGAAAGTAACCTGGAGCTACTCTAGGTGTATAACTCTTGAGATGGCTTGAACCAATGGAGTTATTCACCTTGCAGAAAAAATTTTGGAGCTTTCATATTGGACACGGGTGGTTTTGATATCTGAATGCTTGACTCAAGAAAATCTATCATGGAATCATGGAAGTTTAGGGGATCGGGGACGTAATTGTTGGTCTCGTTGGTAGGGAGGAAAGCATATCTTGGTAGAGTTACCAAACTGCATAGGCATTGGTAATAGATAAGTACATCCTTGCATTATTGTTATTCAAATGAATTCTTACCTGTGTGAATTTTGAACTATGAATGGTAAACTAGTGTGAGTAATCTTTACATATTCACGTTGGAAAGAGTTCAGTGTTTGTTTTGTTTTTCTTCGTAATTAATCACTCAAAAATAGATACTCTCGTTGTTGAATAGACATAGTAAACCTTAGTAAAAATAAAACAAAGGAACTATGGCTAAAGGGATCAACATAGTTAAATTGGGATAGGGTTAGTCTACTCCAGGAGGAAACCAGAGTAGAGAAGACCACTATCTAAATTATGGAACCCTCATGGGCCAGGAGGTGGTCCTAGAAGGACCTCGACCTACAACCCGAGGCAACGGACAAGATAACCAGTCATATGAAAATTAAATGTTGTAGGAACAAAGTAAACAATTCTACAAACAGGGAAAAGAAATTGTTATCATTCACTATATTAAATCACGGAAAGGAACCGAACGTATAGAAACTGGAAGTATACATGTTTACAAAAACTAAAAACAGTAACAACTAATAAATTTCTGAAGCAATAATATAGCAAAAATAGAAAAATTCCTTAACAGAACAATGTTAGTATGCCAAACTTGTTCATACTTTAGAGTAGCCATAAACGTTAGTCTCAAAAATTTCCCAAACATAGAACCCATAAGTATACTAACAACAGGATTAACGTCATTCATAAAGCAAGACTTTACTGTATGAAACACCTTATCTTGGAACAAGATTTTACATAACTAAAACAAATTCCATAATAATCGTGAAAAGCTTAGAGCCGAGGGCTATGATTTCATATTTATACAAGAACTCAATACACCCTGAAACAATTCAGTTATGGTGAAGGAGTTGTGATAAATAAACACTAAACCCCTATTCCAACTCTCGGTTGAGGCACCACCTGAATTTGGGTTGGGAATCGTAGAAGGTAAACCAAATAAAGACTTGCATAGACCATCGTAGCGTGCCATGTTGAGCCAGAGGAAAAGAGAACCTAGATAAAAGTGGTACCTAGTTATTAATCTCAAGAATCGAGCTTGTAATTGGTCTCAACGCACATGGATAAAGCCAAGGGAATACCTGCAACATAAAGGAAGAACCCTTGTCAACTTAAATTTTGATTTATCTGTTTTAAAAAACAAAAACACAAGCAAAGGTATGGTAGAATCGAGCAAACCTGTATGAGGGTCCGCGATGAATTAAACCAGAGCCAAGGTTTGTAGACACCAGACCATATTTTAGTGGGAAAAACCCACCACCAAAATGTGTTGCATAAATTAGCAATTCATAGTCGCATTTTACCTCTGAGGTTGAAGCAACAAACTGACAATATACTCAATCTCCTTGAAACACTTATTTTCAATCGTATTCCTATGTAAACCAACCAGAAATTAGCTATAGAAGCAATAAATAATCATGAGAATGAATTCAGTACCTCACATACATAATCTGAGTAACTACAAGGTAATTTGTTGACACTTATCTGAGTTTCTATTTATTTATCCTCCGTCGAGCTTGCTGCACACCTAGAGTAATTTTTCCAGGAAAATAGACAATACATGAATGTTCTTCCCATAGGCTACCTGATCATAACCAAACTTAGCCACTATTAAAATTTTGAGCATCCAGGCTCCAGACAGACTCCACTGGCCAACCAACTCTAGAGTCTTTACTGCTTTAATCTTTTCGACCTGTCTTTTGCTTTCTTTTTCCGTCTTACTCTCCTCTTGCCTCAGGTTCCCAAACATTAGGGGAGTTTTGAGGTCTAAAATTGGCCTCCTAAGGAAATTATAAAATAATACTAAATAGTAAAATAATATTAAACTACATCATCAAATTTTAGAGGGAAAAAAGAAAAAATTACTTTTTTTCAACTCGTATTTTCAACTTATCTCCTTGTGGGTTTACCCAAATTTTGAGTGGAAAGACTCGTTGGATGAATAATTTGATTCCTCATCCAAGGAGTGCCCATGTTGCATACTTTATATGGACCCTGCTACACGAAAAAATAGAAATACATGAAAAATGTGATTGCAATCATGTTTTTTCATGTATTTCTCATTTTTCGTGTAGCAAGGTCCATTGAAAGTATGCGACAAGGGTACTCCTTGGATGAGGAATTAAATTTTGCATCCAATGAGTACTCCCACTCAAAATTGGAGTAAAACCTTAGGGAGATAAGTTTAAAATATGAGTTGAAAAAGTAATTTTACTATTTTATTTTTTTTAATCTTTTAACTTTTTACTCCAAAAATGGTGAATCATCCCCCATGGTTGACGTCATCATTTTGAATCCTATTGGTTCTTATAAAATTTATTTTAGTTGTACATTTTTCTTAGGAGGCCCATTTTAGACCTCAAAATTTCCCTAATAACCCTCTTGGCCTTCTTTTGGAAGTTTTTTCTTCTTTCTAATGGAGGAGCTAATTGTTCAACTACCTAGGTGTGAGCTTTCTCTAGCATTTCTTCTCAATCATGGTCGACACAAAAACATTATGCAAATAAAATAAAATAAAATCAAAACATATATTCATATATGTCTACTTATAGTTTTAGTCTTATCGACCCACAATTAAAACAACATTCTTTTAACCTCAATATTTATGAGGTTACCAGGGGATATTACATCTTCCTCCCCTTGAGTGAAACACCGTCCCGGTGTTTCTAAATATTAAAAATAGGTTGGGGTAAGATTCTTTCATGAGTTTTTAATCCTCCGAGGTAGCCTCCTCTGCGCTAAAGTACCTCAATTTCACCTTAACCTGGGTGATAACTTGCTTCTAAAACATTACTTCTCTCTGATTTAGGGTGCGTAGGGGTTCGACCAGAAACTCTCTATTAGAATCGGTCGATACCCACAACCATTAAGTCATTGTTAGTCTCTATTGCTAACATTTTTATAATACATGTATATTTTATAAATAATTACTTATATATCCTTCCAATTAATGATATGTCTAGGA
The DNA here is from genome assembly GCA_031772625.1 of Pinus tabuliformis. Taxonomy (NCBI): domain Eukaryota; kingdom Viridiplantae; phylum Streptophyta; class Pinopsida; order Pinales; family Pinaceae; genus Pinus; species Pinus tabuliformis. The sequence continues at coordinate 696,661,589 of CM062806.1, read as the reverse complement.
TCATAAATATTTTTTTTAATAAGGAAACATGAAATATGTTATGAACCTTTATGTGGCAAAGAAAAGTTATTTGATACACCACCGACCCAACTTTTACCAATTGGGAATAGCACAGTTGGGAGAGGGCCTGGGCACAATTTTGCTAGCGGAAGTGTCGCCAAAAATTTGGGATAAATTTTAAATCTGATTTTAAGAGTTTTTAAATATATATGTATTTTGAGAAGAATCTTCCACGAAAATCACATAGAGATATTTCTGTCTAATTATTTTCAGGGTTAAAATGGACACTTTTATTTTAAATGATGCCAATATTTTTTATTGTTTTCAGAGCTAAAACGTTGGGAGAGTCGCACCGCAGACCTGAGGATCTAGGGTCATCCCTTCACAGCTTTTATAAGTGATTACAGTTCTGGATTTATAAGTGAATACGGTTTTGGATGATCTTTGTTGCACAACAATTGGATGTGCCATCTTTATTAACGAGAGAAGGGAAATTATTATTGATTTGGGATATTGGAAATTAAATTAATAGTAAAAGTTAATGTAAAGTTTTATTATATAAAATATTATGCCATAATTTTGGCAAATTTATATATATTAAACCTATTTCAACACCAGTAAATAGAAAACTCATTAATTACATAAAAGGAGAAAAAAAAATGTCGATTAAGATATGCTAAGTATTGATAAATTCTAAGTGAAGTAGAAAAATCATAAGTTAATTGAAATTATCAAGAATATATGGAAATATTAATAGTGCTTGGAATGAGTGCATTCACATATATTAACTACATACAAAAAAATATACAAATCAAGATATGCCACAATACTAGTAAATTGAAAGTGAAGTAGGAAAACCATTAACTACCTATAATAAAAAAAAAAAGTATACTGACCAAGATATACACGATATTGGTAAATTTCAAGTGAAGTAGAATAACCATAACTTAACTGAAACTAGAGGACATGCAAAATATCAATAGTGCTTGGAATGACTAGATTCACTAGAGGTTTGACAATTGAGTTATGATAAGTTTTTCCACTGTTTAAGAATATAAGGGGGTTTACATGATATTTGTTTTCAAGAGTTTAAGGAAAAAAATAATGGTGGTTATCACATACCTCTAAGGACATCTTCTTTACATGCTATTTGTTTTCAAACATCTAAGGAAAAAAATAATGGTGGTTGTCACATACCTCTAAGGACATCCTCAACAATTAACTTAGACTTCAGTATTTAAATGTCACATAAAAAATTAAAAATTAATCTAATTTTTAATGCTACATACCACATGCAAAAATTTAGATTTTTCTGTTACACTACCTGAGTTAACATACATTGAGTTCATGTGTTTTACATTGAAGACCTTGTAACTTAAGCGTAGCATATTACCTGATAGTCAATCTCTTCTTTTAAATATCAAGCCATAATTTGTGTACTTCATATAAACTCAAGGTATGGTTTAGGATTATGGTGAGTGTATCATTAAACCATGTTTAATGCACCTTGGTATTGCTGACGAGCTAGTACTCGAACCGTCTAGATGATGTATATTGTCTGTCCACTTGGCGATTTCCACTCTGGGATCTGTCACTGGTCGATGACTCACCGAATCTGCTGTTAATGGGCAGCGTTGTTTTTTCGGAGAGGTTAGAGAGCAACTAACCCACACCTCTCTCGTTGTCTAGTCTCATTTGCATGCCTATCAGTCCAATCTATTTCTCATTGATACCAATGAGGGTTTCATGCCCTAGGAAGATGCCCCATTCAAACCTCTATCGTGGCATTCCACAACCCGAGGTCCTTCAAGCAAAGCGGGATTTTCGGAGTTGTCTGGTAAGCTCTTTGAGACCATGTAGTCAAGTGTTTTATTCAGCGTTTTTATGTGAATTTGTATTTTGTCTATTTCTATTTAGATTTAAACCTTCTGTTACAGTTGTTACAGTTGCAAGAGTGTACATTTCTTGGCTTCGTCTTCAACGATTTACACCGCTACTCGAAACCATTACACAGGTATTCGCTTCCACCTGGTTGACTAGGGTTTTTGTCATTTCCATTTCATTATTTTCTTCTCCTAAGCTTACTTCTCATTATGGAGTTTTACGTTCTTAGGTTCATGTTCTTGGTGGGGTTTCTACCTAGGGGAATTATATATACCAGGTGGGTGCTCTTTTGTTCTTAATGTTCGCTTGATATTTGTCTTTCAATCTTCATAATTTATACACAGGTTGGTGTTTTAATTCACTCACGACGTTGTGCTACAAGTAATCTCTTCAGTTTTAGGCCTCGTCCATTTTTGCTCGAATTGAATGTTAGGAAATTGACCAATTCCTTTCCATTTGGTTTCAAGTGTGGTCTAATTCACATTTTCCAGTTTATGTAGAGAACCCTACATTTTTTGAAAAACCCTAACAGGTTTAGAGTAGTTTTCTGTTATCAACTTTATAGTTCCATAATTTAGAATGGATAAGGGAGTTAGAGGATTCTATTAACCCCATTTGTAGACTTGAATTTTAATAGTAAGAGCGCCACTTTGTCTGGGCAGGGACCCATGCACAGTTATTTTCTTAATGTACTGAGTTATAAATATGTTATTTATCTTGTTTTCTTCTCAAAGAGGCTTTGTCTCCCCCTTCTTCGGTTGTGTCATAATTATTTTATGTAATCATCTCAGCACTCGTATGCCTCTTTCTTTTAGTTTAATTAGACATATTGCAATATATATATTCGGTCCCTTAAAATTATTTGAACTTCATATTTGATATAATTTGTCACTTTCTTTATCACAATATGTCTACTTTTGTTTACTTCCTTACAAATTTTACATGGCTTCTGATTTCACCGGTTATGAGTAATCTTTATCTCTTACAGTTTATAAACTCCATGTCACAATCTTCTCTTAAATCAAGAGCTAAATTACTCTGTTCTTTAATTTCTTGTTTTCTTATGCTTGTAACTTACAAAGGTTTACATTCCTCGGCTCTAGGTAGCTTTCAGGACGTTTTCCACGTTGCCAACTCCTTGGCTTGACCTGGAAATTAACTCAAATTCCACCCAACAATTCATTCGATTGTCTTTGAAAATTAAGTTCTAGACTAAATTGAATCAATTTGTCCCCATTTTATTTTTGTTTTCTATGTTTAGTTCTAGGTTTAACTTGTAAGGAATGAAATTGTTTACCAATTTGTTGCTCTTTTAGCAACCAAGCTAAAGAAACTGGCCCATTTCCATTAGAGCCTTATCACAGGTTTATCCATCACTTTATTCATTCTGGTTCGACCAAGTTGAATATTCTAAGTAAGTTCATCCACTTACCAAGACTTCTACTGAGTCGATCACATATTAAATTAATTCTATTATTAACATTCATATGGAACATATCTATTGTATATCCAATATATCATAAATATTTCTTTTAGACAACACCATTCCATTATAAAAATAACTACAAGACCATTTGTTGACACTTATCTGAGTTTATGTTTATTCTGTCTAGCCACGAACCATTACGAAAGCAACGCTCCACCCAACCGTGAGATTAGTCTCTAACACTGCATCTTCCCCCAATTTTGTTGCACACCTAGTAATTTTTCTAGGAAAATAGACTATACATGAATGTTCTTCCTAGAAACTATTTGATCATAACCAGACTTAGCCACAATTAAAATTTTGAGCATCCAGGATCCAAACAGACTCCACTAGCCAACCAACTCTAGAGTCTTTAGCGCTCAAGTCTTTTCGACTTGTCTTTTGTTTTCGTCTTCCATCTTACTCTCCTCTTGCCTCAGGTTCCCAAAACCCTCTTGGCCTTCTTTTGGAAGTTTTTCTTCTTTCTAATGGAGGAGCTTGGGTAGGTAACTACCTCCCCATAACTTTCCAACTACCTGGGTGTGAGCTTTCTCTAGCATTGCTTCTCAATCATGGTCCATGCACAAACATTATGAAAATAAAATAAAAGAAAAGAATATATTCATATATTCTACTTATAGTTTTAGCATTATTAAAAAAAAAAAAAATTAACCGCAATAAATAGTAAATCAATATTTACGAGGTTATCACGGGATATTACATCTTCCACCCCTTGAGCGAAACATTGTCCCGGTGTTTCTAAATCTTCAAAATAGGATGGGGTAAGATTCTTTCATGAGTTGTTCATACTCCCATATAGCCTCCTTCGGGCTAAAGTGCCTCCATTACACCTTAACCTGTGTGATAAATTGCTTTTGGATTATTACTTCTCTTTGATCTAGGATGTGTAGGGGTTCAACTAGAAACTCTCTGTCTAACTTGACCTATACCCACAACCATTAAGTCATTGTTAGTGTATATTGCTAACATTTTTATAATACATGTATACATATATGAATTTTATAAATTAATTACTTGTATATCCTGCCCATCAATGATATGTCTAGGATCGTAAATAGTTTTTTTTAATAATGAAACATGAACTATGTTATGAACCAGTATGTGGCTAGGCAAAGCTAGTTGATAAGCCACCGACCCAACTCGGTCTAAGATTTGGAAAGGACCATAGAATCGGGGGGGAGGGGGTGCGGGGCAACTTAGCACAACCTTCCCACCACAAGGTACTCTTCTTAGGTTTTACTTTCACATACACATGGTCTCCTACTTGAAATTCTTGATAGCTTTGTTTTTTATCAGCATACATTTTCTGTCTGTCTTTGGTAGCTATTAAATTCATCCTTACTCTCTTCACTATTTCTTCCATTTCTTTCACCATATCAGGGCCTAAGATCAATTTGTCCTCCGGACCACTCTAGGTAATAGGTGTTCTACACCTACGTCCATATAACACTTCAAATGGACTCATTTTTAGCGAGGTGTGTTAGCTATTATTGTAGGCCAACTCCACCAAGTGGATATAATCTTCCCACTTAGTTGGTTGCTACATTACGTACATTATTAACATGCCTTCGAGTAATTGATTTACTTGCTCAGTGTGTCCATTTGTTTGAGGGTGATATGTAGTACTTAATTGTATTTGAGTACCCAATCCATTAAATAGAGATTTGCAAAATGCAGATGTTTAAACTTGACATATCTGTCAGATATTACCACTTTTGGCATTTCGTGCAACTTGAAAATTTATTTCATGTGTAACACCCTCGTCCCACATCTACCCTAGTAATCAACGAAACAAGGTAAACATGTGACAAGAGGCTGCTATGATATGATTCGACCTCCTAAGTTATGTTAAGGAAGTGGAACCAAAGGAAACACACCATACATACCTTCAACATCAATATTAGGACCCTAAGGAACCATCCCAACCTTTTTTCCAACCAGCCCCTAGGTCCCATTGAGATTTTGGACCACTTGACTGATTAGGTGCTTAAAATTAGGCTCAAAACTCAAATTGTTAGAATCTCTATAAACTTAGCTTTAGTTTGAAGAGCTCGTCATCCTGATTCCAACAGTGCAAATGAAACTCGAATCCGAGCTCGTATGAAGAAGTTAGAGAAAGTCAAATTTCAGGTTTAACTTGGACAGATGGCAAGAAAATATGATGTGAATGGGCTCTTCAACAAATGGGGAAGCACCAAGTGGTAGGCTACCATTAGCCACTGCATTTCACAAATCGCATGTCGTAGCTGGTTCAACGTTAAAAATAAGTCTCGGCACTAGCCAAGGTGCTATGCGATAATCATAATCGCACATCACAACAGGGCAGGTGGAAATGCATTAAAGAATCGACCCCGACAGTTGCGATGCGATGATCGGCCCTTGAGCAGGGAAGAGTTGTGATGTGATAATCACAATCGCACACCACAGAAAACAGAGTCCCGCATATATAAGACCACCAATACTCCGCTGATTGTGAATTGCGAAAGGACCCCGAATGCGATAAGCTTATGATTTCTAGTTAATAATTTTGTCGGGTCCGTCATATCGCAATCGCACATGGCCCTGCCCTATTCACAAACCATAAACCTGCATGTTCTTGCTGATTGCGATTTGCAATGGGACAGTCGGTGTCAATAGATTATGGACCGCGACGCGGTGAAATTTTCACTCAGTTAGCACCTTTTGGAGCTAATTTCTAGGATAATGTCAGATTTAGAGCAATTTGTGGAGTGAACAATGGGAAAACTAGGAGAGGCCATAAATTCTTCAGTTTTCCAACAAATTGGATGAAAAAAGAAGCTAGATAGCCATTTTTGGATATTTTGAACTCATTGGAGCAGGCTTCAGAAGCATTTGAGCATTGTAAACACATATTTTTACACTTTTGAGCATAATAAAGAGGCCCAAGCCATTGGAAGTTGGACCAAGGAGACGTAGCCTGGGAGGGGTGAACTCCTTTATCATGTTCTTATTGTAATGTGTTTTTGATGATGTTCTATACATGTTTATGTTGTTTTTCAGTCTCTTATTTATGTTAAATTTCTCATCAAATTAACATAAATATTCATCATTTCACTTGCAAAAATTCATGAATCCTTAAGCACAATGAAACCATTTTGTTTCTAATATGAGGAGTATCTTAGCACAACAATCTAATATTCTAAATAAAATCATTTTGGTATCAGAGCTCTAGGTTTTCTTTGTGAAAAAAGGATTCAATTGTTTGCAAGTTTATTTCATGCTTACAAGGTTAAAACTCAAAAGAGGAGATGAAAAGTTGGTTGGAAGCCCTGAAGTTGGGTCAAAGGGAAGGAGAGAAAGGTTGCCACAATATCCAAAATTGGTTCAGCCTCAAGTTGTATTTGACACTCCAGATATCATATCTCATGAAGGAGAACCTACAAACATGACAGGGGATGAGAAGACCTTCAAAAATACTTTCTTTGATATAAGAGAGATGGTGAAGGTCCTCTATGAAGAGAGGAATACCAGGTTGCAAGGGGAAAGTTCCAAACCTCCCAAAGGATAAGGCTCTTCAAGAGGAGGTAATGGAAATTGAGACAAACCTCATCACTCTCCACCATCTTCTTCATCTTCTTCTTCACAAGCATCTTCACCCTCTTCCACTAACACAACCCTTACTCATACTCATCATCATACTTCAAAAGAAACTGGTAAATCACCTTTTTTTAAAACTTGATGTTAAATTTAAGCTACCCATGTATAATGGTGAAGTGAATGCAAAGAAGCTTGATAATTAGATTCTTTAGTTGGAGGTCTATTGCAGGATTCAAAACCTTCAAGAGGATGACATAAAGATTCAATTAAATTCCTTGGGAATGGAGGGTGCAACATTAGTATGGTGGGAATCAAATACCCAAGAGGAGATTAAAAAACATAGTAAGCTCTCAATTTATTAGAATGATTTCATTGTTGCAATAAAAATACAATTCTACCCTCTAGCTTATATGAAGAAATCCATCATGAATTGGCAGAACTTTAGACAACTTAAATGTCAAAATGTGCAAGATTACACCCAAGAATTCAGAAAAAGGTCTTTGATGTTAGGTGTAGATTTGCAATCACAGGACACATTTCTGAAGTACATAGGGGGTTTACACAGTTACCTTAGGCATACTATCTTAATGTTTAATCTGAATAATCTAGATGATGTGTGTGTGCAAGCCACTCATCTTGAGGCAAGAGGGAAAAACACTCTAGAAGAAGGTAGTAAAAATCCATTTAAGAGTAAAGGAAAGGAAAAGGCTTTCAAAGGGAAGGCAAAGAAAAATGCATCTATCAAAAAAGAAGGAGAAAAAATTACATGCAAACATTGTTCCAGAGAGGGTCACGATGAAGCTCATTGTTGGAAGCTTCATCTCGAAATGAAACAAAAGAAATTCAACAACAAAGGAAAAGAAAAGACAATTGTCGTCATTCAAGATGATTTGCGATCCAATTTCGGTGATGAAACTCAAATCAAATCCATGGGGTTAAAAAGAAAATAATTCATTGCTAGCACTAGTTCTTCAAACTCACAAAATGAAACTCCAAACGAAAAGAGGAGAATATAACTTTTTCACATAAGGGTGATATCAAAACATAAAAAGATTGATACGTTGTTCGATAGCGGCTCTCAAGCCAATCTTATCTCTGAAAGCATTGTCAAAAGTTTAAAATTGGAAACCATTCCACATCATAAACCATATCCACTTGGATGGGTGTGTGACAATGCGAAAATGCAGGTCACTATAAAGTGTAAACTGAGATTTGCTATTACTGCAAATTTCATAGATGAAGTGGAGCTCAAAGTTGTGTCGTTAGATATCTGTGGCATAGTTTTGGCCAGCCCTTACCTTTATGAAAGAAAAATGATCTTCCATAGACATGAAAAAAAAATTCATTTATTCAAAGATGGAGTAGAATATATTGTTAGAGCTCATAGCAAGAAAATAAATCTTTACCTTATTAATGCAGGGAAGATGAAAAGACTAGTTAATTCAAGCAAGAATTTTGTGCTTCTAATGATCAAACCCAAGGATGATGTTGATAATGAAGATTTTAAAGGTTGTGCTTCAAATTTGAAATCCGAATTGGTTGATGTAATTAACCAATATGACAAGATGTTTCAGGAACCAAAGGCATTACCTCCTAAGAGAGGAATCCAACATGAGATACAATTGTAGCAAAAGTGTCTTCTTCCTAACATTGGCATGTACAGGATGTCAGTAATGGAAAGCGTAGAAATTAAGACGCAAATCCAAGGATTGTTGAATAAAAGGATCATTTGACCTTCTCCTTTACCATGTGGTGCACCTCTTGTTTTGTCACCCAAGAAGAATGGTAAACATTTCACTGAATGGGATTCAAGAAGTGGTTTTAATGAAAGTAGAGTTGTTGAAGGAGGTATATGGAATACGACGTTAAAAACCAACCAAGGTTTGTTTGAATGGCTTATTATGCTTTTCGGTCTTTTCCATGCTCCTACTACTTTCCTGCATATGAAGCAAGACGTATTGAAGCCATTTCTAGACATGATAGTCTACTTGAATAACATTCTCAATTTCAGAAAATTTCATTATGAACATGTCATGTGTGAGAAAAAAATACTTCTTGTAATATTTCAAGAACATTTGTTTATGAAGATGTCAAAATATATGTTGGATAAAACTTCTTTGATGTATTTAAGCCGTGAAATTGGTTCTTCCAAGTGTGATACTATAATTCCAGCAAGTGGGATTTGTGGAAGCTACAAATCTGTCACTCTGGGCTCCTTTCAAGTCGTCTGCTTGGGCATAATAGTTTGTGGTGGTATTGATTCAATTCCTGTTGACACGAGTGAAATAATTACACATCCATGAAGACGCAAACACCTTTTCTCTGCTCACAATTTATGCAGACAGGTTAAAGATAATCATTTGGATAAGATGTTTTTTGGGAGCAACCCAATGTTGGAGGAGAGATTTTGTTAATTTTTCTTCTATTGTAGCTCATTTTCATTCATTGGAAATTGTGCAAAAGGTCTTCCAGTGGGGAGGCAAACGACGAGAGGAATTTGTTGCTTTAAAACAAAAGACCAATCGACATTTATACTTACTATTCTAAACTTGAAAAAGTCATTTAAGTTTCAGGTTGATGTATGGGACTATGCCATGGACACAATCTTTATGCAATGTGGTAAGCCCATTCCTTTTCATTCACAAATTTTCAATGGTGAAGTGTTTAAGTTGTAGCAACAAAGGCACTTCCATTGGATGGGTTTTCTTCTACTATTCCACTCGATCAAAAGGTATAAGAAAGGTATAAGCGACAAGTCTGTCGATGTACTTTCTAGGCCTATAGCTTGTATAACTACTTTCCTCAAGCATTATTTTGTTTTACATGAAACTTATGTTAAGAAGAATACATACTTTTAGGATGTACATTCAAGCTTGAGTCAAAGGAATCAAGTGGAGGAATTTGTTTACCATTTGCATCATAATGTATTGTATCATCTTAGTAAGAAGGATGTTGCTACTACTAGTAACATGGACAAAGCCAAGGAGTTCATTGAATGACTCTAAATGGTACATCAAACAACTCAAGAACGACTTGAAAAGGGCAAAGGCAAGTACACAACAAGGCACGATAAGCATCGTGTAGATCACAAGTTCCAACTCAGTGACAAATGGATCGAGATTGGAAAGGTGAGGGAACTGTATCCTCACCTGCTAGACAATTGAAGGTGATATTTTGGGGTCCAAAAGGCTTCCAGTGGGGAGGAGTGATCAGGTACTCAAAATTAGGCTAAAAACTCAAAGTGTCATAATATCTATAAACTTAGCTTCAGATCAAAGAGCTCATCATCCTGATTACAACAATGTGAATGGCATTCGAATCCAAGTTCGTATGAAGAAGTTAGATCAAGTCAAATTTCAAGTTTGACTTGGATAGATGGCAGTAAAAGATGATGTGGTAGGTCTCTTCAGTGAATGGGGAAGTGCGAAGTGGCATGCCACCATTGGCCCCCGCATTTCACAAATTACATGTCACAGGTGCGTAGGTGTTAAAAATAGGCCCCGGAACAAGCCAGGGTGTGATGTGATAATCACAATCGCACATCGCAACAGGGCAAGTGAAAAGGCATTAAATAATCATCCCTAACAGTTGTGATGCAACGATTGGCCCTCGAGCAGGGAAGGGTTGCGATGCGATAATCACAACCGCACACCGTAGAAAACAAAACCCACATATATGAGAACGTCGGTACTCCGCTAATTGAAAATTGCGAAAGGATCCCATAAGAAATAAGGTTATGAGTCTCGGTTAATAGTTCTGTCAGGTCCACCATATCGCAATCTCGCATCGCCTCGCCGTGTTCACAAACCATAAGCCCGCCGGTTCTCACCGATTTCAATTTGGGATGGGACAGTTAATGCTGACAGATTATGAAGCTTTGCGCGACAAAATTTTCCCTCGGTTAGCGCTTTTTGGAGCTAGTTTGTAGGATCATGTTGTATTTGGAGCAATTTGTGGAGTGAATAGTGAGAAAACTAGGAGAGGTCATAACTTCTTTAGTTTTCCACCAAATTGGATGCAAAAAGAGGCTAGATAGCCATTTTTGGAAATTTTGAACTCATTGGAGAATGTTTCAAAAGCATTTGAGCATTGCAAACACATTGTTTTACACTTTTTAGCATAATAGAGAGGCCCAAGCCATTGGAAGCTAGACCAAGGGGACGTATCCCAAGAGGGGTGAACTCCTTTATCATGTTCTTGTTGTAATGTGTTTTTGATTAAGTTATGTACATGTTTATGCTATTTTTTGGTATCTTTTTTATGTTAAATTTCTCATGAAATTAACATAAAAACTCATCATTTCACTTGCAAAAATTAATGAATCCTTAAGCACAATGAAAGCATTTTGTTTCTAATATGAGGAGTATCTTAGCACAACAATCTAATATTATAAATCAAATCATTGAACCATGGGCGCTCCCATGTTATAGGCATTCCAACGTCCAAGAGGCTCTGGACACTCTCATGAAAAGGCATGCTAGTGTCCAAGCACTATTTTGCTCAATGATGTGCTAGTGTGCCCTAGATTTGAGCCACTTTTTCAGGCCCAGAGCCAAGTTCACTGTCTAGAATTGAATGACATGATCAAAATAGTAAGATAACATGGAAATGACAGTACAAATACAATTACTTGAATAAGACCTTGATTGGACCCCTACTAGCCATGACAGGATTTTTGTCAAACATATCACAAATATGTAATCTACAGGTATAAATAACAAATCTAAGCATAGGGGTCTCATACTTAGTTGAGAATCGCTAAGAGACATTGATGCCTCAACACATTAGCTTCCATTTCGCCTATTAGGTCATAGATACATTGTTCATTCATTTACAAGTAAAAACATGATGAGACCCATACATAGCTACTCCCATAAAACATATACATAACCAACATAATAACAACATAAATACCAAGGAAATCGGAGCCATATAATCCACATATAAACCAATATAATACTAATAGAAATAAAAGGATAAATAAACTCATATTGATGATAAAAAATCCAAACCCGAGGATGAGACTTCCACGTTCCACCCGACCATAGAATGGCTAATCCAAATCTTTCTTCATCCATTCACCCGAGTGCCATATTCCAAGCATGAACGTGGGATCTCATAGAACACATCAATTAAGAAACATATAGGGCTTCCAAAGGCCAACCACCTCAACCCATCAAACTGCGATTCCACCTAATGGTTGGACATCACAAAGCCATCATCATATTGGTCTATATCTAAGACTTATAGGGCTCTAGAGTGTTTGTTCCGACCAAGGCTCCATGACTAGTAACTCAACCCACAACTTATACTGGGCTCCAGAGCCCAACCAAGGCTCCAGGACTAGTAACTCAACCTACCAAGGGATCCATAATGTTTTCCCAACGAAGGCTCCAGGACTAGTAACTCAACCCAAGCTAGTACAGGACTCCAGAGCATTTTTCAAACCAAGGCTCTAGGAACTAGTAACTCAACCCAAGGTAAGGAAACATGAGAACCAACCCAAAACAAAACAAGGAAATAAATCAACAATCACTATGGTTATCTAAAAAATGGCAAGGCTAGGCAAATCCACTGTCAATATTGACCATCCTCGATGCCAATGACAGATCATGACCAACAAACCACATGCATATGCCATGCATGCCAAAACTAGTGAGGAAAACATACATGTAACTTGATATTTGCAAGCAAAACCTGTTCTAGATGTTGATCCCGATGTCCTCTTGTGCTTTCCTTCTTTTCATTTTCCTTCTTGCTCCAAAAATCCAAGAATTCTACACTCTCCAAGAGTTCTCCAAGAAACTCTAAGTATCCAAGAATGTAAGAGAGAGAGAGAGAGAGAAAATAACGAAAGAGCTCCAAAACTGAAATAACAAAAGTCTGTGTACTGATCCTCAGAAGCTTTTTTTATAAATGAGACCTCTATTTTCTTAATTTTCCATTATTTTCCTTCATTTTCCTCCTCACATGCAACACGTGACCTTTCACCTCCCTTTTCTCTTAATTTCCATTATTTTCAATTATAAATGTGTCCAAAATGTCATTTTGCCTTTCCAAATCCTTAGTCATTGCCTTTTCCAATTTCCTTAGCTATTAATAACCAAATGAACACCCACATTAGGATGTTTTGCCTAACATTAAGATTGGAATAAGTGTCCCATTCATCATGGTTATTATTTTACCTTTATTATCTTTTATTACATGGAATTTTCACCAAGGTTGTTACAAAACCCTCCCCCTTGGGGGAACACCCTCCTTGGTGTTCAATAACACATATAACCATAAGATTGTTGTAAGAAAAACATACTATCGATGGAGCTTTATAACTTAGATTGATGAAATATTTACAATGATCAACTTGCTGAGAAGTAAACCAACATGAAAAGATAACAAACATAACATCATAATGACATGACACCCATACTTATTATTGGATATTTATAACATAGCCCATGGCGGTATTTACATCCATATACATATGTACATATACCATAACATCATCGAAACATGTACTCAAACATATACCAAGACATATACCAAAACACCATACCAAAACTGCTTTAACAAAGGATACATAGCTGCATTTGATCCGTCATCTCCCATGTAGCTTCAGTGGGCTGAAAATGCTTCCATTGCACCTTAACTTGCTTGATTGGTTGGTTTCAGAGCATGAGCACATTTTTCTGCAATATACACTGTGGTTCTGGCTGGAATTCCCCATATGGTTCCACCTGTATTACAGACTAGTCAATCACATGATCAACATCGTTAACATACTTCTTAAGAAATGACACATGTAAAACATAATGAAATTTTACTGTCGGAGGCAGTGCCAGTCGATAGGCTGCTGGCCCAATCCTCTCAACAATAGTGAAGGGTCTACAAAACCGTGGTGCCATCTTGGCATATGATCCAATCCTAAGGAGATCTTCTTCAATTTGATGTGCAAGTACACCTATTCCCCAACCTGGAACTCCTTGAACAACCTGTTTCTATCTGAATAGGTCTTCTGCCTATCGTGTGCTTGTGAAAATACCGTAAACCAAAATCCCTACTGCAATGACTGATGATATTACTCCTATTTGTTAAATTTATTTAAACAAATTATTTGTAGTTTCCTATGGCAAATATTGTAATACATATACTGCAGCCTTCACTTGATTAAATGATATGCGGAAACAAGAGACTGAGAAATAAAGAAAATACAACACAATTGACACTATTATTTTTGGACAAATGTCCCTGGAAAAATCCAATGCAGGAAGACCGGTGCACTAGATCTAAGGGTTTTATTATTATGTAGGAGAAAATCTGAGTACAATTCTTGGATGCTCAATTAACAATCCGATATAGAGAGAAACTAGACAAAATGAATGGTGAAATGATCTTACCTTGTCACTGGGAGAACCTGAGTCTGATCACGCTGAACTGGAGCCTCTGCGTAGCATCTTCACAAAACTACATCACTCCTATGTAGTTCATGTGTCACCCTTGTTGTTTATCACGCTATTCCATTTCTGGACCCTCTGCTGGTTGGAAAATTTGAATCTCTGTCTCCTAGTCTCACACCCCAACTCTTGGTTACTGAAACTTGATTTCCTTAGCAGGAATTCGATTTCCCTCTAAGGCTTGCACTGCCACTGCATCAGCTCTGCATGAGCCAGTGTCTGCCTCTCTCTGGACATTCTTTTTTCCTCTCTCCACCTCGTACTCTCTGGCCCAAGAAAACTTCCTTCTTCTAGATACTCACTTCCCCTCTCTACAAGAAATCTCCTCGATCAAAATTTCCTCGTGAGAACTTCTCACTTCAGAAATTCGATCTATTTAGCTCTTGGTGTATTTTCCAAATGACCCTTAAGCCCCTTCTTATATCCTCATGTTGGACAACCAATGACCTAGATTAACTCTTAATCAAAGGCTCATATCTTTTTTACTTGATCTTCATCTTTTTCTAGAAGTTACACCCACAATTAGATTAATAACCATTAATATTTTAATTTTCCTAAGTTTAGACTTAGGAACCCCATTCAAAATATTAATTATTTTAATATAATATTCTTTGGGTGGAATTTCTCAAAACAGTTTCTAGGTTCTTTGGAATGCATTTGCCCAAGCCTCCTTGTAAAATTTGAGGTCTAGATCACATCTGATGCTACCCAAAATCAACACTCCCTCTTAGCAAGGAATGTGCTCTAGCAATATACTTTTGTTGCATACTGCTCTGACTCTTAAGCATTGTCCTCTGTGCTATTGATGTTTAACATGTTGTTCACCAACTACTGTATTGCTCCCTTTGACACTACCACTGCCAATGCTACATATGTACTACAACTCCCTCTCAAATTCTACATCTGCTATGCTACTAGCACTGCCACTACTAACACTACATCCTTACTGCAACTCAGTTGTTGAGAGAAGAAAGTGAGAAACATCCAAAATTATTGAACTAACTATGTTCAGTATGATAGCTCGTGAATGTTGGAACTAACTGTTGCTAGTCTGTGTGCTAACCCTCTAAATCTACTGAAATACTGCTGACCTATGCACTATGCCATTTGCACTGTTTCCAACTCTGCTCTACGATGTTCAGTCTTTGGCACTCCTAGCCACTGCAACTATTTCTACGACACTCCTTGACACCATCCGACACTATTCCATTATGCTACTGTAAAACTGGGCTCCCATAGTAAGGTATTGATCCTAGATATGGACTCCTCAAGGATCCTTCCCATCTGTATCTCTTTCAAACTACAACTCCAAATCAACCTACTTCCCTCTTGGAGGTGTCTTGGTTGTCATGGTGAACTCTTCCTCCTATTCGATATTTTTGGCTGCAACCTTAGGATCATGCTTCTCATCCTTGTCCTTTTTCTTCAAAGGACATTGGGGTGCATAATGGCCCATCTTGCAACATCTGAAACACTTCACCTTGGGGAGGTCTTTCTTTCGTCTCTATTGCCCATGTTGTCCCTTCGATGCAAGGGATACATTCTCCTCCCCCTCCTTGGGCTTCGACCCACTGCTTCTGTTACTTCCTTCAAGTTTGACCTTAACCAGGTCTCTCCTCAACTCCTCTTGTTTTAGAGCTCCCCACATCTCATCCCAATAAGGAAATGTTGCTCTGCCCAGGATACTCTAGACAAAGACTTGCCACTCATCTTAGAAAAAATTGAGGGCTAGTCTCACTAACTCTCAATCCTGAGGTGTATGTGCTGCAACCGACAACTCATCATGGGTATCCTTTAGCTTTGTGAGGAATGGATCCACACGTTCTCCCTTCTACATCTGAGCAGATCTCATCTTTTTCTCTAAGTACATATTTCACTGCTCGAAGGATCCCTGATATAACATGGGAAAGGCACCTAGCATCTCCTTAGCAATTTCCCTACTAGAAACATGGCACACCACGTGATCCTTGACTCCATCTAAGATCATACTTTTGGCCTTTTCCATCTCAGCCTTGTACTTCTTTAGAAAGTATGCATCTATAGGTTCAATCACCACACTGTTGACATACGTCTTGAGGGCATGCTCATCTAGAAGGAATGAAATTCTATCCTTCTAAATGACATAGTTGGATGCTCCGTCCAGCATTTCCTGATCCCTCAAGCCACTAGTTTCCATTTATGCCAAAAATAGAAAGTCAAATGACCTCTTCTCTCCTCTGTGTTGTTTCTGGGCTAGTCTACGCACTGCCTACTGGAGCTTGTCAAATTGTTGCCCCTTGCTACTACTCAGCTCTAGAGAATTCGAATTCCTTGGCTAGGAATTCTCTGAGGAAGAAATTCCCTCATCCGTGCTTCTCCTCTTTCTTTTGACAATTTTTCGCCCAACAAACTGCCTACAGAAAAATATGTGTCCCACCAGCTCCTCCTCATGCTGAGATTTGAGTGCTTCTCCCTCTGCCCTAGAAAAGAATTCAATATGGAAGCCCATATCTTTGTTGACTCACTTGCAAACAAACTGCCTCGAAATTTCAGCCGTTCGACTAAGAACTGCGCAAACCCTCTGGGGTTTTGAACTGCTACCTCCTATAACTTTTTGATCTCCCTCTTCTCCTCAGCGATGCATATACCGACTCTACTCTTCTTTCTTCACCTACAACTCTGATACCATGTGAAAGTTCTATAAACAGGAATCCCTATTGCAGCAACTCATGATATTACTCCTATTGGTTAAACTTCTTTAAACAAATTATTTGCATTTTCCTATGGAAAATATCCAAATACATACACTGCATCCTTCTCTTGATTAAATTATATGCGGAAATAAGAGATTGGGCAAGAAATGAAAAACAACACAATTGACATTGTTATTTTTGGATAAATGTTCTTGGAAAACCCAATGCGATAAAATAGGTGCAACAAATATGAGGGCTTTATTATTATGCAGGAGAAAATCTGAGTACAATTCTTGGATGCTCAACTAGTAATCCGATACAAAGAGAAACTGGACAAAGTGAATCGTGAAATGATCTTACCATGTCATTGTGAGAATCTGAGTCTGATCACACTGAACTGGAGCGTCTAAGTACCGTTTGCGCAGAACTGTGTCACTCCTACATAGTTCCTTCGTCGCCCCTACTGGGTATCACACTGCTCCTTTTCTGGACCCTCTACTGGCTGGAAAATATGAATCTCTGCCTCTCAGTCTCACACGCTGACTCCCAACTACTAAAACTCAATTTCCTCAGTGGAAATTCAATTTCCCTCTAAGGACTATGCTTCCACTGCGTCAAATTTGTGTGGGCCAGCATCTGCCTCTCTCTAGATGTTGTTCTTCCCCTCTCTACCTCGTACTTTCTAGCCTAGGAAAAATTCCTTCTTTCAGATACTCACTACCCCTCTCTGCAAGAAATCTCCTCGATCAAAATTTCCACTTGAGAACTTCTCACTTCAGAAATTTGATCTCTTGATCTCTTGGTGTATTTTCCAAATGACCCTCAAGCCCCTTCTTATATCTTCATGTTGGAGAACCAATGGCCTAGATTAACTCCTAACCAAAGGCTTAGATCATTTTGAGTTGATATCCATCTTTTTCTAGAAGTTACATCCACAATTAGATTAATACCCATTAATATTTTAATTTTCCTAAGTTTAGACTTGGGAACCCCATTAAAAATATTAATTATTTTAATATAATCGTCTCTGGGTGGAATTTCCCAAAACAGTTTCTAATTTCTTTGGAATTCATGTGTCTAAGCCTCCCTGCAAAATTTGAGGCCTAGAGCACATCCGATGCTACCCCGAATCAATAGTGATGCCTTTAGATTCTTCTTGATTACTTGCATTTATTGTTCCATGTCCACCAACATGTCCCGTCCAATCAATATTTTGTTAATTGGATCACTCCAACCAATAGGAGTATTGCAACTCCACCCATACAATGCCTCAAATAGACTTATCCTCAAAGATTTTTGATACCCATTGTTGTAAGAAAACTCTATTAGTGGAAGATACTCTTCTCACTTTCCTTGCTGATGCATCACATACATCCTCAACATGTCTTCCATTATCCTATTGACCCTCTCTATCTGTCTATCTATCTATGTATGATAAGTTGTACTGAAGGCCAACTCTGTGCCCAAAACTACAAACAACTCCTTCCAAAACTTGGAAGTGAACTTTGCATCCATGTCTTACGCAATCTTCTTCAGAACACCATGCAGTCTAACCACATCTCTGATGAATACCTATGCTACATCACTAGCTGAGAATGTAGGCTTCACTAGAATGAAGTGCGAAACCTTTTTCAACCTATCCACAATAACCATGATAGAATCATGTTGTCTCACTATACTTGACAAACCTATGATGAAGTGCATGGAAATGCCTTCCCATCCCTGCAAATTTTATTGATGAGGTAGAACTTGACATGGTACCACTTGACATTTGTAGGATTGTTTTGGGAAGCCTATGCTTATATGACAAGAAATCCATCTTTCATCGCCATGAGAACATGTCTCACTTGTTTAAAGATGGGATTGAGTACATTGTTAGAGCACATAGAAAGAAGTTGAATTTATCTCTTGTGAATGCTGGACAAATGAAGAGGTTTGTAAATGCTAGTTAGAATTTTACAATGTTGATGATTAAACATAAATATGCTGATGAATCTGAAGCCTTACAAGAATGTGATGCAACATTAAAATAAGATTGAGTTGAAGTTGCTAATACATATGATAAGATGTTTCACGAATCTAATGTGTTGCCTCTTAAAATAGGAAAGCAACATGAATTTCATTTGCAACAGGATGATTTACTTTTGAACATTCGTTTGAACAAGATGTGAGTGTTAGAGAAAGAAGGAATCACGAAGTAGATGCAAGAGCTACTTGACAAAGGGAACATTGGTTCTAATACATCTTCTTGTGGGTCTCCCGTTGTTTTGGCTTTGAGGAAGAATGGTCCATGGTGATGGTGTTCACATTTGGTGAAGAGTCGAGCTAAAAACAAGGTTGAACATGATCAACATCATGTTGGCCATAGTTTTCAAGTTGGAGATGAAGTAAGGATTTGCATCAGCAAAGAAAAACTTTGAGGTGAAAATAACTTGAAATTGAGTAAGCCTCCTTTGATTGAATACATAGGAGAGAATGTTCATATTATTTAACAAATTTTTTCTTCTTCTAAATATCTTGAAGAATTGTAGTAAGATCCTATCCTTGACAGAGAAACAGGAACTTCAAGAAGAAGGAATGAGAAACCCCTTCATATGTGGTTCAAAGAAACAAAACTAGGAAAAAACAAATGGACTGAAAATCAAGGGTGAGGGAACTATACCCTCATCTTTTTGTTGAATTAAAATAGTCTTTTGGAGGTCCAAAAGTTTCGAGTTGGGAGGAGTGATCTAGGGGATCAGTAAAGTGCTCAAAACTTGTACCAGTACGTAGATCTCGATGACCTGAATCCAACACAACTTGAATTGTGCAAAATTGATGTTGTATGCTCTTGATATCACATTTTGATCAAATTCCCAAACAAGTACAAATTTGTAGGTGTCAAGCTGACTCTATGTTTCTGGGGCAATGTAAGGCTGGCACTTGGCAAGTCTTGATTGGTAAAAAAAAAAAAAAACCATTTGAATCTTATTGATTTGAATTATTTTATTAATTTTATATGGATGACTGTGATTTTTGGGCTCCAGTGGTTGGAAGCCATGCGGGTCAATGAATGGATACCACATGGCTCTTGGTGGCATTTTAAAATTTGTTTATGGGCGAACAGGCTTCCGCAGGAGTCAAACACGAGACCTCCCACCAAGTAGCTATGATCCTTATCACTAGAGCACACATTATTCCTTATTAGCAATGGTTCAAAAACCATATATAAGTTTGATGTTGAGCGCATATGAGGGAAGGGGCTAGGGCTAAGCCCAAACCCCCGACCACACTACAAACCACATAATCGTGGTGGAGGGATCTAAGGGCTCAGGGATTAGCACCAGCCCCAAGCCATAGTCATCAACCACAACAATATTCCACAGGACAATAAATCAATCCCCAATGCTAACACGCAGAGAAGGGAAGAGTTATATGTTGGGTGTGGAGCCTGATTATTTTATGCATTCAAAGGTATCACTGCATTGGATCCCAGTTCGTAATGGGGTGGCAATGCCACTCGTAAAATATTCATTGCATGGGGGTCCAAGGGGAGGCGATTGCGACCTTTAGGAGCCCTCCCCCTGGCGGGGGGATCGGGGGCAGCGCCCCCGAAGCTAAAAATAAATGTAAAATTGCCTTGTAAAATGTTGTAATTTCGTAATCAATTTGGGTCGTTCATTAGGCAGAGATCTGACAGTAGAAGTTATGTTTAATTTAGTGTTTTTTTCTCTAGAAAACAACCCCTCACTATATATAAGGGAATTGTATTGCGTCTATGTATATCTGTATTCTAAGTGAGGAAGAGAGAGGAAATTGAGAACGACGAGGGAATTACAGTAGATCTGCTGGAGGTTATATCTCTTTAGTTTGCTGGATAATATAAAAAGAAGGATTGGCTTTTTCTCTGTGGACGTAGCCCAAACTGGGTGAACCACATATATCTGTGTCTCTCTTATTTTATGTGTTTTCTGTGTTTATATTTCTGCAATATTTTATGTGTTCCATTGCTCTGTAATATATAATTTTCTAACAACTAGTATTAGAGTCGGAGGTCTTTTTGGCTGATAAACTCGCAGGAGAGAAGGGTTCCTTCTTCGAGTGGAGCAATGGCGGAAGATGGTAGGTTTAGGGTCGAAAAATTTACTGGCCAAAACTACCAGCTGTGGAAGATGCAGGTGGAAGATTATTTGTACTGGAGAGATCTATATCAACCAATGAGCGGAAATACAAAGAAGCCGACGAGTATGAAAGACACAAAATGAGATATTCTTGATAGAAAATGACTTGGAACAATACGGTTGTGCCTAGCAGCATCGATAGCGTTTAATATTTCAAAAGAAACAACAACAAAGGGTTTAATGTCGACATTAGCCAAACTATATGAAAAACCCTTGGCCTCAAATAAGGTATTTCTTATGAAGCATTTATTTAATATGAAGATGTTAGAAGGTGGATCTGTTGCTGATCATTTAAATGAATTTAATACAGTTACCAGTCAATTAAGCTCTGTAGGGGTAACTTTTGATGATGAATTTAGGGCTCTTTTATTTCTGTGCTCATTTCCAGAAAGTTGGAATGGTTTAGTTATGGTCATTAGTAACTCTGTCTCTAGATCTAGTACTTTAAAGTTTGATGATGTTGTCAGTGCAATCGTTAGCGCGAAAATGCGACCGAAAAGCTCCAGTGAGACATCAGGTAATGCTTTGACTGCAGAGACTAGGGGAAGAAAAAGGGAAAGAGGAAAGAGCCTAGGATATCATAGTAAGTCAAGAAAAGGCAGATCCGAGTCCAAATCAGGGATAGTCTGCTGGAAATGCGGGAAGAAAGGACACCTGAAGAAAGACTGCAAGTTTTGAAAGGTAAAAGAAGGAGACGTGCAATAAGAAAATAATCATGAAGCAAATGTAATAGGTGAAGTGTTGCAATATGCTTTGATTCTTTCTTTAGAAAATATTATTGATGCCTGGGTGGTATATTCAGGGGCCTCATTCGATGCCGCACTTGATATGAAACATTTTTATGATTATGTTCAAGGAGATTTTGGACAAGTTCGATTGGGTGATGATAAACCCTGTAAAATCATTGGAATGGGTACAATTTTTATAAAACAACAAAATGGAATCAATGGCTATTGAAGGAGATAAGGCATGTTCCAGATCTGAAGAAAAATCTAATTTCAACAGGGCAGTTGGGAGGTGAAGGTTGTGTAACTACTTTCACAAATAAAACTTGGAAGGTCACTAAAGGATCTCTGGTAATAGCAAAAGGAGAAAAG
Organism: Pinus tabuliformis; assembly: GCA_031772625.1. Taxonomy (NCBI): domain Eukaryota; kingdom Viridiplantae; phylum Streptophyta; class Pinopsida; order Pinales; family Pinaceae; genus Pinus; species Pinus tabuliformis. Next base: position 696,639,281 of record CM062806.1, on the reverse strand, counting down.
GTTGGTACATTGTATTTATGCAATGATATTTCTAATTCTGTTAATACTTTAACCTCTATAGGAGAAGATATGGGATTGTGGCATCATAGGCTCGAGCACATGAGTGAGAAGGGGATGTAAATTCTTCACTCAAGAAATTTGTTGCTAGGTTTGAAGCATGTTGATTTAAAATTATGTGAGAATTGTGTTTATGGAAAACATAAGAGAGTTAGATTCCTTAGAGTTGGGAAAGAAAAAAAGAGCGAAAAACTAGAGCTTGTGCATACAGATGTATGGGGACCTACTCAGGTATCATCTCTTGGTGGCTCTCGTTATTATGTTACCTTTATTGATGATGCAACTAGAAAAACCTGGATCTATTGTATTCAAAATAAATCTGATGTATTTGATACTTTCAAGCAATGGAAAGCTTTGGTTGAAAAGAGACAGGAAAAAGGTTGAAGTGTCTCAAATCAGACAATGGAGGTGAATATTGCAACAAAGAGTTTGATAGGTACTATTCAGAGAATGGAACTCGTAGATAGAAGATAGTTCCAGGAGCACCACAAGAAAATGATGTGTCAGAAAGGATGAATAGGACAATCATGGTGCGTGCAAGGTGCATGAGATTGCATGCAAGATTGCCTTTACAATTTTGGGCAGATGTTGTAGATATTGTTGTTTATCTAATAAACAGATGGCCTTAAAGTTCCTTGGATGGTGGTATTCCAGAGGAGGCATAGATAAGTAAAAAGGTAAACTACTGTTTTTTAAAAACTTTTGGTTGTGAAGCCTTTGTCCACATTAATAAAGAAAATAGAACAAAGCTTGAGGCAAAATCAAAGAAATGTACCTTTATTGGATATGGTGTTAATGATTTTGGATGTTTCTTTTATGATTATGAAAAACACAAAATCATTAGGAGCAGAGATGTCATATTTAATGAAAAGGTTTTGTATAAGGTTCAGCGGCAGGAAAGGAAACAGGAAAAAGAAAACAGAGAATACACAGTGCTTGACAAGATCACAGGAAAAGTGATGGTGCCTGAAAATCATAATGATCAACAGCTAGAACAACAACCATAATAGCACCAAGCACCTCAAACACCTGAAAGTGATGTTAGAAGATTTACCAAGATAAGTAGACCCCCTAATCGATACTCTCCTTCATTATATTATATATTGTTGATTGATTCTGGTGAACCGGAATGTTATGAAGAAGCAGTGCAGGTAGAAACCAGGAAGAAGTGGGAGCAAGCCATGACAGAAGAGATGGACTCCTTAGCACATAACCAGAGTTGGGAGTAGTTAGGTTGCTTTCCGGTAAAACAACATTGCAAAACAAATGGGTTTACAAGTTGAAGGAAGAAGATGGAGGTAGAAAAAGGCATAAAGCTAGACTTGTGGTGAAAGGGTGTTGGTATCATCCCAAGACCCTTTTTCCTTCCCAAAAACATATCATTTATCCATACATTTTCATCATATATCCCTCAAAATCCTTGAATATTGATTATTAATCATTTTATAGTTATTAAATTGCATAGAAATTAATTTAGGGGTTTTATGTTCAAGAATTGGAAGTTTTTGGATGACATGGTTACAGGAAGTACCCACATCCTGTAATGAGCTTATCGTTTGACATGTGGCACAGCAGATGAGCTAGAACGAAAGGCATGGGCGAAAAGCAGAATGTCCAAGCATGGACAAACACCTATCTCCCAGCCAAATCGAACCTCCTATGTATGCGGTCAACTCAAGTCAAAGCAGGGCACTCTGGCAGATAAAAGCAGCAACAGCATCGTTCCATTTTCATTTTAGTTTTTGTTCTTTTTGAAACACTTAGCATGGAAACATTTTGAAAAGGCTTATGTAATAAAAGCGGCAACAGCCGAATGTACATTCATTGTATCGATGACATGGCTGTGCGTACGCATATGTAAATACAGTCAGGTTAATGTTTGAAGGGTTAATCGTTGAATCGTTTTCTCATAACAAAGTTTTAAGTTAATACAAAGACCTATTCACAGTCACGACGTGTGTATACCTCTTGCATTGATTTGATAGCTGATCGGTTATAGCCAGTGTACCCTTAGGACGCGGACGGGCCCTGCATTCTTCGATTGGTATACTGTTCATTTGTTTTGTTACATTTCGGTTATCACATGTTCGCACAGTATTTATAGTGGATTCGATTTATATAGCATATGGTTTGCATCACAGTTACGATTACATAGCTTTCGATTTACACAGCCTATGGTTTGCATAGCAATTACATAGCTTTCGATTTCCATAGCCTTTGATTTTCATTGCATGTATATGGTGTGCGCTTATGAATGGTTTATGGTTATGTTGAATGGTCAGCACTAGGATCTGGAAGGGAGTCTTGTAAGGGATTCGATCCCTGTGTGACTTATAGAGACATTATCATAAACTCTGTTTTGTTTCACAGTTCATTTATGTTCTCTTTATATAGTTTGATAGTGTAAATATCTTTGCATGCTGTGTGTGTTTACCAAACAAGGGTTTTCTGGGTGATATCTCTGTAAGGAGGTTAAAATCATTGTTACAGTCATACACAGTACTTAGGTTCATGGTTTGATTTGATAGATGCATCTCATAACAAGCACTGTAATCAAGCATATCAGTAGGGTAATCTAGGTGTGTGAATGATAGGCTACATATTCCGATCTTCGGTAAAGAAGCCTTGTAACCTACATCATAATCACTTGGCCAGAGATTCTTTATGTCTATATATTTTAGACCACGCCTCTAAGCTTACGCAACTCGGTCGATATTAAATATAGAGTCTAGTCTAGTACCCTAGCTGGAACCACTACATTTTGGCGCCGTTGCCGGGGAGGTGTACGTAAAGAATTCAAACAAAAAGAAAAAAAAATTCAATACACAAAAACAAACAAAAACACAGTTAGAAATCATGTTCATTTATGCCTAGACTTAGGGACAATCAAGGGAGATTTGTAAGAACCCCCCACCATCTCAAAACTAACCCATCATCATCAGGAGCAGACTCTCCAGGGAATACAACACCATCTGAGGAGGATATTCTAACATTGGCAGAAAGATTTTATTCAGGACAGCACATTACTCTTGCTGAGAGGGAAACTCTATTTGCACATAAATCACAGCAGCAACCCTTTCCTAAATCTTCTACACAAGGGAAAAGTAGTACCATTACCAAGCAATCTTCCTTTCTCTCTTTTCCACCAAGAGACACCAAGAGACCAATTAGAATGGTTGAGGAGGGATCTGGATCAGTTCCCCATCAAGAGGAGGAGGAATCAACTTTTAAATTCCCTATACAAGAACCACAGGAGGATGAGGAGATCAAAATGAAAAATATACCCCCATTCGTGCTACCCAATTTCTATGGTATGGATTCAGAGGATCCGGACTCATTCTTATTCAAGTTTGACATTGTATGTCGAACTTATGGCTATACGGATGATGCTCATAGACTCAGATTGTTTCCAGCCACATTAAAGGCAGCAGCCTTGAAATGGTTTATGGGGCTAGGTGAGCATGCCATAGTAGATTGGGATGGAATGAGGAGAATATTTCTGAGGAAATATCAGCCTTATTGCAGATCCAAAGACTCTAAAGATGACATCTTTAGAATGAGTTAGCAGGAGGATGAAACCTTAGAAGAATATCTAGAACGGTTTGTCTATAACTTGCAAAAATCTAAACACCGAACAATGCCTCCTGATCTAGTCCGCACAATATTCTTGAAAGGTATCCGGGAAGAATACATGGATGATCTCAACTTAATGGGCAAAGGTGACATCTCTGCCTTACCCTTTGAAGAAATAGCTAAACTATGTGAAAAATATTCAAGAAGTAAAGCCAAAATGGGAAAGAGAACCTTGTCATCTAGGGTCACAAAAACTGCCTCTGCTAGTGTCACCCGGGCTGAAATTGGTAATCTTTTAGAAGAGTTCAAAACAGATTTGTTGAGCACTCTAGGAAACCAAATTGATACCTTAAAAGCCAAAAAGAAACAGGAGGAAGAAGACAATATCATGGCTATTTTCTGCCCCAAGTGTCGCAAGAAACATGCATTAAAAGACTGCCCTCTAGAGAATATCCAAGTATGTGCTTTCTGTAATGAGCATCATGATATGTTTAACTGTCCTAAAGTTAAAATTTTGCAGAACTGTAACATGGCAGCCAGCACAGAGATGGAGAACATGTACTACATGGGTGCAAAGCGACCATGGCAGCCAAGGCAAGCACCCCAAGGTATGTTTCCTAATCAAAATATGCAATTTCCTATGAATGATCAGATGTATGCACAAAACTCATGGAATATACCTATGCCATGGCAGCATGGAAACCAACAACAAAATCAATGGAGACCGTCTCAATAGTATTCCCAATCCTACCATCCATATCTTCAATCATACCCACCTTACTCACAGTCATATCAGCAGTACCAACGGCCATATCCATCACATTCACAGCCATATCAGCAGCACCCTCAGCAAGTTGTTTATCAGCCCCAACCTACTCAACAAACACTGCCTGCTCCTCCACAAATAAATGTACCACAACTTCAATTTCCAACTAACCCACAACCTCCCAGACCCACACAAATAACTGCTCAAACTGTCCCTAATCCGAACAATAGAGCAGAGAGGCCAGCCTATAATGTAGAGGAAGGAACCTCCTACTCCACACTGCCTTTGCAAAACATTAATCTGAGGTCTGGTAGGGTGCTTCAAAAGGATTCTCCAATAACAGATCAGCAAGAAGAAAACTTAGAAAAAGAAAATGAAATGACAACTCAAACAAAACCAAGCAGTGAAACCAAGGACAAACAGATGCAATCACTGCACCCACCTTTTCCAGACCGTTTGGTCCAAGTAAAACCACCACTGCCTCCACCACAATTTGATGTCTTGGATGAACTTAAAAATGTCTACATAAAAATCCCTTTGCTGCAAGCTATAAAGGACATTCCTAGCTACACCAAAGCCATCAAAGACATGTGTCTCAAGAAACCTGCTAGAAAGAGGATTGATCCTCAGACCATTCATGTTTTAGGAAATTTAGCAGGCCTTATGACCAATACCATCTCCATGGAGAAGTATGTTGATCTGGGCATTCCAAAAGTGACCACCATCATTAACAACATACGGATTCCAAACACTTTGATAGATCTAGGAGCCGCAATCAATGTCATGACCCTTGAAACCATGAGAACACTCCAGCTTATGAATTTGCAACATACCACGATTGTTCTTGAACTAGCTGATAGGTCCAAAGTCATTCCTGAGGGGATTTTGGAAGATATCATTGTCTCACTGGACTCTTGGGAGTATCCAGTGGATTTCCTAGTCCTTCAACCCAAATCCAATCTAGGAGGACATCCTATCATTCTAGGTAGACCATGGTTAGCGACTGCTGATGCATTTATTGGATGTCGATCAGGTAACATGATTATCTCTAGAGGGACCGAAAGGAAACAACTCACCCTCTATCCATCGGCACAATCACCTGCAGTAACACATAACTTGTGGCTTGATGATAAATTTAATGACAAAGAGGAAGTACAATATGTTTTTAGCATTGACCAGGTCTATGATTTCCACGAAGACAATAATGATTTGGTAGAACTATTTCTTTCTCAACCTGATGTATCTGAAAATTTGAGAAATGAACAATATAATGCTGCAGATGTACTTCTGGCTCAAAACTTTCAAGAAACATGCACTATCCACTCCTTGCAATCTACATTTCATGACATCTTTCTAGTTCAATCCATCACCAATACACAGAGTCAAGTCATAGAGATTAGTCCAGGGAAAACTTTGAACATAGGAAACCACCTAGACTCATCTCAACAAGAGAAATTGATTAGACTCTTGACGAAGTACCAAAAAGCCTTCGCTTGGGATTACACTGACATGCATGGGATTCACCCCGACACATGCACTCACCACATCTACACAGATAGCACCATTAAACCGGTGAGGCAACCACAAAGAAGAATGAACCCCATGCTCCAAGACATTGTTAGAGAGGAGTTGCAAAAACTTTTGAGAGTCAACTTTATATATCCTATTTCTGACAGTCAGTGGGTATCCCCATTGGTTATTGTGCCCAAGAAAAATGGCAAGTGGCGCATCTGTGTTGATTACAGACAGCTGAACAAAGCAACGCTCAAAGACTACTTCCCACTGCCATTCATTGATCAAGTGTTAGACACCCTAGCGGGAAAATCATCATTTTCCTTTCTTGACGGTTTCAATGGCTACAACCAGATCCGGATTGCCTCTGAAGACTAGGACAAAACCACCTTCACCTGTCCTTGGGGCACCTATGCCTACAATGTTTCGCCATTTGGAATTTGTAACGCTCCAGCTACATTTCAGCGAGCTGTGTTAGCTATTTTTGCTGATTTGATTCATGATTGTGTTGAAGTGTATATGGATGATTTTTCAGTATATGGCAATTCTTTTGAACATGCATTAGAAAATCTAGAGAGAGTTTTGAAAAGGTGTATTGAAGCTAACTTATCTCTCAGCAACGAAAAGTGCTTCATGATGTTAAATGAAGGGATAGTGTTGGGCCATTATATCTCTTTTCAAGGCATCCAGGTTGACCCAGCCAAGATCCAGATTATTGCCGATTTGCCTATTCCACAGAATCAGAGAGAGGTAAGAAGTTTTCTTGGGTATGCTAGTTATTACCGTAGATTCATTGAACATTTTAGCAAGATAGCCTTACCTTTGTTTAAACTTCTAGCCAAAGATGTACTTTTCAATTGGACTGAGAACTGCCAACATGCATTTGAACAACTCAAAAAGAAACTATCTACCGCACCAGTCCTGAGAGGGCCTAATTGGAGTTTACCATTTCATATTTTTACCGATGCATCTGACACTGCAATAGGTGCATCCTTAGGCCAAAAAGAAGAATCTTGTACATATGCAATTTATTTCATTAGTAAAAATCTCACACCTGCCGAGCTAAACTATACAGTTACAGAAAAGGAAAAACTTGCCATCATTTATGCTATGAATAAATTCCGCCATTACATAACTAGTTATGAAGTCTTTGTACATATTGATCATTCTGTCATTCGACATCTCATGAATAAACCAATAACTAGTGGCAGAGTTACCAGATGGTTACTATTGTTACAGGAATTTAACATCACAGTGTTAGATAGACCAGGCAAAGAAAACCAGGTGGCAGATTTTCTGTCTAGACTGCAAAATCCAGGTGAGATTGTTCCTGTTGAGGATTCTTTTCCGGATGAGCACTTATTTGCAATTTCCATAGTAACTCCTTGGTTTGCTGATTTAGCTAATTACTTGTCTACAGGTAGAACACCTCCACATTTCACTGCAAAGGAAAGGAAAAGACTGATCAAACAAAGTGCTAGATATTCATGGCTTAATGGCGATCTCTTTTACACTGGTTTTGATATGATCATTAGGAGATGTGTACGAAATTATGAGGTAATTGACATTTTAAAATCTTGCCATGATGAACCATATGGTGGGCATTTTGCAGCGAAGCGGACAGCCTTCAAAGTTCTTACTCTTGGATACTACTGGCCATCCATTTTCAAGGATGCCAAGAAGTATGTAAAGAGTTGTGACAACTGCCAAAGAATGGGCAGACCAACAACTACCGATCAGATGCCCCTTCAGCCCCAAGTTCACTTAGAACCATTTGATAAGTGGGCTCTGGACTTCATAGGACCTATCAACCCAGCCTCTAATGGTAAGAAGTACATCTTAGTATGTACTGATTACGTCACAAAGTGGGCAGAAGCAAAAGCATTGGTGAGAGCAACCGAACACACAGTAGTCAATTTCCTTTTTGAGGAGATCTTTGTGAGGTATGGAGTACCAAGGGAAATTGTAACTAATCAAGGTACTCAATTCACCTCGAAGCTCATGAAGGACATCACAAAAAAGTACCAAATAAAGCATAGGAAAAGTACCCCCTACCATCCATAGGCCAATGGGCAGGTGGAATCAACAAACAAGACTTTGGAGGGGATCATTACCAAAACTGTTGCAATGAACTGGAAAAATTGGGAAGAAAAGCTCAAAGAGGCACTCTGGGCTTACCAGATTACTTGGAAAGATACCACCGGATTTACACCATACCAATTGTTGTACGGTAAGGATGCCATGCTTCCTATTGAATTCCAAAGTGTCAGCATAGTTTTTAAGAATTAAAGCACAGGTTAACTTCAGCTCCGGTGCTAAAAATTGTTGAACCTAGAAAAGAATCAGTAGTTTGTACAGACGCCTATCAGGAGGATGTTGAGGGAGTTATAATGCAATATGATAGAGTGGTGGCTTATCAATCTCGCAAAATGAGGGAGCTTGAGAAACAATACCCTGCCTATGATTTAGAGTTAATTGTGGTGGTGCGTGCTCTCAAAATGTGGCGACATTACTTGTTGGGAAAGAAATTTCTACTTATAACATATCACAACAACCTAACCAATTTATTTAGACAACCTAATTTAAATTCTTGACAAGAAATATGGACTGTGTTTTTAAGTGAATTTGATTTTGACATAAAACATTTAAAAGGCAAGGAAAATCATGTAGCGGATGCACTGAGTAGGAAGTTGCAATGTATTTATGAGATAAAGTATAGTCAAGTGGAGCCTAAGTTTTCATAACAAATTAAGGAGGCAGCAAATTGAGACGCGGAATATAAATTATTATGGCAATAGAAAAAGAAAGACCATTGTGTTGGGAATCATATTTACTTTGGTATTAACAATGAAAATTTGTTGACATTTAAAAGAAGAATCTATGTGCCAAACCAGTTGGCAATTAAGTGATTATTGTTAGATGAATTCCACCCAAACCCTTATGTTGCACATCCTGGATATCGAAAACTTTTTTTTGTTGTTAAGAGAAACTATTTATGGCCAATAATGCGGAAGGATATTGTAGAATATCTAGCTAAATGTTTAGAGTGTCAACAAGTAAAAGCACAACACCATTACCCATATAGTCTACACCACCCCTTACCCATACCCAAAGGGAAGTGGGAAACGATCACAATAGACTTTGTAACAGGACTACCAAAGACTCAAAAACACAATGACTCAATTATGGTGGTAGTAGACAAATTGAACAAAGTAGCTCGCTTCATCCCTCTTAAATCTACGTACAATGTTGTAAAAATTGGAAATATATTTATGAAGAAAATATTCCGGCTCCATGGAATACCTAAGCCTATAATATCTGACAGGGATGAAAATTTTACGTTTTCCTTTTGGAAAGGCATTTTCTCGGGGTTAGGGATTCAAATTCAATTCAGTGCAACTTATCACCCACAAATGGGAAAAAAGAGTGGATAAATGAAGTGTTAGAAGACATGTTTTGTATATATGCAATGCAACAACGAGGTAAATGGGAAGAGTACCTCCACTTAGTGGAATTCACATATAACAATAATTACCATGAATCATTGAAAATGAGTCCTTTTGAAGTGTTATATGGAAGGATGTGTAAAACTCTAATTAATTGGAATAGCCCAGAAAATAGACTCATGTTTGGGCCAGATATGTTAATAGAAATGGAACAAGTTGTGAGGAAGGTAAAGCAGAATTTGAGAGCAACACAAGACCGACAAAAAGTATATGTTGATAGGAAATGAATATTCAAGGAATTTCAAATAGGAGATCATGTTTACATAAATGTCAAGCCCAAAAGAAGTACTTTGAGATGGACTAATTGCACCAAGTTAAGCCCTCGATATTGCGAATATTTCTAGATAATGGGAAGAGTAGGGCTTGTAACCTGTAGGCTCACATTACCAAGTTATATGTGAGTGCATAACATATTTCACATATTTTTACTAATATATATATATATATATATATATGATCCCAGCCATATTATAAATTGAAAGGAAGTGCAGGTAAAAGTATGTTAGTTGTTATAATACATATGTTAATCTAGAAATTAAACTTACTTAAAAAAAAATTAAGACTGTGTCCTATTGGACTGTAGGTAGAACCAAGCGGAGAGTTCCTGGTAGAACCATTGTGTATCCTATATCGAAAATAAGTAATGTTGTGGAAGCAAGCTATCATCCAAGTTAAAGTGCAGCGGCGACACTTTAGCTTGGAGGAGGCTACTTGGGAAGATGAAAATGTGATGCAGCAAGCATATCTTCCTTTGTTTCATGGACAGGAATAAACACCGGGGACGTTGTTTCGAACCAAGAGGGGAAGATGTAACACCTCCATTTAACATTATCATTTGTTGGTAATTTTTATTTATATTTTTACCATAGGTTAACTTGATAATTGGAAAAACTTATTTATATAAATTGTGGAAAACACTTATGATTAGGTGAATGTTCTTATGTATATTTTCAAATAAGATTAATTTTCACAAGGATGGAACTCTTGAAGGAGATCATGATTGGTAAGAAACCTAACTTCCAAGAAGTTATGACAGTTATGAGTTTGTTCCTCATTTTGGAGATAAAAATCCCAGTGAATGGAAGGGAGTTTTTTCTTGGTTCTTTTCTTCCGATCTGAAAGAGGAAGGAAAAAGGCAATTGGAGAAGACTCAAATGGGACAAGAAAGTAACCTGGAGCTACTCTAGTTGTATAACTCTTGACATGGCTTGAACCAATGGAGTTATTCACCTTACAGAAAAAATTCTGGAGCTTTCATATTGGACTCGGGTGGTTTTGATATCTGAATGCTTGACCCAAGAAAATCTGTCATGGAATCATGGAAGTTTAGGGGATCGGGGGGAGACTCAGACATAATTGTCGGTCTCATTGGTAGGGAGGACAGCATATCCTGGTAGAGTTATCAGACTGCATAGGCATTGGTAACAGATAAGTACATCCTTGCATTATTGTTATTCAAATGAATTCTTACTTGTGTGAATTTTGAACTATGAATGGTAAACTAGTGTGAGTAATCTTTACATATTCATGTTGGAAAGAGTTCAGTGTTTGTTGTGTTTTGCTTCGTAATTAATCACTCAGAAATAGATACACTCATTATTGAATAGACATAGTAAACCTTAATAAAAATCAAAGAAAGGAACTATTGCTAAAGGGATCAGCACAGTTAAATTGGGATAAGGTTAGTCTACTCCGAGAGGAAACGAGAGTAGAGTAGACCACTCTCTAAATTATGGAACCCTCATGGGCCAGGAGGTGGTCCTGAAAGGACCTCGACCTACAACCCAAGGCAGCGAACAAGATAACCAATCATATGAAAATTAAATGTTGTAGGAACAAAGTAAACAATTCTACAAACAGGGAAAAGCAATTGCTATCATTCACTATGTTAAATCACGGAAAGGACCTGAACATATGGAAACTGGAAGTATACATGTTTACAAAAACTAAAAAAAAGTAATAACTAATAAATTTCTGAAGCAATAATATAGTGAAAATAGAAAAATTCCTTAATAGAACAATGTTAATATGCCAAAATTGTTCATACTTTAGAGGAGTCATAAACGCCAGTCTCAAAAATTGCCCAAACACAGAACCCATAAGTATACTAACAACAGGCTTAACGTCATTCATAAAGCAAGACTTTACTGTATGAAAACCTTATCTTGGAACAAGATTTTACATAACGAAAACAAATTCCATAATAATTAAGAAAAGCTAAGAGCTAAGGGCTATGATTTCATATTTAGACTAGAACTCGATACACCCTGAAACAATTTAGTTATGGCGAAGCATCCGTGATAAATAAACACTAAACCCTTATTCCAGCCCTTGGTTGAGGCACGACCCGAATTTGGGTTGGGAATCGTAGAAGGTAAACTATTGGGTCCCTATAATACTAGTGATTACCCCATTACTATTGTAGTTATACCCCTTATTTATATTGTTGTGCCCCTATTACCCCCATATTGTTATTTCTATGCCCCATAGAATCCCTCTATTGTTATTTTTGTGGCTTTATATTATTATTGTTAGGTCGGCTGGATTATATTGTGACTCCTTAGACTCTTATATATAGAAAGGAGGTTTTGTCATTTGTATCATCCAAGAATTGTTCATTTATGTAATGTAAAGGAGGTTGCCCCCTCGAAGAGGCTGAATTCTAAGGCGTTGATCTATCTTTTCTATCTTTTCTTGAGCTGGTTTCATAACATTTGGTATCAGAGCTTTGGATTCTAGGGTTTCGCTGCTCCAAACAGGTCATCGTGGAATTTTCGCTATAAGTTTTTTCTGTGATGTTTCAGAAGTCGCAAAAAAACCCATTTGAGAAGAAATCGCGCTGAACCTTGGGTCCGAATTTCAGAGCTTTTCGTGCGATATTTGCGGAGATATGATCTGAGGAAGTTGGTCTTTTTGCAGACTCCTGAATTACATTCAAAACAGGTGACCTGGGGAAAATCGTCATAACTTTCTCTCTGGGGATCGGATTGAAATTTCGTAAGAAGGTACAGAAAGAGGACGGACTGTAGTTTCTTGTGTGTGTGTTTTAGATTCAAAGGTTGAAACAGTGACTCGTGGCACGTCGTACAAGTTCGCTCTACTGAACCAGTCTAAAAGCAAGTCACTGTGGGAGATTTCACATAACTCTTCCTTGGAGAATCCAATTTGGCTCAGACTTGTGGCATTGGAAAGAGGACGCAGAAGGCTACTATAGATAGCAATTTCAGAACTGGATGATCCGAAATTACAGAGATACATCAGATTCAATATCAGGCTTCTATAAAGTGAAAAAAGGTGTGTAGTTTTTTTTTAAATTTTTGTGTAAGCTTGGTTTAACTGAATTCAAAGGGCATAGTAAAGCATTATTATCGGTAACTGATGCCCCGAGGAAAGAAAATGCAAACACCTAGTAAGGAACCTGAAAGCTCTAGCATGACTCATGAAGAAGAGGAAGAAATGCTACATGATATATCAAAATTACAAGAACAAGTGCAACAAATGTCACGCTCACAAAAGCTAACAGAAGCTAAGATAAGTGGCGTGAAATCTAAGATAAATGGCGTGGAATCTAAGATAAAGGGCATGGAAGCTAAGATGGATGATTCGAAGACAGATTTGAAGAGAGACATGGCAGATTTGAAGATAGATTTGAAGACAGACATGGAAGAATTGAAGAAGTTGCTACAAGAAAGGGTCACTAATGGTGAAAAGGTAGTAAAGGAAACTCATGATGAGAACAAAAGAAATGTTAATCATGATTCCATAGACGCTAATGTTGGATCGAAGAATCACCATATTCCAAAAATCGATATGAGGAAGTTTGATGGCAAGGATCCCGCCACATGGATATTACAGATGGAGCAATTCTTCGATCTCAATAATGTGCAAAACACACAAAAGGTACGTATGGCAACTGTATATTTGGAACCAAATCAGTTTGTATGGTATCAATGGCTTTTCTCTCGTAAACAATTTATCACTTGGGCAATTTTTACGGAAGAATTGATAGCACATTATGAAGATACAAAAAGCAACACTTTTTTTAGCCAATTGATAAGTCTCAAACAAAAGGGTTCATAATGGAGCACATTGAGGAGTTCCAAAAATTGAACATAAGGGTAAAAGATATTCCAGAGGAGCATAGGATTGATGTGTTCATAGGGTCTTTAAAGGATAATATCCAACATGATGTTCGCCTTTGGGAACCTGATTCATTAGAGAAGGCATTCAGGTTAGCAAGAAAAATGGAAAGCAAAATTATGGCAACTAGGAAGCATACCACTCACAACTATAAAGACGGAAGTGTTGTTGCCCCTAGTCTTCCACAACCTATAAGGTTGACACCACAACAATTGGAAGAAAAAAGAGCAAAAGGGCTTTGTTACAGTTGTGATAGCAAATACACTAAAGGTCATAAGTGTGCTGAGAAGAAATTATTCTACATAGATTGTGAAGAGGAAGAAGAAAAGGAGCAAGAAAGGTCAAAAGAAGAATATATACTCCAGGAACAAAGCCTAGATGAAGAACAAATAAATCCGACCATATCTTGTAATGCATTGGCGGGAATTACCACTCCTCAAACCATCAAGATAGAAGGACAAATCAAGAAGAAAAAGGTAATAGTGTTGATTGATTCAGGAAGCACCCACAATTTTATTCATTGTAGGGTAGCAAAAGAATTGAATTGCTTCCTATATCCAGCACCAGAGTGTCAAGTGATGATTGCAAATGGAGGAACAATAAATTGCTCTGGAAAGTGCCATAATATCAAGCTATCCATGGGAGAATATGTATTGACTAGCCCAATGCTTTCCATTCCAATGGGAGGTGCTGATGTTGTACTAGGAGTCCAATGGCTACAATCCTTGGGTACAATAGCTTTTAATTTTCAAGAACTTTTCATCAAATTTTCTACGGAAGGAAAGGAAGTTGAATTAAGGGGTATTGCAGGGAAACCAGGAAAGATAATCAGCTCTAATGGTATGACAAAGCTTCTAAAAAAGGAGCAAAGAGGTGTAATTGCACAATTATGTTCGCTAGATGTTTCCACATTGGAATCATCTATTTCTCCAGATCTCCAAAAAGTCCTGGACAATCATTCCAAGGTATTTGAGACTCCCAAAGGTCTCCCACCTATGCGTGATCATGATCATGCTATTCATCTGATTCCAGGAAGTGTTCCTCCAAACATCAGGCCGTACAGATATCCCTATGTCCAAAAAAGTGAAATTGAACGTATGGTTGCAGAAATGCTAGAGGCTGGTATAATTCAACCGAGTCAAAGTTCTTTCTCAGCTCCAGTAGTATTGGTGCACAAGAAGGATGGATCATGGCGCATGTGTCCAGATTATAGGGAGCTCAACAAGCTCACTATTAAAGATAAGTTCCCCATTCCTGTTATTGATGAATTACTGGATGAATTGCATGGATCAATTTACTTCACCAAGTTGGATCTTCGTTCGGGATATCATCAAATCAGAATGAAGATTGAAGACATTCCGAAAACGGCATTTAGAACTCATGAGGGTCATTATGAATTTTTGGTCATGCCTTTTGGCCTTACCAATGCACCTTCAACATTTCAAGGTTTGATGAATTCAATTTTCAAACCATTCCTTAGAAAATTTGTGTTAGTATTTTTTGATGATATACTAATCTACAGCAAGTCTTGGAAGGATCATGTTGAACATGTTGACAGGGTGCTACAACTATTGGAGGAGAAACAATTATATGCAAAAAGATCCAAATGTTTCTTTGGAGTCCAGGAGGTGGAATATTTGGGTCATATTGTATCTCATGAAGGAGTTAAGGTAGACCCTAGCAAAATTAAAGCCATTAAGGAATGGAAAATCCCCACATCCATAAAGCATCTGCGAGGATTTCTTGGGTTGACAGGGTATTATCGCAAGTTTGTTAAGAATTATGGGAGAATAGCAGCACCTCTAACAACATTATTGAAGAAAGATTCATTTTCATGGACTCCGGAAGCAACAAAGGCCTTTGAACATCTTAAAGAGGCAATGTGCCAAGCACCGGTCTTAGCTACACCGGACTTCACAAAAACCTTTATTGTGGAATGTGATGCTTCAGGAAATGGAATTGGTGCTGTTCTAATGCAAGATGAAAGACCCATTGCTTTTGAAAGTCGTCCAATCAAGGGAAAGTTTTTAAGCAAAGCTATTTATGAGAAGGAAATGTTGGCAATACTCCATGCACTTAAGAAATGGCGACCCTACCTAATGGGAAGACACTTCAAGGTAAAAACGGATCATGATAGCCTTAAATACTTTTTAGAACAAAGATTATCCTCTGAAGAGCAACAAAAGTGGGTCACAAAGATGTTGGGTTATGACTTTGAAATCATCTACAAAAAAGGGAAGCAAAATGTGGTGGCAGATGCACTCTCAAGAAAGGATGAGGATGTGGAAGCATTGTTGTGTGCCATTTCTATTATCCAACCAGATTGGATAAACGAAGCAAGGGAGGAATGGAAGAATGACGAAGAAGTGTGGGCACTTATTCGAAAGCTACAACAAGATTCCAGTACTTCTGATACATTTAGCTGGCAAAATGATTCGTTATGGTACAAAGATCGCTTATACCTCTGTAAGAATTCCCAGCTAAAACAAAAGATTCTTATGGAATTGCACACTTCTCCCTTAGGAGGGCACTCAGGATTTTTAAAAACTTACCACAGGGTTAAGAAGGAATTTTTTTGGGATGGCCTTAAATCAGATATTCAAAAGTTTGTGGCAGAATGTTTGGTTTGCCAACAAAATAAAGTTGAAACAATTAAGACACCGGGTCTATTACAACCTTTATCCATTCCAAGCCAACGTTGGGAGGAGGTTTCAATGGATTTTATCACAGGTTTACCCAAGTCTGAGGGAAAGAGTGTCATCATGGTGGTAGTTGACAGACTTACCAAGTATGCACACTTTTGTGCATTATCACATCCATTTAAAGCCAGTACAGTTTCTACTGCATTTATGGAAACAGTTCAAAAGCTACATGGAAACCCAAAGATTATTGTAAGTGACAGAGATCCCATTTTCACTGGAAATTTTGGACAGAATTATTTTCTTGTCTTGGTACTCAGTTAGCTCATAGCTCATCTTATCATCCTCAATCTGATGGGCAAACTGAGATAGTAAACAAATGTTTGGAAGGATATCTTCGTTGCTTTGTATCTGATAAACAGACACAATGGGTCAAATGGTTGCCTCTGGCTGAATGGTGGTATAACACTTCCTTCCATACAGCAACAAAAATGACCCCATTTATGGCACTTTATGGGTATCAACCACCATCCATCACATCATATTTAAGAGAAAATTCTAAGGTTCAGGCAGTGGAACATCACATCGAACATCAACAACAAGTCCTCCAACTCTTAAAGGATAACCTCGTGTTGGCACAAAATAGAATGAAACAACAGGCAGATCAACATCGCAGTGAAAGAAGTTTTGATGTAGGTGATTGGGTATTCCTACGGCTACAACCATATAAGCAAATGTCCCTAAAGCAAGCTAAGGATAATAAATTATCACCAAAGTATTATGGTCCGTACAAGGTGTTGCAAAAGATTGGTACTATGGCATACAAATTGGAGCTTCCTGCAGCTTCTCGATTGCACCCAGTTTTCCATGTTTCATGTTTAAAGAAGGTTATAGGTGACAAGCTCCCAATTCAAACAATATTGCCAGAACTTGACGAGGAAGGAAAAATTATATTGGAACCGGAAGCAGTCACAGAAACAAGAACTCGACAGCTACGAAATCGATCAATTTCAGAGTATCTTATCAAGTGGAAGAACTTATCCGCTGAAGATTCCACATGGGAGGATGAGAATTTTATGCAGAAGTATCCAGAACTACTCAAGCGTTGAGGACAACACTTTTTTGAAGGAGAGGGGCATGTTGGGTCCCTATAATACTAGTGATTACCCCATTACTATTGTAGTTATACCCCTTATTTATATTGTTGTGCCCCTATTACCCCCATATTGTTATTTATGTGCCCCATAGAATCCCTCTATTGTTATTTTTGTGGCTTTATATTATTATTGTTAGGTCGGCTGGATTATATTGTGACTCCTTAGACTCCTATATATAGAAAGGAGGTTTTGTCATTTGTATCATCCAAGAATTGTTCATTTATGTAATGTAAAGGAGGTTGCTCCCTCAAAGAGGATGAATTCTAAGGCGTTGATCTATCTTTTCTATCTTTTCTTGAGCTGGTTTCATAACAATAACAAAAGGCTTAACGTCATTCATAAAGCAAGACTTTACTATATGAAAACCTTATCTTGGAACAATATTTTACATAACGAAAACAAATTCCATAATAATTAAGAAAAGCTAAGAGCTAAGGGCTATGATTTCATATTTAGACTAGAACTCGATACACCCTGAAACAATTTAGTTATGGCGAAGGATCTGTGATAAATAAACACTAAACCCTTATTCTAGCCCTTGGTTGAGGCACGACCCGAATTTGGGTTGGGAATGTAGAAGGTAAACCCAGTAAAGACTTGTATAGACCACCATAACGTGCCATGTTGAGCCAGAGGAAAATAGAACCTGGCCAAAAGTGGTACCTAGTTATTAATCTCAATAATCGAGCTTGTAATTGGTCTCAATGCACATGGATAAAGCCAAGGGAATACTTGCAACATAAAGGAAGAACCCTTGACAACTTAAATTTCAATTTATCTGTTTTAAAAAACAAAAACACAAGCAAGGGTATGGTAGCATCGAGCAAACCCGTATGAGGGGCCACGATGAATTAAACTAGAGCCAGGGTTTGTAGACACCAGACCAGATTTTAGTGGGAAAAACCCACCACCAAAATGTGTTGCATAAATTAGCAATTCATAGTCGCATTTTACCTCTGAGGTTGAAGCAACAAACTGACAATATACTCAATCTCCTTGAAACACTTATTTTCAATCGTATTCCTGTGTAAACCAACCAGAATTTAGTTATAGAAGCAACAAATAATCGTGAGAATGAATTCAGTACCTCACATAAATAATCTGAGTAACTACAAAGTAATTTGTTGACACTTATCTACGTTTCTATTTATTTACCCCCGCATCGAGCTTGCTGCACACCTAGAGTAATTTTTCCAGGAAAATAGACAATACATGAATGTTCTTCCCATAGGTTACCTGATCATAACCAAACTTAGCCACTATTAAAATTTTGAACATCCAGGCTCCAGACAGCTCCACTGGCCAACCAACTCTAGAGTCTTTACTGCTCAAATCTTTTCGACCTGTCTTTTGCTTTCTTTTTCCATCTTACTCTCCTCTTGCCTCAGGTTCCCAAACATTAGGGGAGTTTTGAGGTCTAAAATTGGCCTCCTAAGGAAATTAAAAAATAATACTAGAAATAGTAAAATAAGATTAAACTACATCATCAAATTTTAGAGGGAAAAAGGAAAAAATTAATTTTTTTCATCTCGTATTTTCAACTTATCTCCTTGGTTTACTCAAATTTCGAGCGGAAAGACTCGTTGGATGAATAATTTGATTTCTCATCCAAGGAGTGCCCATGTTGCATACTTTCTATGGACCCTGCTACACGAAAAAATAGAAATACATAAAAAAAAAATGTGATTGCAATCATATTTTTTTCATGTATTTCTCATTTTTCATGTAGCAGGGTTCATTAGAAGTATGTAACATGGGTACTCGTTGGATGAGGAATTATATTTTTCATCCAATGAGTACTCCCACTTGAAATTTGAGTAAAACCTTAGGGAGATAAGTTTAAAATATGAGTTGAAAAAGTAATTTTACTATTTTATTATTTTTTAATCTTTCTACCTTTTACTCCAAAAATGGTTAATCATCCCCCATGGTTGACATCATCATCTTGAATCCTATTATTTCTTATAAAGTTTATTTTAGTTGTATATTTTTCTTAGGAGGCCTATTTTAGACCTCAAAATTTCCCTAATAACCCTCTTGGCCTTCTTTTGGAAGTTTTTTCTTCTTTCTAATGGAAGAGCTTAGACAGGTAACTACCTCACCATAATTGTTCAACTACATAGGTGTGAGCTTTCTCTAGCATTGCTTCTCAATCATGGTCCACGCACAAACATTATGCAAATAAAATAAAATCAAAACATATATTCATATATGTCTACTTATAGTTTTAGTCTTATCGACCCACAACTAAAACAACATTCTTTTAACCTCAATATTTATGAGGTTACCAGGGGATATTACATCTTCCTCCCCTTGAGTGAAAAACCATCTCGATGTTTCTAAATATTAAAAATAGGCTAGGGTAAGCTTCTTTCATGAGTTTTTCATCCTCCGAGGTAGCCTCCTCTGCGCTAAAGTGCCTCAATTTCACCTTAACCTGGGTGATAACTTGCTTCTGAAACATTACTTCTCTCTTATTTAGGGTGCGTAGGGGTTCGATCAGAAACTCTCTATCCGACTCGACCTATACCCACAACCATTAATTCATTGTTAGTCTCTATTGCTAACATTTTTATAATACATGTATATTTATATGCATTTTATAAATAATTACCTTTATATCCTTCCAATTAATGATATGTCAAGGATCATAAATATTTAATTTTAATAATGAGACATGAAATACATTATGAACCTCTATGTGGCAAAGCAAAGTTATTTGATAAGCCACCGACCCAACTTGGGCTAAGATTTGGAAAGGACCACAGAATCGGGGAGCCAACTTAGCACAACCTTCCCACCGCAAGGTACTCTTCTTAGGTTTTACTTTCATATACAAGTGGTCTCTTACTTGAAATTCCAAGTAGTTTTTCTTTTGATCAGAATACATTTTATGTCTGTCTTGGGAAGCTCTCAAATTCATCCTTACTCTCTTCACTTCTTCTTCCATTCCTTTCAACATATCATGTCCTAACATCAATTTGTCCTCTAGATCACTCCATTTAATAGGTGTTCTACACCTACATCCATATAACATTTCAAATGGACTCATTTTTAGGGAGGTGTGTTAGCTATTATTGTAGACCAACTCCACCAAGTGGATATAATCTTCCCACTTAGTTGGTTTCTACATTACGCACATTCTTAACATGTCTTTGAGTACTTGATTTACTCACTCAATTTTTCCATTTGTTTGAGGGTGATATGCAGTACTTAATTGTATATGATTACCCAATACAACAAACAAAACTCTCCAAATTGACAATGTTTAAACTTGACATCTCTATCAGATATTACCACTTTTAGTATTCTGTGCAAGCTGAAAATTTATTTCATAAGTGTAACACCCTCCTCCCAGGTCTACCCAAGTAACCAGCCCACTGAAGTAAACTTGCAATGAGAGGCCACTATGATATGATTCGACCTCCTAAGTTACGTCAGGAAGTGGAACCGATGGAAACACACCATACAGACCTTCAACATCAGCATTAGGACCCTCAGGAACCATCCCAAACTTTATGCCAACCAACCCCTGGGTCCCATTGAGATTTTGGACCACTTAACCCCGAGATGCTCCCATCATATAGGCCTTCCAGCGTCCAAGAGGCTCTGGATGCTCTCATGACAAGGCATGCTAGCATCCATGGACTATTTTACTCAATGATGTGCCCACGTCCCCCGGATTTGAGCCACTTTTCTAGGCCCAGAGCCCAAGTCACTGCCTAGAATTGAATGACACCTTTAGAATAGTAAGATAATAGGAAAGTGACAATACAAATACAATTACTTGAACAAGACCTTGATTGGAACCTACTAGCCATGATAGGCATTTCATCAAACATATCACGAATATGTAATCTGCAAGTGTAAATAACAAATCTGGGCTTAGGGGCCTCATACTTAGCTGAGAATTGCTAAGAGGCATTGATACGTCAACACATTAGCTACCATTTCATCCATTATGTCATAGGTACATTGTTCATTCATTTACACGTAAAACATTATGATATCCATACATATCTACTATCATAAAACATATACATAACCAACATAATAACAACATAAATACTAAGGAAATCATGGCCATATAATTCACATATAAACCAGTGTCATACTCATAGAAATATAAGGAGAAATAACCTCATAATGATGATGAAAAATCGAAACCCGGGATGAGACCTCCACGTTCCACCCGACCATAGAATGGCTGAGCCAAATCTTTTTTAGTCATTCACGCCCGTGTCATATTCCAAGCATGAATGTGGGATCTCATAAAACACATCAATCCAGAACCATCTAGGGCTTTCAAAGGCCAACCAACTCAACCCATCAAACAGTGATTCCACCTCATAGCCGGACATCACAAAACCATTATCAGATTGGTCTTTATCCAAGCCTTCCAGGGCTCTAGAGCGTTTGTTCCATCCAAGGCTCCAGGACTAGTAACTCAACCTACAACTTATACCGGGCTCTAGAGTGTTTATCCAACCAAGACTCTGAGACTAGTAACTCAACCTACAAAGTGCTCCAGAGCATTTGTCCAACTAAGGCTCCAGGACTAGTAACTCAACCTAAGTCAATACAGGGCTCCAAAGCGTTTGTCCAAACAAGGCTTTAGGAACTAGTAACTCAACCCAAGCTAAGCAAACATGAAAACCAACTCAAAACAAAACAAGGAAATAAATCCACAATCACCATGGCTATCCAGAAAATGGCAAGGCTAGGAAAATCCAATGTCAATCCTGACCATCCTCCATGCTAGTGACAAATCATGACCAAAAAACCACATGCATATGCCATGCATGCCAAAACTAGTAAGGAACATCAACTCGATACCTGCAAGAAAAACACGTTGTAGCTGCTGACCCTGATGTCCTCTTACACTTTCCTGATTTTCCTTTTCCTTCTTGCTCCAAAAATCCAAGTATTCCACACTCTGCAAGAGTGCTCCAAGAAACTCTAAGTATCCAAGAATGAGAGAGAGAGAGAGAGAATAATGAGAGAGCTCCAAAACTAAACTGACAAAATTCTATGTACTGGTCCTTAGAATCTTTTTTATGAATGAGACCTCTATTTTCTTAATTTTCCATTATTGTTCTTCATTTTCCTCCTCACATGCAACTTGTGACCTTTCACCTCCCTTTTCTCTTTATTTCCATTATTTTCATAAATAAATGTGCCAAAAATGTCATTTTGTGTTTCCAAAGCCTTAGCAATTGCCTTTGCCAATTTTCCTAGCCATTAAT
The DNA here is from genome assembly GCA_031772625.1 of Pinus tabuliformis. Taxonomy (NCBI): domain Eukaryota; kingdom Viridiplantae; phylum Streptophyta; class Pinopsida; order Pinales; family Pinaceae; genus Pinus; species Pinus tabuliformis. Next base: position 696,616,685 of record CM062806.1, on the reverse strand, counting down.
AACCAAATGAACACCCATACTAGGATGCCTTGCCCAACATTTAGCTTGGAATAAGTGTCTCATCAATAGTGGTTATTATTTTTCCTTTATTAGCTTTTATTACATGGAATTTTCACCAGGGATGTTACAGAACCCTCCCCCTTGGGGGAACACCATCCTCAGTGTTTAATAATGCCTATAACCACAACACTACTGTAAGAAAAACATACCACTGATGGAGCTTTATAATTTAGCTCGATGCAATATTTACAATGATAAACCTGTTCAGAAGTAAACCAACATGAAAACATAACAAACATAACATCATAATGACATGAAACCCATACCTCTTATTGGAGATTTATAACATATCTCATGGTGATATTTACATCCATATACATATGTACATATACCAGAACATCATCAAAACATGTACTCAAACACATACCAAGACATATACCAAAACACCATACTAAAACTGTTTTGCCTCAACTGGAAAACAATGAAGGATACATAACCCACATCTGATATGTCATCTCCCATGTTTCTTCATCGGACCCAAAGTGCTTCCATTGCACCTTAACTTGCTCGATTGCTTGGTTCTGGAGCATGAACACATTTTTCTACAATATACACTAAGGCTCTCGTTGGAATTGTACATCTAGTTCCACCTGCAATACAAACTAGTCAATCACATGATCAACATCTTTAACATACTTCTTAAGAAATGACACATGGAAAACATAATGGAATTTCATTGTCGGAGGCAGTGCAAGTCGATAGGCTACTAGCCCAATCTTCTGAATAATAATGAAGGGTCCACAAAACTGTGGTGCCCGCTTGCCACATGATCTGATCCGTAAGGATCTCTTCTTTGGTTTGATGCACAAGTACATCTATTCCCCAACCTGGAACTCCTTGAACAAATTTTTCTGATCTGCATAGCTCTTCTACATATCCTGTGCTACCTTTAGATTATTCTTGATTACTTTCATTTCATGTTCCATGTCCGCCAACATGTTCGGTCCAATCAACACCCTATTAACTAGATCACTCAAATTGATAGGAGTATTGCAAATCCACCCATACAATGCCTCAAATGGACTCATCCTAAAAGATTCTTGATATCCATTGTTGTAAGTGAACTCTACCAATGGAAGACACTCTTCTCATTTTTCTTGTTGATGCATCACATACATCCTCAACATGTATTCCAATATATTGTTGTACCTCTCTTTCTATTCATCTGTTTGTGGATGATAAGTTGTACTGAAAGCCAACTTTGTGCCTAAACCTGCAAACAACTCCTTCCAAAGCTTGGAAGTGAACTTTGCATCCCTGTCTAACACAGTCTTGGTTAGAAAACCATGCAGTCTGACCACATCTCTGATGAATACCTGTGCTACATCACTAGCTGAGAATGTAGACTTCACTAGAATGAAGTTCACAACCTTTGTCAACCTGTCCACAATAACCATGATGGAGTCATGTTATCTTGATACTCGAAAAACATGTGATGAAGTCCATGGAAATGACTTCCTATCCCTGCAAATTTTATTGATGAGGTAGAACTTGATGTGGTACCACTTGACATTTGTGGGATTGTTTTGGGAGGCCCATCCTTATATAACAGGAAAACCATATTTCATCGCCATGAGAACAAGTATCGATTGTTTAAAGATGGGATTGGGTACATTGTTAGAGCACATAGCAAGAAGTTGAATTTATCTCTTGTGAATGTAGGACAAATGAATAGGTTTGTAAATGCTAGTCAAAAATTTACATTGTTGATGATTAAACATAAAGATGTTGATGAATTTGAAGCCTTACAAGAATGTGATGCAACATTAAAATCAGATTTAGTTGAGGAATCTAATGTGTTGCCTCTTTAAAGAGGAAAGAAACATGAAGTTTATTTGTAGTAGGGTGACTAAATTTTGAACATTGGTTTGAACAAGATGTCAGTGTTAGAGAAAGAAGGAATCAAGAAGCAGATGTAAGAGCTACTTGACAAAGGGAACATTAGTTCTAATACAACTTCTTGTGGGTCCCCTAATTTTTTCTCTTTGAGGAAGAATTATGCATGGCGATGGCGTTCACATATGGTGAATAGTCGAGCCAAAAACAAGGTTGAACATGATCAACATCAGGTTGGCCATAGCTTTCAGGTTGGAGATGAAGTAAGGCTTTGCATCAGCAAAGAAAAACTTTGATTGGAAAATAACTTGAAATTAGGTAAGCCTCTTTTAATTGAAGACATAGGAGAGAATGTTCATATTTCTTTAACATAAGTTTTCTCTTATCAATATCTTACAAAATTGCAACAAGATCCTATCCTTGATAGAGAAACAGGAACTCCAAGAAGAAGGAATGGGAAACCCCTTCATATGTGGTTCAAAGATACAAAACCAGGGAAAACAAAATGGATTGAAAAGGGAAGGGTGAGGTAATTGTACACACATTTGTTTGCTGACTGAAAAATAGTCTTTTGGAGGTCCAAAAGCTTCCAGTTGGGAGGACTGATTGAGAGGATCAGTGAAGTGCTAAAAATTCAAAGTGTTCAAAAAAGCTTGAAACTTATACCAGTACGTAGATATCGATGACTTCAATCCAACACAAATTGAATCATTCAAAACCAATATTGTATGCTCCCGATATCGTGTTCTAATTAAATTCCCAAACAAGTAAAAAATTGTAGGTGATAGGATGACTGTACATTTTTGGGCAGTGACAGGCTGCCATTTGGCTGCTTTTTATTGGTAAAAAAACATTTGAATCTTATTGGTTTGAATTATTTTATTATTTTTATATGGTTGACTCTCATTTTTGGGCTCCAGTGGTTGGAAGCCACGTAATCCAATGAATGACTGCCACATGGCTTCCTAGTGTCATTCTAAAAAAAATTATGGGCGAACAGGCCTCCGGGGGGGTTGAACGCAAGACCTCCCACCAAGCAGCAAATAGCCTTACCACTAGAGCGCACATTGTTCCTTGTTCACAATGGTTCAAAAATGATATATAAGTTTGATGTTGTGCACATATGGGGAAAGGGACCAAGGCTAAGCCCTAGCCCCCAACCATACTACACACCACAAAACCGTGGTGGAGGGAATCAAAGGCTTGAGGCTTAGCCCCAACCCCAAGCCATGGTCATTTCCCACAAAAATATGCCACATGATCACAGATCAAACCCCGATGCTAACATGTAGATAAGGGCGGAGTTATAAGGGCCAAGCCCATGGTCTCATCCACAACATGTAACACATGGTAGATCGGAGAAAGGTGCTCGTGCTAAGGGTGCTAAGGTAAGGGTCCATCCCATGGTTTTAATACCAAACATGACCACATGCGCAGTCTTTGGGGGGTTGTTATGACAAGCACAGAGTTTAGGGACCAACCCCGTTCCCATGGCGCCATAGAACCTCACGCCACCACCACAAGCACTTAGCGCGAAATTTGGTGTGCGATTTTTGGCCCTAGTCCCGGTTTTATGGTAAGAAATTCTCCTCAGTGCTAGTTCTTTTGGGGTCATCCAACAGGGGAGGGCGGTTGGCCCCAGCCTTGGGCACGTGCCCCATATGACCATAATTTTCAGAAAATGGGGGTTATTGGGAATTTAATGCGTCCAACAATTTGTGCCATCGAGTGTGATTGTAGGCTGAAATTGTGTGCTAGTTCTGGGTTTGGGGTACTCAAGCCAAGTTTGGGGCAAATTGTAGAATGGTTAGCTGTGGAAAATTGGAAAAAAATGAAAGAAGCATAACTTTGTCATTTTTTGGCCAAATGAGGTGCAGAAAGAGCCCAGATGGGGGTTTTTGATAGTTCTGGAGCCATTAGAGACATAATTTTTACATTTTGAGTATTGTAAATCTATTTAAACACAAATTTGAGAATTTAATGAAAGAGGTCCAACATTAAAACCTGGACCACGAGATGTAGCCTAGAAGAGGGGTGAACTCTTTTATCATTTTTGTATTATGTGTTTTTGATATGGTCTATTGTATTTGTTTTATGTTGTTAACTAAGTTTAAAAACCCATAATTTTATGTGTTTTTTGAAGTGATCCATTGCCTACAATACATAAAAAATTTACTTGCAATTTTACCATCACCTTCAAGTTTGCATTACAGATCAATTTTTAATGATGTATTTCTTCGTGGAAAATAATGAGGATATCGATTATTTAGCTTCCTACATGTACTTTAAAAATAGTTGAATTCTATACCCATAATAATATATCAATTTATAATTCTCTAATATTTTGGTTTTCATTCCCTAGTCTATGGTTCACTTTCTAATCCACATGTATTAGTGACATATATGTTATTAACATATTTAGATATTTTTAGTTCTTATTTTTGCGTTCTTATCACTCATTACTATATTTTGCAAATGCATAGTTATGTACATATCTATATGCATCCCTATTGAAGTTTTCCCTTTACTTTACTTCCCACGTATAGTTATATAAATATCTTCCCTCTTCATTGAATGAATCACTTTCATTGTTGAAACAATATTTCCTTTTATAAGTTGTTTGTGATAGTCATCTTTTAGTCATTGTCTTTCAATGCCGCTTTCTTGGCTTTGTTGGTTTAGAGTAACTAAGTTGTATAGTTTAAACAATTTTCTTAGAAATTGAAGGATGGTGAACTACCAAGGTCCCCTTCTTAGACTTATCCTACATCAATGTCATAAGAGCTCAAATGCTCTTTCTACCTAGATTTTGAGTAATTTTTAGTATTCAAGTTTGCATTCTCTAATTTATGGTCCACTTCCTCATACACACATATAACTTACACTTATGTTTTTTAGCACATTTAAATTTTTAAGTTGTCATTGTATATTGTTATCAATTATACTATATTTTGCAAAGACACCATCTCTATATATATCTACATGAAAAATCTATCATTTGTGTCGTGCACTTCAATGCTCGCATATTATCTAATTAGCTTCTTCACTTAATTTAATAAATTCGTTTTCTCTTTCATTATCAAAACATTTCTTCCACTAATTGACCATTTTTTATGATAATAGCCTTTTAGTCATGCTTTTCTATTGATACTTTTTTGGTTTCCCTGGTTAAAAGTGACCAACCCATATAGGTTAATCGATTTACTAAAATATCAAAGGATATCATGCAATCAATGTATCAAGATCGTAGCACTAGCTTTGATAAATAGACTAATAGCTTTAGACACTATTTCTACCTAACATCATTTTCCATCAAGAAGTATTTTTCATGTCTAGCACTCATGTTTAGACTAAGTATTTGAGCTAAATGGTCAATCTTACTATCCTAATAAAAACTATAACACAGTTTGCAGAACTTAGAGGTAGAAAACAATATTTTCAATTGTTCCTTGGGTCCTAAAGATATAAGTCCTATAGGAAGAAAGGGCTTTGCTAGTCTTATGGAAATAAGGTTTCTTAATCAAAATTCCTATTAACATTTATGTAGACACCATCCAAAACAGTTGTTATTTAAAAAATAAAATAAAAATATAAAGTCTAAAATAATGAAGTGTCCTGGCATTCTTATGATATAAGAAAAAGTAGAGTCTAACAATATATATATTCCAATAAAATTTTGGGTGATATTATGATTTTTTGTTATTTAAAATACATTTTTGAATGCATAAATAAAATTTTCATACTTAAAAATCTATTGGGCACTTGGATTGTGCAAATTATACAACTCAAACTTATGATTCCAACAATTCTTGAGCAAAATTGACTAGAAAATGACAAAAACATCGAATAGTTAGATCACAAATATAGGGCATAGTCAAAGTATTAGACCATTTTTTTTAGTTGAAATTCAACAATACAATTTTGATTTTAGTTGAAATTAGTGATTTTTTGTTGTTTAAAAGGCACAATCTAACTATTATATGTTTTTGTATTTTTAATGGAAATATGAGAATACAATTTGGAGCTAGATTGTGAATTTTTATTACTTAAAATATATTTTTGAATGTGTAATACTCAAAATATGCAAATTACGGAACTCAACTAAACACAAGCAACAAAATCCATGTAACAAACTCACCACAGACCAACAAATGCATCTTATGACTCCCTTATTGTTGACAGTGTTGGACCTGCCAACATATCAGGCGATCTCCTCAGTAAGAAGTCCCAATTAGACCTCAAACCGTTTGGTGTAGGAGTCCAAGCAGTGGGTTGTACGATATCACCTTGATTGCAGTTTCGCACAGAGGCAAGTAAGATGTCCCTATTGGTAGCAAGGGTGTGGCAGTTGCGGCAAGTCAAGGAAGGTGCATGAACCATTCTAACACAGGAAAAGTGGGGTGAGTGCACCCCTTGGAAACCTGTGGTAGCACATGGCTTGGAAGGGAATACACGAGCAAAGATGCATCACAAACTAGAAAGAAAGTTAGCTAACAATCCAAAGTGATGGTTAAACCAATTAGTACATTTCAGTAAGATTCATACATGATTATACAGAATAGTCCATACATGCATGCACAAGAAAACAAATACATATACCATTTAGAGTAAACAATATAGTTGGAATACAATACAACATATGCATGAAACGTGTTGGCTCTGTTATATTAAGAAGTGTAAGTTTCGGTCATACAATACATCCATGACCAACCACTAGTTCTGACAGCGGAACGTTAGAGTCACTGCCGCCTCCTCCTCCAAAGGGATATAGTAGCTCTATGTAGTGGAGAAGCCAATGCTCATTATAATATTGTCCAAGCTTTCTCTAAGATACTCCTATTGGAAGCTTTGCTAACCAAAAGCCTTTACAATGAGTTATGAGGGACTATTTATAGCAAAGGGTGGGGTGACCCTTGACATTCTCCTTTGTGATTTTTCATCCATCCTCATGACTCTTCAACTACTCTATGACTGTTACATTCAACTATAGACACTTGAACTTCCACTCTATAAGACGTTACATTACAATGCACATGTGCCCATGTGAGACAAAATGGCTTAAGCAAACCATGCAAGACATCACTAACACTCGGTCCATTGTAGTGAGACCAACTATTCAACATCCTCATGATGGTCAATGGTAGCGAACTGATGCCAAGCTTGGTTGTCCATTATGGTGTCTGTGCGCTCAATGGTGACATCTTGCTAAAGTGAACTCTTTCCTCTGTTTCATCCAAGTACACTGATATGGCTCCTCCATCCAACTCGTCTAATAGTATGCGCATGGTCATCATGGGTGTGACTGGACCGGCAACATGTTGATGCATAGTGTATGCACTAATCTATAAGCATGTGTTGGTGGTTGTGCGCATCAACTTGTCAAAATACATGTTCAACTCCAGTTGGACTTGCTTCTTGTATTTGCCTCAGTGAGTGTGCCAAATGGGTAGGATTGCATGCACGTGCATAATGACATGCATGTTGTTGAATTCCCTTGCATGAGATCAACAACACTACTCACCTTATCTATTTCATGCCAGTTACTGGGATGGATCTATAACTTGTACAGGTGTGGTTTCATCAGTCTGTGCATGTTGCGCCCCCTATTGTACTGTTTTTGTTGCAACTCATTCTCTCATTTGTGTAGCTCTTGTTCTTCCTTGAGTTTTCGCTTCAACACATGCAACTCCTCCTCTGTTTCTCTCTCTGCCTTAGCGCGATATTTGTGTCACGTCATCACCTCATAGCCTCAATCTCCAAAGCTTGTTTTGTCATGATCGGATCTACTTTGAACTTGTAGCTTGCTTCGCCTCTATGCTATCAATAGCCTTCCTCTTGCACTTGCCGCATGCAGGTGTGCTGCCTTCTGTTGCCGCTAATGGTGGTTCTCATTGTGATGTTTCTGCCATCTTATCTTGATGTCCATGTCTATGAAAAACTTGATGTCTTCATGGGTAGGCAATCTCATAGACACTTGCTTGGCTGCAAACCCCGTTTTCTTGTCAACAATGTCCTTTGACTCTGCTCTCCTGAAGGCCATTGTACTTGTGTTGTTGAGAGACAAACGAACACCTGTGATGCCTGGAGACATAGAAACACTCATGGCAAGAAATATGTTAGTCGAAAACAAAAGCAAACTTGAGGACTGACTTGCAACATATCGATGTGATTGATTATGAAGGTTGCGCAATTTCCATCGAGAGGTCTGGAGGCTGACTGCCAAAACTGTGCAAAGCACAATCTGGGCTGTCATGAGGCTGGCTTACTGTTGGAACAGTGAAATGCACAGCCCAGCCTAGCCTACTGAGGACTTTAAGTTGTCATGAGGCTGACTGACTGCTAGAATTGTGCAATGCATAGTCCAGCCTGGCCTGCTATGGATTGAAACTACACAATGCGTAATTTCAGTCAGCAGTGACATGCACCTAGCAAACTGCATTACGCAATTTCTAGGGCCAGTAGGACACTGTCTCTAAGAATTGTGCATTGCAAGCCTAGAGGTCGGTGCTCAGCCAGACTTTTGTAATTTCTTAGGGAAGGCAGAGCCTGTGCTTTTGGAAATGCGCAATGCTAGCCAGGCAAGGCACGATCTAGGCCAAGGCAGCCCAGGCCGACTGTCAGGTGACTAAAAACATGAGAATTCTAAATGCATGATGAGATGAGTGCAAACAAGAGTGGATGTTCATACATTCAAAGAGCAAGTGAAGGATTTAGAAAATGAAAAACCATGCATGTGTGTTAAGTGAGTCGCTACAACGATGACCATTTGTGCAAAAATAGTGTCATGCATGTGAAAGCATTGAGATACGAACGAAAATTGAAATGGTGCTTCTACAAGCTAACATACATCAAAACGATAGCAATCACTCACTAAAATCAAGTAGAAAACACTCACACAAAGAAAAACACAAAATGCGACAAAAATGCAACGCGAAAGTAGGCTTACCCTGAAACAGCTGAGTTGAATGTGCCGATGACGTCTAGATGTAATGTGGGATGTCAGAGCTGCAAGGTCGATGTGAGGAATGAGATCTGCGGCATCTGGTTGATGAGTTTTGATAAAATCGAGGTTGTGATGCGCATGCCACAAATCTAGGAAAAGCGACACTTGGCGGGAGGTTTCTGAAATTATCCTTGCATGTAACCTCCAGCTGCTAAAAATAGGTCCCTGAATCAAGGGATGCCTTTGCATGTTTCCTTGGGAGAAGTATTCTATGCATGCAAATCAGTTTTGCTTGATCCTGGGTGGAACCAATCAACCTGAAGGCACATGCATCAGTCTACGAGCCTAGGATGAAAATATGTGCAGTTTTTAGGATGAGCAAAGATGGTTTTCCCATAGGGATTGTGCCATTTCTGGGCTGAGCAGTCCTACTGGGAGAGATTGTGTAATTTTTCCAATGAAGGGTGATAGGCAGATTTGTGCAATTCTAGAGCTCGGTAGGCTACCAGACAGGATTGCGCAATTTCTGGAGGGAAGGTTGGTTCCCCTCCAGCATTGCGCAATTTATTGAGGGAGCTAATTAGCTTACAGTTGGACCAAGTCTGAAGAAACAGTCTGTGAGGGGGATGCAACAAGCTACCATGCACCAAGGAAAATTTTAAGGATAGAAAATTTTCTTGAAGTTTAGAAACATTGGCGAATATCACTAATCCCTAATATGCAAACTATAAAATGTTTATTGATATAAATGTAAAATTATTCAAATTTATAATGATTTTATATATAACGTCTATATAATGTTGGCGATTTTTAAGGTAAAATAATTTTATATTCTAAAATTTGGGCGAATTGTCTTTTATAAAATTGGAAATTAGCGAATCTTTTTTGTGGAAAAATCAAGGAAAATTAGCCCACTGGGCGAACATTAGCCCCTAAAATTTTCCATGCCATGCACAAGCTGGAAGTCTGCTGGAAAATCATGAATCTTGTCTATTTGACAAGGCAAGACATGATGCTGAGGAAGGCTGGTAGGGAGTCTCCAAAATGAAGCTAAGGCAAAATTTTGGAGGGTGGTTGTAGCCGCTACAACACTTGGCGACACACTGGTAGAACTCAAACTCTCTGAATGGACCTTTTTCGTGAAAAGCAAGTATACTACCTCCAGAAGTATTGTTCAGTTCTCAGTTCACCTTGGATTCCACACTTGCTTGATTGTAAGATGTAGCATCTACCAAGATCTTGGTCAGTTGACACACATTCCAAGCCAAGTCAACACAGTTGTTTCCATTAGGGTTGATGGGTATATTGGTGCACAAGCATTATAGTCATCAAAGTCTTAGTTTCATCTCTGGTGTTGCTCCACTACCAGTAGGCCTGGACAGTAGCCCAATGGAGTCACCCAGGAACACAAGCATCACTCCACTGCGAGTGAACCTGTTCAATACCCCAACAGAGTTACTTGAATCACCCCTCTGTGCAGGAAGCCTTTCTCTTTCTTCTCCTATCGAAATTTTTTCACTTTTCATTTTTTCATTTTCATAACTGTGCATAGCACTTATTCATTTCAAAGGCAGAAGAGGGATCTCAACTTATTGAGAGCAGAAGAGGTTGTTCCTTCAGAGAAGTAGTTTATATATACCTCTGACGTGCTTGTTAATTTTTTCTCCCTCGCCTTACTCTACTTGACTGCACTTCTAAGGGTTAACCCAAAAACAACCAACTAGAGTAGGTGACACTAGTTAGTGCGCAAGCGTTGTATCTTCAACAAGGTTCACTTCAAATAGTACATACTTTCCATTTAGTGTATCATGGACTGAAGATAACAAGTTCTTCATACAGAGGTCGGACAATAGATAATCAAGTAGTGATAGCTGCACAAGGCCTCTTGTACTTTACCCAACTTGTTTCAAGAGTCACACACAGTTTCATGTGAAACTAACCTAAAAACAAAAACAAGCAAACAAAAAACAAAGTAAAGTAGAAGAACAAGTAAATGCGAAAGAAATGTGAGTAAGAAAACAAGCAAGCAGACAAACAAACATGCAAATAAAGAAAGAAAACAAGCATGTAAGAAAATTGAAAGCAAACACTACTCCTACTCCTAAGCTCACAGTGCATGGGCCTAATCACGTGAAGTGATATTTCCAATGCAGCCACCGGTGCATTGGTTGACCCATGTTGGTGAAAGCTTGGTCTACGAGAAACCTGGTTGTGCAAACCAACAAACAAGAAAGATATAACAATGAAGAAAAACAAACTTCATGTTTAAAAGTGTCCACATGACATAAGTGAGTACAAGTACATGACATGTAGTCTGTGGAATTATCACATGTTGTGCGACATTGTGTGCAGTTTTGAAGCATACACATACTATTGATTGTGACATGAAAGTAAACGAAAGAAACAAAGACAACTCGTGTCATGCACGTGTGCTTGCAATGTCAGATTCCTCCAATGCATGAGCGATGGGATTGTGTAGTTCAAGTGGAGGAAGCATGATCTATGTGTGATATTGATCTTCAATGCATACAGATGAGTGATGAGGAGCCTCAGGTGATTGAACAATTTCCTAATTAGAAGTGAAACCAACCTTAGGATAGCGAGGGCCTGACATAACCATTAGCTCGAGCTGAAGTGCCTTGACAGTCTAGGGTGTTTCAACTTTGTCATCAAATAGATCATCATAAACAGGTGACTTCGAAAAATCAAATATGATAGAATCATCATCGTGATCAAATACGGGAGTAAATGGATCACGACATCTATGATCAGAAAAATCAATGATTTCATCGACATCCTCGTGATCTGATAAATCAAACAGAGGGGTAGATGAGAAGCAGACAAATCCATCCTCTGTATTTCCCAAAAAGGCAGATGAAAGGTCAAGTGGATTTCAAATCAATAATTTATACTCTCCATTGTCGAATGATGGACTGACATCCGGTGTGTCCTGCAAGTGATTTCATCCATAGATGAAGATACATATGTGAAATCGTGGATGGCAGGTTGACCAAAGATGTCAAGAAAGAATGAAGGGGGCTCAAATAGAAGGGATTCATCCTTCACCAAGTATTGATGCTCAAGCTCCCAATCATACTCTTCATAAATGACAACGCATGTTGGTTGTGCAACACCAAATCCATCGATGGCTTGATCATCATTCACAACAAGTGTAGAGTCCAAAACGAAAGAACACAAGACAGTATCATCCGTAGGATCATCCGAGTACGAAGATGGAGGTTGTGGTACAGAATGCATATGACAACTCGATGGACTCACAACCAAATCTACGTGAAAATTAAGCGAAGTGATGTTGGGAGGATGTGACAACTGAACAGATGTGTGTGCCTAATCTCCTGCATCACTCTACAGTGGTGGAGTTGTTTGATGAGGGGACGGTGGACAGTCACTTGTGACAGTGACCGTATCCATCTGTGATTGCACAGCTCCATCATTGAAGTATGCTGAGCGAGGCTTGGGCTCATATTTCTTCTTGGGATTGACAGATTTGATAAGGAAATACTCGAATCTATCAATGAGATATTGAAACTTCATCTGGCTTCTCGGAGCTTGAAACTACAAAACACGAAAGCGCTGCCAAAAATCATCAGGCGATTCATGCGGAGCCTTCCGTTGTTGTAACAGTTTGTGGTCAAGATGTTCTAGATCAAAATGATGGAAAGTATCTTCAATGAGATCATAGAAGTGCTCAAGTGAGTGCATGTTGTCAGCTGGTAGGCTGCACAACCACCGATGTGGGGATTTGCGAAGTGTGTATGCAAGCAACAGACTGGCTTGTTCGTCAAAACATCCATCTTCCTCATCAAGCATGGAAAGGAAGTCATGTAAGAACACAGGCCAGGCCACTTCGCCTTCACCATCATACATGTATTCAGACAAGAGATCAAAAAACTCCCTCGTGATGTGGACAGGTTCGGCATGCGAAAAACATCATGGAGGGTTGAGTGTGAAAGATTCCATGATAGATGTGCAAAGGTTCAAAACAAGATGAGAGGACACAACTTGTCATCTGGCCCTCCTTATAGCACCATAAATGTTGATAGTGCTCGACCAACCAACATGTCAAGGGATATCACCAATAAGAAGTCCCAATTAGACCTCAAACCATTTCGTGTAGGAGTCTCAACAATGGGTCGTATGGTATCGCCTTGACCATAGTTTCGCACAAAGGAAAGTAAGATGTCCCTATTGGTAGCAAGGGTGTGACAACTACGGCAAGTCAAGGAAGATGCATGAACGGTTCTAACACACAGAAAGTGGGGTGAGTGCGCCCCTTGGAAACTTGTGGTAGCACATGGCTTGGAAGGGAACACACGAGTGAAGATGCATCACAAACTAGAAAACAAGTTAGCTAACAATCCAAAGTGATAGTTAAACCAATCAACACATTTTAGTAAGATTCATACATACTTATACAGAATAGTCCATACATGCATCCGTAAGAAAACAAATACATATATCATATCGAGTAAACAAGATAGCTAGAATATAATACAACATATGTATGAAACGTGTTGGCTATGTTATATTAAAAAGTGTAAGTTCCAATCATGCAATACATCCACGACCAACCACTTGTTCTCACAGCAGAACGTTACAGTCACTGCCGCCTACTCCTCCAAAGAGATATACTAGCTCTATGTAGTGGAGAAGCCAAGGCTTGTTACAATACTGTCCAAGATTTCTCTAAGATACTCCTATTGGAAGCTTGGCTAACCAAAATCCTTTACAATGAGTTACAAGGGACTATTTATAGAAAAAGGTGGGGTGACCCTTGACATTCCCCTTTGTGACTTTTCATTTATCCTCATGACTCTTCAACTACTCTATGACTATTACATTCAACTATCGACACTTGAACTTCCACTTGACAAGACGTTACATTACAATGCACATGTGCCCATGTGAGACAAAATGGCTTGAGCAAGCCATGCAAGACATCACTAACACTCGGACCATTGTGGTGAGACCAACTCTTCGACATCCTCATGATGGTCTACAGTGGTGAATTGATGCCAAGCTTGTTCATCCATGATGGTGTTCGTGCACTCAACGGTGACATCTTGCTAAAGGGAACTCTTGCCTCTATTGCATCCGAGTACACTGATATGGCTCCTCTATCCAACTCTTTTGATAGTATGCACATGGTCATCCTGGGTGCGACTGGATCGGCAACATGTTTATGCATAGTGTCTGCTCTGATCTCCAAGGATGTGCTGGTGGTTGTGCGCATCTACTTGTCAAAATATATGTTCATCTCCAGTTGGACTTGCTTCTTGTGTTCACCTCAGTGAGTGTTCCAAATGGTTGGGATCGCATGTGCGTGCCTAATGACATGCATGTTGTTGAATTCCCATGCATGTGATCAACAACAATGCTCACCTTGTCTGCTATGTGCCAGCTATTGGGATGGATCTATATCTTGTATGGGTGCAATTTCATCAGTCTGTGCATGTTGTGCCCCCTACTGTACATGTTTCTACTGCTACTCATTCTCTCATTTGTGCAGCTCCTATTCTTCCTTGATTTTCCTCTTCAGCACATGCAACTCCTCCTTTGTTTCTCTCTCTGCCTTCAGCCGATCTTCGTGTCACCCCGTCACCTCATAGCCTCAATCTCCAAAGTTGCTTTCGTAATAAGTGGATCTACTTTGAACTTGCATATTGTCTCCGCCTCTATGTTGCCAACAACCTTCCTCTTGCACTCATCGCATGCAAGTGTGCTGCCTTCTGCTGCTGTTGATGGTGTTGCTCGTTGTGATGTTGCTACCATCTTATCTTGATGTCCTTGCCTATGAACAACTTGATGTCTTCATGAGTAGGCAAGCTCATAGACATTTGCTTGGCTACAAACCCCATTATGCTCTCAATGGTGTCCTTTGACTCTACTCTCCTGAAGGCCATTGTACTTGTGCTGCTGAGAGACAGACGAACACTTGTGATGCCTGGATACATAGCAACACTCATGGAAAGAAATCTGTCAGTCAAAAACCAAAACAAACTTGAGGACTGACTTGCAACATACCTATGTGATTGATCGTGAAGGTTGTGCAATTTCTGCCCAGAGGTCGGGACATTGACTGCCAAAACTGCACAAGGAACAGTGTGGGCTGTCATGAGGCTGATTGACTGCTGGAACTATGCAATGCACAATCCAGCCTGGCCTATTGAGGACTGAAACTAAGCAATGCACAATTTCAGTCAGTAGTGACATGCAACCAACAAAGTGCATTATGCAGTTTCTGGGGCCAGCAGGATACTGCCTCCAAGAATTGCGCAATGCAAGCTTGGAGGTCAGTGATGGGCCAGACTTGAGCAATTTTTGGAGGGAAGGCATAGCCTTCACTTCTAGAAATGCACAGTGCTAGCTGGGCAAGGCATGCTCCAGACCAAGGCAACCCAGGCCAGCCGTTGGGCGACTGGAAACATAAGAAGTCAGAATGCATGATGAGATGAGTGAAAACAAAAGTGGATGTTCATACATGCAAACAACAAGTGCAGGATTCAAAAATCGAGAAAGCATGCATGTGTGTGAAGCGAGTCACCGCAACAACGACCGTTCGTGTAAAAATAGTGTCATCCATGCAACAGTAGTGAGATGAGAATGAAAACTGAAACAATGCTTCTACAAGCTAACATAGATCAGAATGAAAGCAAGCGCTACCTAAAATCAAACAGACAACATTCCCACGAAGCGAAACAAAGAAAGCGACAGAAACACAATGCGAGACATGAAAAGCATGCTTACCTTGAAACAACTGAGTTGAATGTGTCGACGACTCCAAGATGCAATGTGGGATGTCAGAGCTGCAAGGTTGATGTGAGGAATGAGCTCTGCAGCGTCTGGTTGATGAGTTTTGATAAAATCGATGTTGTGACGTGCATGCCACAAATCTAAGAAAAGCGACACTTGGTGGGAGGTTTCTGAAATGATCCTTGCATGTAACCTCCATCTACTAAAAATAGATCCCTGAATCAAGGAATTCCTTTGCATGTTTCCTTGGGAGAAGCATTCCATGCATGCAAATCATTTTTGCTTGGTCGCGGGTGGAACCGGTCAACCTGAAGGCACATGCATCGGTTTGTGAGCCTGTGATGCAAATTTGTACAGTTTCTAGGTTGAGCAGAGATGGTTGTCCCAAAGGGATTACGCAATTTTTGGTCTAAGAAGTTGATTTTTGCCCAGAATTGCGCAATTTCTACGCTGAGCAGTCCTACTGGGAGAGATTGCGCAGTTTTTCTAGTGAAGGGTGACAAGCAGATTTGCGCAATTCTGGAGCCCATCAGACTACCACACAAGATTGCGCAATTTCTTCAGGGATCTACTCAGCCTGCAACTAGACCAAGTCCGGAGAAACAACCTATGAGGGGGATGCAACAAGCTATCATGCATAGACTGGCAGTCTGCTAGAAAATCGCTAAAGCTTATCTATTTGACAAGGCAAGACATGCCGTTGAGGAAGGCTGGTAGGGAGGCTCCAAAACGAAGCTAACGTAGAATTTTGGAGGGTGGTTGTAG
Organism: Pinus tabuliformis; assembly: GCA_031772625.1. Classification (NCBI taxonomy): domain Eukaryota; kingdom Viridiplantae; phylum Streptophyta; class Pinopsida; order Pinales; family Pinaceae; genus Pinus; species Pinus tabuliformis. The sequence goes on along the minus strand of CM062806.1, from coordinate 696,600,307 downwards.
CCGCTAAAACACCTATATTCACTACCCTCCAGGACCTTAGAGAACCATTTCCCATGAAAAACTCTTCCCAATGAGAATTATGTCGTTGAACATCAGAGGGTTGGGATCTGCCCAAACAATAAGATCCCTAAAACACAACATCAAATAAAAAAACCCATCTATTTTTCTTCTTCAAGAAACAATGATATCGAAAGATAAAGCTTTAGATATTCTCCTCAGAATTTTCCCTTCATGGTGTGCGTGTGCTATAAGTGTGAATGGAAACTCAGGGGACTGGAATCTTTATGGGATCCCTCTATAGTTTCTTTCCAGGCCTATCAGTCATGTGCTGGGATTTTATTGTCAGGATATGGTATGGGTATCATCCACAGATTCCGTATATTGAATATATATGCACCATACAATAATCAGAAGGCCTTTTGGGAGCGAGTAGATTCAACTAGCATACTGGATATTCGCCCAATTATTATTGCCGGGGATTTAAATTTCACTACTGGTGAGAAGGAAGTCTGGGGTCAGAAAGCAATCCTGGATCCCTTGGCGGACTATTTCAAGGAGCTCTTTGACCACAAAGCTCTTATAGACATTGTCCCCTTTCCTCTTTGCCCGACTTGGCATAATGGGCACATTGGAGAGGATGGCATAGCAAAAAGAATTGATATATTTTTTGTGGATTTGTTATGGTGCCAGAGGATGAAGAACATACAGTCCTAGAACTTCTTCTCAAAGGTATCAGACTATGATGCAATTATATTAGAATGTAAATTCATTATGGAGCCAACCAAGTTTCCATTTAAATTTAACCCTGTTTGGTTAAATGAACCTGATTTCCAAGAATTGGTCAACATGAACTGGTCCTATCCGAATCCATTACATATTTTTGATCCTATACAATAGATTCATTTCAAGCTTAAGAGAATGAAAACAAAGGTAAGGGAATGGTTTAGGAAATGCAAAAGGTAGTATAATCACAAACTATTGGACATTGATTGGGAAATTGCTAACTTTATGGACCCAATAGCTCCTGGCTGTTTCTTCGACCATCAGCAGAAATCTATTTTAAACTTGGTAATGAGAAAAGAGAAAATTCTCAAACTACAAGAGGAGGAATGGTGTCAAAGAAGCAGGCTGGTATGGATAAAAAGTGGAGACAGGAATACCAAAATTTTCCATCGGGTGGCATCTAAAAGGAAACAAAAGAATACTATATGGACAATAAAAAATGGCGAAGGGATCATTCTCTCCACAATTGAAGGAATAAAAAAATAAGCATTGAAACATTTCAGCAATCATTTCAAGGAAGTAGAAGGTGATCACATGGAAGAAAAAATGGAGCTGGTAAATTTATTCCCACAGATGGTAAGTGACGAGAATGCATCTATGATGGATGATCCAATCTTGAGTGAGGAGTTGCACCAAACTCTCAAGGAAATGGCCAAGGACAAGAGTCTAGGGCCTGATGGATGGCCTTTGGACATTTTCCTACACTTTTTTGAGTTGATGGGTCCCAAGTTGGTTGGAACGGCGCAAGCTTTTAGAATTTCTAGGCAAATTTCAGGTGCATTCAATTCTACTTTTTTAATATTAATTCCCAAAAAATATAAATCACTTTCATTTGATGAATTCAGACCCATTTCATTATGTAACTCTGTATATAAAATGATATCCAAATTGCTAGCCAATAGACTAAAAAAAATCTTGTCTCCTCATATCTCATTGGAGCAATTCAGCTTTTTTTCTAACAGAAAAATCCAGGATGTTGTCGATATTGCTCAAGAGTGCATCCACTCGATAAAATCTAGAAAATTAAAAGCATGTCTATTGAAAATTGACCTCATTCGAGCATATGATTGCTTGGATTGGGAATTTCTGATCATGTTATTATATAAAATCAACTTTGCACATATTAGGCATGTGAAATGGATTAAGGCATGCTTCTCCACTGCTTCAATGGTTGTCCTTATCAATGGTGAACCCACTTCATTCTTCAAGATACATAGGGGGCTTCATCAAGGTTGTGTGTTCTCCCTTACTCTTCATTCTTGTACTGTATGCATTCAATAGAGGTATAAAAGCCAAGATGGAGTCTGGTCTTATTATGGGTTGTAAGGCTGTCAACAATTGCACAATGTCCCATATATTATTCATGGATGACGTCCTTTGTGTGGGGATGGAAAACATAGAGGAATGGACATCATTCCACAAAGTATTTGATCAATTTGGAAAAGCCTTCGGTCTTCACATAAACAACAGCAAATCAGAGATAATTACAGATGAGGTTGACTCAGAACAGATCCAAAATATTGCAGCGTTATTTGGAGTGAGAATTTGCCCCCTATACATTGGCTTTAAGTATTTGGGATGCTATTTAAAAGCGGATAAGCACAAAAATCAGGATTGGGGTTGGTTACTTTCAAAATTTGAAAAGAAACTTCACTGCTGGGAACATAAGTGGCTTTCTCGTGGAGGTCGGGTTATAATGATTAAGGTTGTTCTACAAGGCATTCTTGTTGATTGGATGCACCTATTTCGTATCCCACATGCAATCATACACAAGATTGACACCCTCATCTCAAAATTTCTTTGGTATGGTTCCAGGAACACTAGCAAGATCCATCTTATGAGGCTATCTTAGGTATCTAAGCTAAGACATTAGGGTGGATGGGGCATATTGGATACTAGAAGGTTCAATCTAGATCTTTTGGCAACAAACTTATTGAGGGTTTTCAAGGAAGATGGTCTATGGCAGAAAATATGTTTTGGTAAATACATCTCTCAGAATGGCATGGAGGAATGGATTAGGGTAGGGGCTCCCTCGAAAGACTGTTCCTCTATAATATGGCGAAGTCTCAAGAAGGTGCTCCCATGGTTAAGATGTAACCTTCATTGGATAGTGGGGAATGGACAAAATATTTTTATTGGAAGGGATGCCATTAAGGGTGTATCTGGATGCCATATTCTCTTCGCTGCATTGGTTCTCTTCCTAAAATAGCAAGGGATTGATACTCTAGCTAGCCATGTGGATGAGGGACTATACCCCACTATCCACCCCAGTATGGTCCCATGCATGGCATCTTGGTATTCCCCATCTCTTTGAAGAGGAGTGGGAATGCTACCGGAACCTACTCTGCCAAGCGGGCATCACTCTGTCACAATGTAGGGATGTGCTTGTGTGGAATGGTCACATTGTGAAGGGGAGGGTTTGTGCCAAGGAAGTATATACACACATCTCTTCATTCATCAAGCCCCTTCCATATGCTGAGTGCAGTGACCATATGTGGTGTTGGTAAGTCCCTTTAAAATTAAAATTCTTTGTCTGGTTAACCATTCACAACTGCATTTTGACTTGGGATAGGCTAATCAAATTGGGATTTATCGAACCTGGAAGATGCATCCTTTGCGGATCGGATGAGGAAGACTGCTACCATCTTTTTGTGAAATGTCCTTTTGTCAGTGCTATTTGGGAGGAGGTTTCCCATCTCCTGGGAGTAAATGTCGCATGTGAAGTATTTTCTATTGCAGATTGTCTCATATCATAGGACCAGCATGCCAGGCCTTACAAGGCTATCCCATTTTATACATTTTGGGGGATTTAGCAAGCTTGAAACAACCTCATTTTCGAGGGTAAAGTCCCAGATAGCAAGATGGTGGCCTTCAAGATCATAGCATTCTTCAATGAAATTGGTCCATGACATCCCAGGGCTCCTTCTTAATTAGTCACATTGGTTGATTTGGATGGGATATTCCCCAAATGTTTCTTTGACGGTGCATCTACAAGGGGAAATTGTGGTTGTGGTGTATATCTTCTTATTGAGCCCTCTTCTCTATATCGTTTTTTCTGGTCTGGTGGGTTTGGAGACAGTTGCAGAGCAAAGACAATTGCTTTTTGGGGTGCTCTTCAATGTGTCTATTGGATTGACATTAAAAAAGTTGTGATCATCAGATCAAAAAAGCGCATGCAACAAAGAGTAAGAATAAGTGTCTTCCTAAATTTTAACACACCAATATTTATAAAACTTAAAGAACACACAACATGATTGGAATATGTATGCAATGATTACTAAATTTTAACACACCAGTGTTTATAGAGCTTAAAGAACACACAGCATGATTGGAATATGTATGCATTGATTTGATTGATAAAACTGAAAATGACATTTTAAATCATGCAACTAAGAGTAAGAATAAGTGTCTTCCTAAAATTTAACACACCAATGTTTATAGAGCTTAAAAAGCACACAACATGATTGGAATATGCATGCATTGATTATTAAATTTTAACACACCAGTGTTTATAGAGCTTAAAGAACACACAGCATGATTGGAATATGTATGCATTGATTTGATTGATAAAACTGAAAATGACATTTCCATTGGAATATGCATGCATTGATTATTAAATTTTAACACACTAGTGTTTATAGAGCTTAAAGAACACACAGCATGATTGGAATGATAAAACTGAAAATGAATTTGATTGATAAAACTGAAAATAACATTTCGATTGGAATATGCATGCATTGATTATTAAATTTTAACACACCAGTGTTTATAGAGCTTAAAGAACACACAGCATGGTTGGAATTATAAAACTGAAAATGAAATTTCGATTGATGAGCTTAAAGAACACACAGCATGATTGGAATGATAAAACTGAAAATGAATTTCGATTGATTTAAAAATTGATCTCGACGTCGAGATCTTTTAAGGTTTTAGAGATTGAACCCAACATGAATCGAACACGCAACCTTCTGATCTGGAGTCAGACACGCTACCATTGCACCACGGATCCTCCAACATCTTCGTTTAGTTTCAATATTTATGAATTTATGAGCGTATTTGAGTTTGACACATTGTATTGTTGTTAATAATGAAGATGGAGCCTGGTCCTCCTCGGTAAACTAAAAGCTCATACGATTTTTGTTAGAAATAAATTGGTGACTATTGCAAGCTATGTAGACCAAAATTTCTCCAAACTATGGTTTCAACAATCAATAACGCATATAATTGACAAAGAGTGTTATTACGAGTAAAATAATAAATATTTGTGAGTTACAAAAATGGAGATGCGGGGTATCGAACCCCGTGCCTCTCGCATGCAAAGCGAGCGCTCTACCGTTTGAGCTACATCCCCAACTGTTTCAGCTTTAACCTAATGCTATTTTCTAACTGTACTCCAGCCATGAACACAATGGAAAGACATGTAATGCAAATTCCTGGCTGAGTAGAAACGACAGGAATCATAACTTACAATAAAATGAATAACAAACAAGCAATTTTCTTATGAGGTGCATAAAGTGGGGATGATTTCATGAAAAACCATTTCAAAACATGTGAAGAAATGTGCTTCCCGGGGTATTGTATTGAAACCAATTCACTAGCGGCGGTGTATTATATTATAAGAGAGGATATGCATTTAAAAACCACTTTAAATCCTTGAAGAGGATCCTCGTAAACAGAAAAATGGATGACACAATTAATTAAGAGGAGATGCAGCTCACACGCATTGCCGTCGCTCTAATGAAATTATCTTTATGGAAAAAGAGGGTATAATGTGATTAATATAGGTTGATTAGAGTTACGTTTTCTTTTTACAATTAATGAAGAGTAGTTTTAATTTTATTGTTTTTGTTTTGGCTACTGCAGTAATTTTATAATTATATTAAATAAATATAAATATAAAAATATAAATTTATATTTATATACTATATTATTTGTTATTTGAGAATTTGTAAGTAAGAGCTATAGAGTTTGATATTTCCTATTTTTATTTTTTTACATTAAATTTAATGATATGAATGTCATTTTTTTGTTTTGTTAGGTCATAATTTCTCATAGACTTCAAATTTTTTTGTTAAAATGTAGATAGAAAATTTTTAAAAAATTTAGTTGTTGCAGTGTTTGAATAACTTTTTTAAAGTAGAAATAGATTCAGCTTCATAAAAAACCCTAAAATACAGAACCTCCACTCATCCAACTAAATTTTTCATTAATTTCTAAATAAAATTATAACATCTTTAAACCACTCTTTTTTAAGTCCATCCACAAGGAACCCTGGCCTAATAGAAAATAAAGGCACATATAAGAGTAGCAGTAACTTGGTTCAATTATACCCTCTTATGTTTCACCTGCAAAATTCATGTCATGTCACGGAAAAAATTATGAATAGCCATCCTTACGGTATCACAGGCAAGATCACAAAAGTTCTTCGGCGAAAATTTTGTGAATACGATGACATATTGGTATTTAAACTGTACATATTCATCTAGCGGGGATAGCTCAGTTGGGAGAGCGTCAGACTGAAGATCTGAAGGTCGCGTGTTCGATCCACGCTCACCGCATCGTGTACCTTGGTAAATGGTTGCGCCGATAGTAATTTCGTATCATACGATAAGAGAATCGTATCACAGTCCAGGTTTTATTAAAAAGGTTCCTTTATTTGTACAATGTCCTTAGATTTTTGAGATAATTCCTCTAGATAATGTATATGGTCCGTCCACTTGGCGATAATCCACTCTTAGATCTGTCACCGATCGACGACTCACCGAATCTGCAGTCAATGGGCCGTGTTCATTGTCCGGAGAGGTTAGAGAGCAACTAACCCACCCCTCTCTCGTTTTCTGGTCTCATTTGCGTGCCTATCAGTGTAGTTTCTTGCTCGCTGATACCAGTGAGGGTTTCATGCCTAAGAAGATGACCCATTCAAACCTATACCATGGTATTCCATGGTATGAGGTCCTTCAAGCGAAGCAGAATCTTCAAAGTTTTCTAGTAAGCTCTTTGAGACCATGTAGCCGAGGGTTTTTTCTATTTAGATTTAACCCCTCAGTTACGGTCGTTACAGTTGCAGGAGTGTACACTTTTCGACTCGTCTTCAACGGTTTATACCGCTAATCGAAACACTTACACATGTATCCCCTTCCACCTGGTCGACTAGGGTTTTGGTCGTTTCCATTCCATTATTTTCTTCTCCTAAGCTTACTGCTCATTATGGAGTTTTATGTTCTCAGGTTCATGTTCTTGGTGGGGTTTCTTCCTAGGGGAATTATATATATCAGGTGGGTGCTCTTTTTTTCTTACTGTTCGCCCGATATTTTTCTTTCAAACTTCATAATTTATACATAGGTTGGTGTTTTAATTCACTCTTGGCGTTGTGCTACAGGTAATCTCTTCAGGTTCAGGCCTCGTCCATTTTTGCTTGGATTGAATATCAGGAAAGTGACCAATGCCTTTACGTTTGGTTTCAAGTGTTGTCCAATTCCCATTTTCCAGTTTATGTAGAGAACCCTACATTTTTTGAAAAACCCTAACAGGTTTAGAGTAGTGTTATTTTATAAACTTTATAGGTCCATAATTTAAAATGGATAAGGGAAACAAAGAATTCTATTAACCCCTGTTGTAGAGTTGAATTTTATTATTAAGAGCGTCACTTTGTCTGGGCGGGGACCCATGCATGCATATTTATGTGTTTAATGTATTGAGTTATGAATATGTTATTTAACTTGTTTTGTTCTAAAACAGGCTTTGTGTCCCAATTCTACAATTGTGTCATAATTATTTTATTTAATCGTCTCAGCACTCGTACGCCTATTTCTTTTAGTTTAATTAGATATATTGCAACATATATATATTCGGTCCCTTAAAATTATTTGAACTTCATATTTGATATATTTTGTCACTTTCTTTATCACAATATGTCTAGTTTTGTTTACTTCCTTACAAAGTTTACATGGCCTCTAATTTCACTGGTTAAGAGTAGTCTTTATTTCTTACAATTATAAACTCTATCTATGGAAACTCCTATAAATCTTTTGTAACACCTTCGGTTAACATTAGTAGTTGTTGGTAATTTATGTTTATATTTTTACCATAGGTAAACTTGACAATTGGAAAAACTTACTTATATAAATTCTAGAAAATACATATGATCAGCTGAATGTACTTATATATCTTTTCGAATAAGAAAAATGAAATAAGAATATTTTTCACAAGGATGGAATTTTCAAAGGAGCTGATGCAAGAAACTTAACTTCCAAGCAATTATGACAGTTGTGAGTTTGGTCCTCATTTTGGAGATAAAAATCTCAGTGAATGGAAAGGAGTTTTTTCTTGGTTCTTTTCTTCTGATCTTAAAGAGAAAGGAAAAAGGAAATTGGAGAAGACTCAGATGGGACAAGAGAGTAGCTTGGAGCTACTCTAGGTGTATAAACCTTGACCTAGCTTGAACCAGTGGAGTTATTCACCTTATAGACAAAACTATAGAGCTTTCAGATTGGACTAGGGTGGTTTTCATATTTGAATGCTTGACTCAAGAAAATATGTCACGGAATTGTGGAAGTTTAGGGGCTTGGGGGGAGACTCAAACGTAATTAACGGTCTCATTGGTAAGGAGGAGAGCATATCCTGGTAGAGCTCCCTAACTGCACAGGAATTGGTAATAGATAAGTACATTATTTCACTGTTGTTATTCAAATGAATTCCTACATGTGTGAATTTTAAACTATGAATGGTAAATTAGTGTGATTAATCTTTACATATTCATGTTGGAAAGATTTCAGTGTTTGTTGTGCTTTCCCTTGTAATTAATCACTTAGAAATAGATACTCTCGTTGTTGAGTAGACAGAGTAAACCTTAAGAAAAATCAAACAAAGGAACTATGACTAAAGGGATTAATATTAGTCTACTCTAGGAGGGAATCAGAGTAGAGAAATCCACTATCTAAATTATGGCACCCTCGTGGGCCAGGAGGTGGTCCTAGAAGGACCTCGACCTACAATCCAAGCCAACAGAAAAGATAATTAGTCATATGCAAATTAAATGATGTAGAAACAATTGATATCATTCACTATGGTAAATCACCGAAAGGAACTGAAGGTATAGAAAATGGAAGTATACATGTCTACGAAAAATAAAAACAATAATAACTAATAAATTCCTGAAGCAATAATACAGTGAAAATTAGAAAAATTCATTAACAGAACAATGCTAATATAGCAAGCTTTTTCACACTTTATAGGAGTCATAAATGTTGGTCTCAAAAATTGCCCAAACAAAGAACCCATAAGTATACTAACAACAGTCTTAACGTCGTTCATAAAGCAATACTTTACAGTATGAAACACCTTGTCTTAGTACAAGATTTTACATAATGAAAACAAACTCCATAATAATCAAGAAAATCTCAGAGCAAAGGGCTCAAACTTCATATTTAGACTAGAACTCAATACACCCTGAAACAATACAGATATGGCAAAGGAGTCATGATAAGTAAACACTAAACCCCTATTATGGCCCTCGGTTGAGCCACCACCCGAATTTGGGTTGGGAATCGTGAAGGTAAACCCAGCAAAGACTTGCATAGACTGCCATAACGTGCCATGTTGAGCCAAAGTTAAAGAGAACCTCACCAAAAGTGGTACCTAGTTATTAGTCTCAAGAATCAAGTTCGTAATTGGTCTCAATGCACAGTGATAAAGCCAAGAGAATACCTGCAACATAAAGGAATAACCCATGTTAACTTAAATTTTGACTTATCTGTTTTAAAAAAGAAAAACCCAAGCAAGGGTAGGGTAGCATCGAGCATACCTGTATGAGGGGTCGCGATGAATTAAACATGAGCCAGGGTTTGTAGACACCAGACCAGTTGTTAGTGGACAAAACGAAACCAAAATGTGTTGCATAAATTAGCAAGTGGTATCCACATTTTACCTGCCAGGTTAAAGCAAAAAACCGACAAGATACTCAATCTCCTTGGAACCCTTCTTTTCAAGCATACCTGTGTAAACCAACCAGAAGTTAGCTACATAACCAATAAAAAATTTCGAGAAAGAATTCAATACCTCACAGACATAATCATAATACCTGAAAGACTCTAGAACCTGACCCTCATCTCAGTAGAGCTTCACAACTAGGGAAAGGCAAAAGAATGTCAAACAAACCACCGACGCAAGGGAATCACTTACTATACTCCATGAGGTTAACGTTGGATCGTCTGATCACACCTTAGATATCCAATGGTCAGATTACCTCCAATTGTCTAAGCAAAAATGCAACCTAGAATGTTAGGCAAGCAACTACCAAGGAATGTGTTCTCATTTTGATGAACAGTGGTACCGTGTGGTGGGATTTTAATATTCCTACGTGAACCTTACAATTATTAAAATGTTAATAAAAATTCGAACAACATTACAACCCATAACATGTAAAATAATATGTTGGGTAAGTGACAGCTTCAAACAAATAATAGGAATACCTTATTGTATATTTGACTGGTGAATGGTTGCATCAATGCCTTTTTTTAATCATTGTATGTATGTCATAGTAGTCAAGTGAATTTTTTTATTCATTTTACATATGTTATATTATTTTACTAATTATCTCCTTAGGTCATGGACGGACATATGTTTGTTACAATTGGTATCAAACCTGGTTACAAGCTGAGCCCTGTATGGGCACAAGAGAGAATAAAAAAAAGAAAATTGTTGTATGATTCAAAGTGTAAGAAAGGTGTTATGTGAAGAGGAGTATAAGATACACCATCTGGATGATTGAGGGACGAATTTGAGTTAGGACTCCATATAGGAACCAACCCAGAAATGTGGGCTCAACTGGGAGAAAACACACAGAATACAAATGAATTATTGTTGGAAAGAGTCCAACAATTACAGGCAGTAATGACTAATCTCTGGGCTGACAATGAAAGGTTGAGGTTAGAGCAGGAAAGAATTATAAAAAGTATGTCAAATAGACAAAAACAAAGGAATCTAAACCCAAACGCAAAGAATGGAAATATAGCAGAGATGAATCCCCAAGGGAAGGGACATCCTGAATTCGAAGGAAATCAAATGAATAATGAAGAGGAACCTGAAAATGTGTCTCCTAGTAAAACTAAGAAACAAAAAATCGAACTACATGGGGAGTTTAAGAAAATTAAACCCCCAACATTCAATGGAAAGGTAGAGGAAGTTGTCGCAGCATGGTTGATCAATATGAATAAGTATTTTCAGATATATGAATATGATGACAACTTGAAGGCTCGACCATAAATATATCAATTGCAGAACAAAGAAACCTTGTGGTGGGAGGAGGTGAAAGTGATTTGACAGATAGATGAGAAAGAAGTAACGTGGGACAAATTCCAAAAACACTTTAAAGACAAATATTTGACAAAAATATTTTATGACAAAAAGCAAAGGAATTCCATGATCTTAAGTTGGGTCAGCAGACCATGGATGAATTTATAACTTTATTCACCTCAATGTTGAGATATGTGCCTTATATCCGAGAAGAGAAAGATAAGGTACAATGCTTTATTAGTAGTTTATCGGAGTGCATGAAGGAGAGGTTGGAATTTGATAACCCAAAAACAATGGATGCCCCTACTCGGAAGGCTCGGATTTGCTATCAACAAATGAAACTGAAAAGGGAGAACAACAAAGGATGGTTGCATAAAAAGGGACAAAAAACTATACAGAATATGAAAGGCACTAAATTTGTTGGCAGCAGGAACTCCGTAAAGAGACCCTTTAACAGACCCTTGGGAAAGAATCAACAAAAAAATGGAACTCCTAATGAGACCAGAAAAACATAAGCATCCAGTAAACCAGATCCAAATTAAGTTCTGAAACCCCCTTTGTAGTGTTAGGGTTGTGGAGAACCTCATTATTATAAAATTATCCTCATCGAGGTAGAACGAAGAAAACTACGAATATTAAATAAGCCTCTATAGTTGGAGAGGTGGCAAGAAACATTCCACGAATTAATGCAGCACTGGAAAATCACTAAGACGAATATCAACCAACAATGGTTGAATTCGAAGGTAAATTAGCCAACTGCTATGTTTTCTTTTTTAATAGATCCTGGTGCAAGTTTAAATTACATTAATCCAAAGGTAGTTGAATCATGCCATTTGCAAAGTGTCAACTTTAATAACACTTGGCTAGTACAATTGGCTACTCGAACAAAATGAAGTGTGACTTCCAAGGTGGAAGATTGTGTCGTAGAAATAGGTGGTGAGCAGATTAAGGAAGCTTTAAATATGTTTCCATTGGGATCTTATGAGGTATTAATTGACATGGATTGGTTAGAAAAGCATTTTTCTGTGGTAAACTATAGAGAGAATACCATCTGTTTCCTTACAAAAGAAGGAAGTACAAAGGAAATTCAGGGAATTAAAAAAGGAATTAATCTACATCCAATCACAGTTAACCAATTAGGTAAATGCATGAGGAAAGGTTGTCAAATCTATGTTGTGCAAGTTGAATACACCAATTCTAAAGACAAGCTTTCTTCTTTGGAAAACATACCGATGGTGTGGGAATTTAGTGATGTGTTTCTGGAGGAAATTCTGGGACTGCCATCAAAACAGGTTATTGATTTCACAATCGAATTATTTCTGGGAGACTCCCATGTCAAAAACCCCTTATCGTATGATTATTCTAGAGCTGACAAAATTGAAGTTACAACTGCAAGAACTACTTTAAAAAGGATACATACACCCAAGTGTATCACCATGGGGTGCCCCAATATTGTTTGTGAGGAAGAAGGATGACACATTATGGTTATGTATTGATTATAGACAACCAAACAAATTAACCATTAAAAATAAATACCCATTGCCCCGGATTGATGATCTATTCGATCAGGGGAAGGGAGCAAAGTCATTTTCGAAAATAGATTTGCAGTCAGGCTATCATCAAATAAATATAGAGGAAGAAGATATCAGCAAAACAACATTTAGAACCCATTATGGCCATTACGGGTTTATTGTGTTTCCTTTTGGCCTAACTAATTCCTCTGCAACATTTATGAGTTTGATGAATGGTATCTTCCATCCATACTTAGATACATTTGTTTTAGTCTTTATAAACGATATTTTGATTTACTCAAAAAGTGTTGAAGAACACAAAGCGAACCTCTGAATAGTGTTGCAAATATTGAGGGAAAATCAACTTTATGCTAAATTTAGCAAGTGTGACTTTTATAAGGACTAGATTCAATATCTGCTGCATGTGATTTCTTCCAAGGGTCTAGCTGTGGACCTCAAGAAAATCAAAACTATCATGGAATGGTCAGTACCTAGAAATGTGGAAGACATCAAGTCATTTATGGGCTTAGTTGGGTACTATCATCGTTTTATAGGGGGGTTTTCATGAATTTATTATCCTATCACCTCCCTACATAAGAAGGGAAGAAAATTCAAATGGACTACAGAGTCCCAACATAGTTTTGAAGAATTAAAGCACAGGTTAACTTCAGAACTGAATCTGAAAATTGTTGAACGAAGAAAATAATTGGTAGTTTGTATAGACGTTTGCCAGGAGAGTGTTGGGGGAGTTAGAATGCAATATGATAGAGTTGTGGCTTATGAATCTCACAAAGTGAAGGAGCATGAGCAATGATACTCTGCCTATGATTTAGAGTTAACTGTGGTGGTGCATGCTTTCAAAATGTGGCGACATTACTTGTTGGGAAAGAAATTTCTACTTATGACAGATCATAATAACCTAGCCAATTTATTTAGACAACCTAATTAAATGCCCGACAAGGAATATGGACTGTCTTTTTAATTGAATTTGATTTTGACATAAAACATTTAAAAGGCAAGGAAGATCGAGTAGCGGATGCAATGAGTAGAAGGTTGCAATGTATTTATGAGATAAAGTATAGCCAAGTGGACCCTAAGTTTTCAGGAAAATAAAAAATAAAAAATTAAGGAGGCAGCAAATCGAGACCCATAATATAAATTCTTATGGTAGTAGAACAAGCAAGACCAGGGTGTTGGGTATCAGACTGACTTTGGTAATTAACAATGAAAAGTTGTTGACATTTAAAGGAAGAACCTATGTACCAAACCAATTAACAACTAAGCGATTATTGTTAGATGAATTCCACTGGAACCCTTATATCGCACATCCTGGATATCAAAAATTATTTTATGTTGTTAAGAGAAATTATTTATGGCCAAGAATGTAGAAGGATATTGGAGAATATCTAGCTAAATGTTTAGAGTGTCAACATATGAAAGCAGAACACCATCACCCATCTAGTCTACTTCACCCTTACCCATACCCGAATGGAAGTGGGAAACGATCACAATGGACTTTGTAACAGGACTACCAAAGACTCAAAAACACAATGACTCAATTATGGTGGTAGTAGACAAATCGAGCAAAGTAGCTCACTTCATCCCTTTTAAATCTATGTACAATGTTGTACAAATTGCAAATATTTTATGAAGGAAATATTCTGGCTCGATGAAATACCTAAGGCTATAGTATCTGACAGGGATGCAAAATTTGCATCCGCCTTTTGGAAAGACCTTTTCTTAGGGTTAGGTAGTCAATTCAATTCAATACAACTTATCACCCACAAACAGATGGGAAAATAGAGTAAGTAAATCAAGTGTTAGAAGACATGTTGTGTATGTATGTAATGCAATAGCTAGGTAAATGGGAAGAGTACCTCCATTTAATGGAATTCACATATAACAATAATTACTATGAATCATTGAAAATGAGTCCTTTTGAAGTGTTATATGGAAGGAGGTGTAAAACTCCGATTAATTGGAATAGCCTAGAAAATAGACTCGTGTTTGGGCTAGACATGTTAATAGAAATGGAACAAGTTGTGAGGAAGGTAAAGCGGAATTTGAGAGCAACACAAGACAGAAAAAAGTATATGTTGATAGGAAACGAACATTCAAGTAATTTCAGATAGGAGATCATGTTTACGTAAGGGTCAAGCCCAAAAGAAGTACTTTGAGATGGACTGGATGCACCAAGTTAAACCCTCAATAGGACCTTTCCAAATCCTAGGAAGAGTAGGACATGTACCATATAGGCTCGCATTACCAAGTTATATGCGGGTGCATAACATATTTCGCATCTCCTTATATGTATATGTATATATATATATATCTATGATCCCAACCATATTATAAATTGGCAGGAAGTGCAGGTAAATTTATGTTAGTTGTTATATTACACATGTTAATCTGGAAATCAATATTACTTAAAAAATAAAAATAAGATTGTGTCATACTGGAATGCAGGTAGAAGCTTTGTGTATCCTAGATTGGAAAGAAGTAACGTTGTAGAAGCAAGCTATCATCAAAGTTAAAGTGCAGTGGCGACAATTTAACTGGGAGGAGGCTACTTGGGAAGATGAAAGTGTGACACAACAAGCATATACGCATCTGTTTCAAGGATGGGAATAAACATCGGGGGCATTGTTTCGAACCAGGAGGGGAAGATGTGACACCTCCAGTTAACATTAGCATTTGTTGGTAATTTCTGTTTATATTTTTACCATAGGTAAACTTGACAATTGGAAAAACTTATTTATATAAATTTTGGAAAACACATATAATAACGTGAATGTTCTTATATTTCTTTTTGAATAAGAAAAATGAAATAAGAATATTTTTCACAAGGATGGAACTCTCGAAGGGGATCATGTTTGGAAAGAAACATAACTTCCAAGAAGTTATGACAGTTATGATTCTGGTACTCATTTTGGAGATAAAAATCTTGGTGAATGGAAAGGAGTTTGTTCTTGGTTCTTTTCTTTTGATCTGAAAGAGGAAGGAAAAAGGAAATCAGAGAAGACTCAGATGGGACAAGAAAGTAGCCTAGACGTAATTGCCAGTCTCGTTGCTAGGGAGGAGAGCATATCCTGGTAGAGTTACCTGACTGCATAGGCATTGGTAACAGATAAGTACATCCTTTCATTGTTTTTATTCAAATGAATTCTTACATGTGTGAATTCTGAACTATGAATGGTAAACTAGCGTGATTAATCTTTACATATTCATGTTGGAAAGAGTTCAATGTTTGCTGTGTTTTCATTTGTAATTAATCACTCAGAAATAGATACTCTCGTTGTTGGATAGACAGAGTAAACCTTAATAAAAATCAAACAAAGGAACTATGGCTAAAGGGATCAACATAGTTAAATTGGGATAGGGTTAGTCCACTCCATGAGGAAACCAGAGTAGAGAAGTCCACTATCTAAATTATGGCACCCTTGTGGGCCAAGAGGTGGTCCTGGAAGGACCTCGACCTACAACCTAAGTTAGCAGACAAGATAACCAATCATATGCAAATTAAATGTTGTAGGAACAAAGTAGACAATTCTACATACACGGCAAAATAATTGCTATCATTCATTGTGGTATATCACTGAAAGGTGTTGAAAATGGCAACAAGAAATGCTAAAAATAGCACTGCTATAAATAGCAGTTTGGGTACCAGTGCTGGATTGGGCAACAAGGAATGAAAAATGGAAGTGCTAAAAATAGAATTGTTATTTTTAGCAGTTTAGAATGGATTCCTATTTTAGTCAGTCCCTAGACTAAAAATAGGAAGTAAAATTCAAATTTGAACTTAACAGTCATTTGAAAATAAATTAATTAATTCTCCATGAGTTAATTAGTTGTGAAAATTCAAACATGAAGTCTATGTGAGGACATGCAATAGTTTCTCTATTAATTGACGAATTTATCCATCAGTAAAAGAGAGAAGGATGAGTCCTATATTGAGTAGTAATTAGTTGGCTTAGTTAACTGAGTCAAGTCCAGTTATATTTGTTTTAAATAGTTTGTTTAAATTAAGTAAGTTTAGTTAGTTAATTCATGCTTGCATATAGCTGCTGCACTTCAGATAACTAAATATTGTCTCATGTATAACTCATGCATTTTAGTTTAGACAGAGACGCAGTTGAGATTAGGGAAGGGACAATGTACTATCACTTGGATGAATATTTTTCCTATAAAAGAAGCTCATCCATGATGAGGATTTATCCCCTTCAGGACTGCGTAGTTGGATCAGAGGTTAGTGAGTGTGTGAAGAGGCCAATTCACACAAGTGGTTGCACTGGACCCCAATTAGAATAGTGCAAAGAAATAGGAAGCTTGGAGGGCAGACCAAAGGTTAGATAGAGGCCTTTGACTATCTATGAGCATCAAAGGTATTGCAGAGAGAGCAGGATAGCTTTTGAGCTAATTCTTTTTGTAATATTGGCTATATTTCCACTTGTATGATAATACAAAGTTGGGGTTTTAGGCTGAGGTTTTCCCGTGGTTATGTCTTCTGCGTTATGTGTGATTGATTCCTTCTTATCATTTATATGTGTTCTTATTGATGTTGCTCATGTTCGATTAAGCTTCCGCTAAATTGGTTGTAGAAGTAGATCAAGTATTTTGCTTTAGTCTATTGCATTATCAGGTGACCTACAGGTGGGAATTTCTACATGGTATCAGAGCACACGTGATCAAGGAAAAATAGTATACAAGAAGGGAGAAGTTGAAGTTTGTGATTCCTGAATATAGAAATCGAGTTCTTATCACATTTCTATTTCACCTATGGTGTTCAATGGTTTGAGACTCGAATATGCCATCGATGGCAGTTCAAATTATATAGCCTGGAAGGATTGCATGGAAGCAGTACTAGAGGATAACAGTTGTTTGGTCTAAAATGCAGATGCAAATTAGAGTTCAATTAATGTCAACCCGGGAAGGTAAACTTAGAAGTACCACCTATAGGTCTAGAAAGATTTCTAATTTGTCTGAGATCTATTGGTTCTCTTACAAGAACACGTTCAACAAGATCTCTTCCAATAACTAAACAAACTAGAGAGATTCCTAATTTGTCGGAGATCTTATGGTTCTCTTACACGAACACAAGAATTTTAATATTTCTTCCAACAACTAAACAAACTAGTGAGATTCCTAATTTTTCGGAGGTTTTAAGGTTCCCTTACAAGAACACATGCATTTTAAGGTCTCTTCCAACAATTAGAATATCTAACAAGAACTTAAAATTTGAAATGAAATAAAAAAATAAATTAAATTATACCTAAAATAAGCATGCAAGTGAGGCCATGGGGGCCCTCCATAACTCCACAAGCACACCACTTCAAAGGAGACTCAAATGTAGAAGTAACAAAATCAAAGTATGATTCTTTATTTCAAAATCTCCATCATGATATACAAACCAACTCTAAGATTACAAATGGAACTCTAAAATTACAAATGGAGGAGATTGTACTCCAATTTATACAATGGGATGGGATAACAAACTCATAATGATGATCCACTAATCTCCCTTTAGTTCCATACATCTCTCAACCATCTAGACACATAACCCCCTTTTGTCCTTTATCTTCTCCATGAGGCGTATCTTATCAAATTCGAATTTGATCATTCAAGGCCACATAAAGGTGTCTTGGAAGATTCCTTTGTACCTACACATGTCACAAAAACAATCCATTTTCCATATACAAAGTAAAATATATTATTTTCTAATATTTAATCAAGAATTTCTCTTAAAAATGCTTAAAAGTAAATAATATTTGGAAGATATAAATGAGACCCAAACAATAGGGAAAATGAAGTGACATGGTAGTGAATAATGGTGATATAATGGAAGCATAAGTGAAAAATTTATGGTAGTGAGTGTATTTGTATGACATTTTGAAGCCCAACATACCCCCCAATTGAAGCTCTTGCATGTCCTCATGCAAGCTACTACAATGACTTATTTGATGTGATTCTTAGATGAGATTCGTTTTACAAGATGTTTTGTTCTTGTGTAACAACCATCTTTCAATCATGGACTTCATTTTAACTTTGCACATCTTTTGATAACTTTTATTTTTGCAAAGTATTTGCATCTTTGAATGATTGGTTCTTGTGTTACAATCATTATTTACTTTGTTACGATCAATCTTTTTTAAGAAGTCATTTAATATGCTCATCATTTTATAGTAGTTTTTATTGTGGGAAGACTATGTGGGTTAAGATGTAATATGAATGAGAGAAAGAAATGAAGTGTGCAATTCCCACACCCCCCCCCAAAACTGATGGTTTTTGGCAATTTTTAATGAGAAAGGGAATAGTGAAATAGTGGAATAATTTCCAAATATCATCATTTTAGCATATAAAAAGAATTTCAAGATTAAAGGTTAGAAAACATCATATCTTACTTACCTAAAGAAGTGGATGAATCATGCATGTTCAGCTGCTGCAATTCCGATCTAAAGCTTCTTCTGCAAGCTATGGATCTGTATTGTTGTATCTGCTGCTGGACCTTCTGCTGGATAGTCTGATGAATCTGACGAGTCTACTGAATATGGCTGAAAATGTATAAGGCTTGGAAGGTATACAAAATATAGAAGTTACATCCCCCCCAAGCCTTATTTATTGACTTGTCCTCAAGTCATGACAAATTGAAAAACAATGAAAGGAAATCTACTTCATCTGTTACAAAATATGGATCTTCAAGTCTTCAACGCTCGATGGCACAAATCTTACTATGTGAATAATGTTACGACATCGAACATAGCAATAAATTGTTGACTTAGTGGCCATTAATGAATGCCACTAGCCAACACAAGAGCTCCCACCATTGATTCCAATGGGAGTCAAGATGCCTAACACATCTTTGTAGGTATGAATAAATTTGTTGTGGTCGAGTCACCTACAAGATCCAACGAACAAGGGATATTAATGTACTTCCATTTTTCATTGGCAAGAGTACTTTCCATTAAGACATGCAAGCCTCTAGGTGTTTTTATAAAGATAATTAGACTCTAGGACTTTGACTCAATGATATACATAGAAGCAGGGTATTATTGGCAGAAATGAAAGGGAATGGTAATGACAAGGAAAATGACAATACGCTTGTAAGGAATGGATGAAAGGAAATGCATGGTGTATGAATAAGAACTCTTGCTGCGAAAAACGGATATGGAAATGTCATGCTGTATGGATTTACAATTGGTGGAATTCAAAATCTTTTTCAAAAAGGGACGTGCAAGGTAGTGGTTGTCGAGATGGATTTGTCTTTAGAATTTTTCATGAATTTAGTCTTTGGAAGACCAATTGTCATCACAATGTAATCTCCTTAATGATTACTTGATTGTCCTATAACCTGTAAAAAAAATTGGTAGAAATAAAACATAAGTGTGTTCAAGAAGAAATGTGCATTTCCTTCATGATTCTTACGCAAAAATTTCGTACCAAATAAAATAGATTTAAGAAAAATCAAAGTGTTGAAATTAACCCAATTCATGATATTAGTATGTTAACGACCATAACCATCAAAAGTAATACTCCCTATTTGTGTTAGATAACTCATGAAATGTGCTCAACAAAAAGCTTGGCATTAGAAAAATCTATTGTGTTCTGCATATTAGTATGTCACGCAAAAGCATTCAACAGAAAGATGTTATGAATTTAATGCCAACTTGAAGCTATCGAAACAATATATTCACCATCTATAGAATCCTCCAAGTGTTTAATAAATCGATTTTCGAAATTTGTTTTCAAGTATTTCATTATTTATTTTCAAACCTGCGTGAATTTTGTGGAAAGTGATTTTTTTAATTTTGCACCTATACCAACCAGTTTCTGTAATTCTCATGATTCTCTCAATTTGCATACCACCAAAGTTTTGTTTTATGCCAATATTCACCTTTTAAATCCTTCAAACAATAACTGTCACAAAAAACATAACAATTTTTTTATTTGTATTTTTATTTTTAAAAAATGATAACAATCATAACATAACAATAACAATCATAACCTAACATTATAAAACAATATATTAATACAATCATATATATATTTTTTTTCCCCTAGGAAAAAATCGTAATTTTATTCATGTTGATAAAATTACATTTTGTAGATGCATGATGCATATTCAGATAGCTGTTCCTGTAAAGCCAGGCAGCGAACAGAGTAAAGAGAATCACAAAATTGCAAATAATTGTTCCTGTTGTGACAGGAAACTAACAGATAGAGAAAAAGAAAAAGAATTCCAGCTAGATTAAAATTTTCTGCCCTTCTTCTTCTCCACCCGTCGCCAACCACCAGTGTCGGGAGTGGGTGTGATGATGGCAAGCTGGTTTTCCATGGTGATTAGTTGGTGTTCTTTGTCAGATTCGGAGCCCTCTGATCCATGTGTTCTTTTGATGCCGCTGATTTCCATTTGTGGCTCTCGTTGCAGATCCGAAATGTGAGTCCCTGAATGTGTAGCTGGAGCATTCTCCTCCTGTGTAAATGTCTGTTTCATTAGAGTATCGGGTTCTGGTTGATTCTCTGTGGGCTCCACGTATGTGTCTTCTTCTTCTACTGGTTCAGTGTGCTGCCAGCCTTTGGGCTTTTTTTGCTGATTCTTGGTTCTCCTGGTGTCCTTTCGAGCAAGAGGGCAGTCATATTGAAGGTGCCCTGTTTGCATACATCCCCTGCATCGGAACGCTGTGTTCTCATAGTCGAGCTGTTGTATCCATTGAGAGTTATTAAAGTTCAACGTGATGTGGTCGGGGAGCCCTTGACTCAGGTCCACTTCTACACATATTCTGGCAAAAGTAAATATTCCTCTGATAACTCTGTCTTCATCTGTTTTTAGGAATTTCCCCAGGGAATCCCCAATGGCAGCTAATACTTTGTGATGCCAAAAGTGTAAGGGGAGACCATGAAGCCTCACCCATACAGGCATCGTTGAAACCTTCATTGTATTAGCGTCAAAGTCAGGGAACCAGGGGGTAAGGAAGAGGCCAGCACTATCCCAGAACCAAGGCCCCTGATTGATGATGCTGTCTTGTTATTGTTCTGAGGTGAATCTGACTATGAAGTAACCTTTAGGACAAAGGTATATTTCACAGCTTGATGTCCATGTTGTATAGATCCGTTGGTGCAAGGCATCTGATTTTGTCCAGAAGCCATTAAATCTGCAAATAACTGCACATTTACATAAATCAGAATGCAAACTAGTTACCTCTGGCATAGCGACTTGTAGCGTTGGTGATTCTGGCTTTTGTTCAACAATGTAGGGTCCAGGGGCCTCTGATGGTGGTGCTTCAGTGTTTTTCATTTTTTCTTTTCCTTTCACAGCATCCCGAAAGGAACCTGTATTTTTAGAGCTGGTTCCAGTGCTCCCGCCACGCAGTCGAAGGTTTAAGATAATAGTTGAATCTTTAGTGATGCCATATTGCAAGAGAGTTTGTTTGTCCTGCCAACTGTATCCTGCATATATAAGATTTTGGTGCTGAATTGGGGTTCCAAGATAACTCTGGATTTCCTTTTTTAAACCCTGTAGGCTCATTCTCTGACTGATCCGCATGCATTGGTGTTTACCCTCTATTGATTTTATGAAGATTTGGACCAGATCGACCTCTGTGCTGAGTGGATCGGGCTTGTGGGGTTCTCGTTTTGCTGGATCGAGCCAAACGGGAGGAAGTGGCAGCGTATTTTGTTCTACCCTCATCACCGCGACCATTTCCAGCCTGCCCTTAACTTTTTGCCTGAGTATAACAGGGTGTATTTGTTGATCTGGTCGTTGACGAGTTATTCCGGCCTCTGCACATTTGATTTTACCCTGCGTCCGATGCCCCCAAGCTTGGACCTCGAGTAAATCGTTTAGGGGCTGCCAGGAAACGATGGATCGTGCCCATAGCTTGCCAAGAGGGGGCCGAGGGGTGGGCTGCCGGCTCTTTTCTCCTTCAGCGCAGGCAATACTTCCTGGCCATGGCATAATCTCCGCCGGGGAGATCGCATCTGCCCATCGTTTGGCTCCAAGGCCGGCACCAGTGCTCGCAGATCGAAGATCCCCGCTTCCATAATCCCTTAGCTGACCGGGTGGGTACAGAGGAGACGTCAGACGCACCTTTACCCGCCATGCGCAGACATCTCTGCCTTGTCGGACTGGTTCACCCTCACATGGTTGTTCAGATACCCAGATCTGTGTATGATCAGGTTGTATTGAAGCGAAGCTCCCAGGGTTTTGAGGAGGATAACCCAGATCCACCATAAAAATGTCGGCCTGCTCCAAGAGGGAAGATAAATCCTTCTGTTGTTGAAATCTCTGATCCGAGCCCTGTATAACCTTTCCAGCAGTGAAAACGGGAGAAAAACAAACCGATGGATCGAAGTTTGAGTTCCCAGCAACCAGACGCCAAGCAGATCCGGGGCCTGGCTGATCTCTGGGGACGACGGCGGCATAGCTTATTCGTTCTGGAACCCTAGGTGATCGAAGACTCGCCATCGCTCCGCCTCAGGTTTTATACAATCATATATTATAACATAACAACTTACAATTAAAAATACATAACAAACATAATAACAATTATATACAACAAATTACATAACAAATAACAAATTACAACTATAACAATTAATACAATTATATTAATATATTAATATACAATCATAACAAACATTAACTATATTTAGAACTAAAAATATATAATTAAATACAAAAGTAAATGCAAATCAAATCAAATCAAAAGAAAAGCAAAACAAATGCAAAAGAAAATGCAAAACATGGAATTGAAGGCACATGGAATACATCGACTTTTGCAACAAGAGCGCGTTCCTGGTTAGGGATTTGGTGCAATCCCTAAAATCCCCCATCTCCCCAAGGTCTAGACAGGAACTTCACGTGAAACCTGATCTGGTAGGTGCAAAGAATCCCGTTGGAGGTGCTACGAGCAAGCATCACGACAAACATTCGCATTCAGCCAAAAATGGCAGTCCCAAAAAGAGTGGATGTGGTGGAAAAGGAACTTGGGGAGGATTATTTGACACTGATGGGGATTTACATGTTCACTTGAGCCATAAAACATACTGCTCCAAGGTTGTGAGCTGAAAAATACTTCTTGGGCTGTTGGTGTCGTAGTTTATGCTGGTCAAAAGATCAAAGCCATGTTGAATAGCTTAGGTGCACCATCAAAATGTACCAAATTGGAATCCCATATGAACATGGAGACATTGTTTTTGTCCTTGTTTCTCATTATCACGTGTTCAATTGTTGGAGTAGGCATGAGTTTTTGGTTGCATCGCCATAAGGATGAGATTTTGTTATGCATTACCAAAAGACGCAATAGTTTTGACACATCGTTTTGAATCATGTTTTTTGATCAAACCAAAATAAATCAGGGAAAACGAACACATGGGTTTTTTTCAAAACGAAATGGATTTCATAACCCAGAAATTGTTTCCTTGGATTCCTAACGGTTTGAGAGGAAATTTAGGTTTTTTGGGACCTTGTTTTAGTATTTGCGTGAAAAAAACGGATTATTTTTTATTTTTTAAATTAAATCCATAGACTTTTATGGATTTTGCTGGTAGTGAAGGTTGTGGCTTGTTGAATGAGGATGAAGATACTGCTCAGATAAAAGGGTGTGGGCACAATTACTGTGTATCATGCATCCTTCGATGGGCTTCTTGCATGGACAATCCTTGGTGTCATCAATGCAAGCACCGTTTCTCCTTGCTATATGTGTACATAGCACTAGATGGGAGCATGCACGATTACATGCTTTAGGAAAGCATATGCCTACTGTTGTGGGCATCATGGTTTGAGCTTTTCCACCCTAGGAGGCATATGATGAACAAGATGATTACCCATACGAAGATGAGATTGACGAGGAATATTCTTGGAGTGCAGTGAGAGATCTGGTGACAGTCACTAAAAATAAAGAACAAATTTCTACAATAGAAGATTTATTATGACTCAAACTATGGGTAGTAGATCTGCAATTGAATTTCCAACAAGAATTTTTATTATTTTTTAAAATAATTCAATAGATTTTCTGATCTTCCTGATTGCTTGTAGCGCAGAAGAGAGCATACTAATTTCTTGAATTAATTTTATTTCTGCAGGTTAGCATGGATAGATAATAAACACAATTAAGATATGTAATCAAACTTCACATTATCTACACTCGTTCTGCAATGTCGCGGGGGCATTTAGACTTTCGGAAGACAAAGCTTTCCGATAATCAAGCTCCTAGCTTACCCATGATACAGAAACAAGATATAGAAATGCGATGATGTAGTGCTTACCGTGCCACTGAATTTATTCATTTATTCATGATGATTTATTATTATTTTTTATTTTTGAAAAGAAGACTAACAACTTCTAATGAGAATGACTTCTAATGAGATCTCATTTTTATTTTTCTAATCTATTCTACCTATCTTGCTTGAAAGATTTATTTATTTCCTAGGTAAAAGAATGCTTCCAGTGAAGCCACCTATGGACTAAGAATTTGAAAATGCTCACATCAAGATTTAAAATTTTTACCTTATGATTTGCAAGTATGTGAGTAACTTGTCTTAGAGTTGGCTCAAGGTTATTGTCCTTGCTCTCCAAGAAGTACCTGTTCAACATTGTCAAATTCTTCATCCATAGATGGATTAGTGAGAAATGGGGGGTTTAAAATAAAAACTGAATTTAAATTAACTATGTGCGAAAATAAAAATGCTCCAAACTTTGAACTCCTTTATGAACCTGCTGTCACCAAGTTCCACAAATTAGTCCATAAAAACAAATGCATAAAATAATTACTAAATCCTTCTAGTTGCACTTCCCCGGCAACGACGCCAAAATGTTTGGTCTAAAATGTGGATGCAAATTAGAGTTCAATTAATGTCAACCCGGGAAGGTAAACTTAGAAGTACCACCTATAGGTCTAGAAAGATTTCTAATTTGTCTGAGATCTATTGGTTCTCTTACAAGAACACGTTCGACAACATCTCTTCCAATAACTAAACAAACTAGAGAGATTCCTAATTTGTTGGAGATCTTATGGTTCCCTTACAAGAACACATGAATTTTAAGATTTCTTCCAACAACTAAACAAAATAGAGAGACTCCTAATTTGTCGGAGGTCTTAAGGTTCCCTTACAAGAACAAATGAATTTTAAGATCTCTTCCAACAATTAGAATATCTACCAAGAACTTAAAAGTTGAAATGAAATAAAAACATAAATTAAATTATACCTAAAATAAGCATGCAAGTGAGGCCATGGGGTCCTCCATAACTCCACAAGCACACCACTTCAAAGGAGACTCAAATGTAGAAGTAACAAAATCAAAGTATGATTCTTTATTTCAAAATCTCCATCATGATATAAAAGCCAACTCTAAGATTACAAATGGAACTCTAAAATTACAAATGGAGGAGATTGTACTCCTATTTATACAATGCGATGAGATAACAAACTCATAATGATGATCCACTAATCTCTTTTTAGTTCCATACATCTCTCAACCATCTAGACACATAACCCCCTTTTGTCCTTGATCTTCTCCATGAGATCACGATCTTCTCCATGAGGCTTATCTTATCAAATTCGAATTTGATCATTCAAGGCCACATAAAGGTGTCTTGGAAGCTTCCTTTGTACCTACACATGTCACAAAAACAATCCACTTTCCATATACGAAGTAATATATTATTTTCTAATATTTAATCGAGGATTTCTCTTTAAAATGCTTAAAAATAAATAATATTTGGAAGATATAAATGAGACCCAAACAATAGGGAAAATGAAGTGACATGGTAGTGGATAATGGTGATATAATGGAAGCATAGGTGAAAAATGTATGGTAATGAGTGACATTTGTATGACATTTTGAAGCCCAACAATGGTCTAAAGGACTTCATTGATCAAGAAGTCCCCAAGCCAACTGGTGCTGCTGAATTGGTTGAATGGAAGAAATGTGTGGCTAGAGCAAGGAGAATCCTTCTATAGAGAGTTCGAGATCACATAGTTTCGAGTCTCCATGGGAAGGAGAAACTGTTTTTAATATGGAAAACATTGAAAGATCTATATCAGAATAGCAGTGATCAGAGGAAACTGGCACTGAAGGACAAGCTTTGGAAGATCAAGTGTGAAAAGGGAAACACAATCTCTATGTATCTGAACAATCTCACCTCATGCATGGATGAGCTTGGAAGTGTAGGGATCACAACAACTGATGATGACATGGTGAGACTTGCACTCATCGGTCTTCCTAAGAGGTGGCATAACTACCAGGACTTGGCTAATGGAAGAGAGAAACTGCCAGATTGAGAACGAATTTGGTCAGATTTGATGCAGGAGGAGATAAGAAGAAGCACCAGAGATGGTTCTTCATCCATGGAGGATGAAGAGAACTGTGCCTTAGCGAGTAAGGTGAAGAAGGGGAAGGGGAAGGTTTCTAATTTCAAATCCATTTCTTCCCATGGTGGGAAGAAGCTTGACAAATCGAAAGTGCGATGATTTTGTTGTCATGAGGTGGGCCATTTTGCTACAAATTGTCCACTGAGGAAATCCAAGAAGGGATCCATGGAAGGATCAGAAGGTGAGGCACTGGCCTCACAGTTCGAGTTGGATTTCACACTATTCGCATGCATGGTTTCATCCATGGTGGGAAGTGGTTGGTTTCTTGACAGTGGAGCTTCTTTCCACATGACCAGCGACAAGAGTTTGTTCAGTACTTTGGAGGAGAAAGATCTCCAGATACTCATAGCGATGGGTAATGATGAAAAGTATAGTGTTTCAGGTGTAGGCATGATTATTTTTCAGAGGGAGCATGGAGCTTGCCTTACCTTAATCGATGTCAAGTATGTACCAGGACTGAAGAGAATTTGGTGTCGATCGCGATGCTGGAAGACAGAGGCTATGACGTAGTCTTCAATAAGGGAAATGTTTTCCTTAGACACATCATCACTAAACAAGTGAGGCAGATCGGTTCACGGGTCAAGAACCTGTATGCTCTTGAGGTTCAAGATGCATGCACAACCTTGAGGAGCAAGGCAAAGGTTAGAGACTTGGTGGTTGAGAGGGAGAGTAAATTACCTCTCAACATGTAAACCTAGAAGAAGTCTCAGACAATTGTGGAGGAGCCACAATTGGAGATGTCGAGAGGAGACCGAGTGGAGGCATCTACTCATGCAGAGACCTCTAGTATGGGGAAACTTCAAGCCAGGTGGGCAGAGGGATCATATGCAGCCATACCTCCATGTAGGAGGTGGGGCGATGTGGAGTGATCGTCCCAAGGAGGAGGGGCAGGATCCTTGAGGTACCCAACCTCTTTGATTCGAATTTGCTACAAGAGCCCTCACGTGGAGTAGCAGGATTGACTGATTAGGTAGAGACAGATGCAGGAGTCCCATGACTGTGTAGAGCTAACAGGCTACAACAATGCGAGAGGCACAGGAGTGTTGCACCAGTGCAGGATAGCATAGAGAGGTGTGCAACGGTGTGAGATGCATGGAGTGTTGCAGCAACTCAGAGGTCAGAGAGGGAGCACTTGTCAACAACAAATAGAGCATCAACATCAGAGTACGTTTCTAGCCCAACAAAGAGGTCAGTGGGGAGTTTTTGGTTCCAAGAGTTGCTGGAGCAACCACAATTGGTAGAAGTGTTGCATGCAGAACATTCCAAAGTTACAAAATCAGGTTCGAGTTGAAGCCTTTCTTTTTGAGAGGGAGTGTTGAAAATGGCAACAAGAAATTCTAAAAATAGAAGTGCTAAAAATAGCATTGATATAAATAGAAGTTTGGGTACCAGTGCTGGATTGGGCAATAGGGAATGAAAAATGGAAGTGCTAAAAATAGAATTGCTATTTTTAGTAGTTCAGGATGGATTCCTATTTTAGTCAGTACCTGGACTAAAAATAGGAAGTAAAATTCGAATTTGAACTTTACAGTTGTTTGAAAATAAATTAGTTAATTCTCCATGAGTTAATTAGTTGTGAAAATTCGAACATGAAGTCTATGTGAGGACATGCAACAGTTTCTCTATTAATTGAGGAATTTATCCATCAGTTAAAGAGATAAGGATGATTTCTATATTGAGTAGTAATTAGTTGGCTTATTTCACTAAGTCAAGTCCAGTTATATTTGATTTAAACAGTTTGTTTAAATTAAGTAAGTTCAGTTAGTTAATGCATGCTTGCATATAACTGCTGCACTTTAGATAACTGAATATTCTCTCATGAATAACTCATGCATGTCAGTTCAGACAGAGACCTAGTTGAGATTAGAGAAGGGACAATGTACTATCATTTGGATGAATATTTTTCCTATAAAGGAAGTTCATCCATGATGAGGATTTATCTCCTTCAGGATTGCGTAGTTGGATTAGAGGTTAGTGAGTGTGTGAAGAGGCCAATTCACACAAGTGGTTGCACTAGACCCCAATCAGAATTGCGCAAAGAAATAGGAGGCTTGGAGGGTAGACTAGAGGTTATATAAAGGACTTTGACTGTCTATGAGCAGCAAAGGTATTGCAGAGAGAGCAGGATAGCTTTTGAGTTGATTCTTTTTGTAATACTGGCTATATTTCCACTTGTATGATAATACAGAGTTGGGGTTTTAGGCTGAGGCTTTCCCCTAGTTATATCTTCTGTGTTATGTGTGATTGATTCCTTCTTATCAGTTATATGTGTTCTTATTGATGTTGCTCATGTTCGATTAAGCTTCCGCTAAATTGGTTGTAGAAGTAGATCAAGTATTTTGCTTTAGCCGATTGCATTATCAGGTGATCTACAGGTGGGAATTTCTACAAAGGGAACTGAAGGTATAGAAACTGTAAGTATACATGTCTACGAAAAATAAAAATAGTAATAACTAATATATTTCTAAAGCAATAATATAGTGAAAATCAGAAAAATTCCTTAATAGAACAATGTTAATATGCCAAGCTTGTTCATACTTTAGAGGAGTCATAAATGTCAGTCTGAAAAATTGCCCAAGCACAGAACCCATAAGTATATTAATAGCATGCTTAACATCGTTCATAAAGAAAGACTTTATATTATGAAACACCTTATCTTGGAACATGATTTTACATAACGAAAACAAATTCCATAATAATCAATAGAAGTTCAGAGCTAAGGGCTCGGATTTCATATTTAGACCAGAACTTGATACACCCTAAAACAATCTGACTATGGCAAAGGATTCGTGATAAATAAACACTAAACCCCTATTTCATCCCTCAGTTTAGGCACCACACGAATTTAGGTTGGGAATCGTAGAAGGTAAACCCAATAAAGACTTACATAGACCACCGTAATGTGCCATGTTGAGCCAGAGGAAAAGAGAACCTGCCTAAAAGTGGTACCTGGTTATTAGCCTCAAGAATCGAGCTCATAATTGGTTTCAATGCACAGGGATAAAGCCAAGGGAATTCTTACAACATAAAGGAAGATCCTATGTCATCTTAAACTTCGACTTATATGTTTTAGAAAACAAAAATCCAAGCAAGGGTAGGGTACAGTCGATCATACATGTATGAGGGGTCATGATGAATTAAACCTGAGCCAGGGTTTGTAGACATCGGACCAGTTTTTAGTGGGAAAAATCATAACCAAAGTGCGTTGTATAAATTAGCAAGTGGTAGTTGCATTTTACGTGGCAGTTGATGCAACAAACCGACAAGATACTTAATCTCCTTGAAACCCTTCTTCTCAAGCGTATTCCTGTGTAAACCAACTAGAAGTTAGCTATAGAACTAGTAAATAATTGTGAGAACGAATTTAGTTCCTCACAGACATAATCATAATACCTGAAAGACTTGAGAATGAGACCCTCATCTCAGTAGAGCTTTGCAACTAGGGAAAGGTGAAAGAATTCCAAATGAACCACCCACGCAAGGGAATTAGTTACTATCCTCCATGAGGTTAATGTTGGATCATCCGATCACACCCTAGATATCCAAGGGTCAAATTTACTCCAACTGTCTCAGCAACAATGCAATCTATAATGTTCGACGGGAAAATACTAGGGAATGTTATGTCCTTTTTATGAACAGTGGTACCATTTGATGGGATTTTAATATTCCTACGTGAACCTTACAATTGTTTAAATGTTAATAAACCTTCGAGTAACACTATAACCCATAACATGTAAAATCATATGTTGGGTAAGTGCCATCTTCAAACAAATAATAGGAATACCTTATTGTATATTCCACTGGTGAATGGTGCATCAATGCCTTCTTTTTAATTGTTGTATGTATGTTGTAGTAGTCAAGTGAAGTTTTTTATTCATTTTACATAAGTTATTTTTTTTACTAATTATCTCCTAGGGTCATGTATGGATAGATGTTTGTTGCGTCTTTATTTTGAAATACCTCTTGATTTCGTTAAATGTTTGACTGCATCAGAAGTTGGTGTCCCTCTTTCAGCACAAACATTTATGGGCTTAAAAAATTGTCAAATTGGAGGCCCCAATCCTTTTGAACTTAAAAATATGGCATAAACCACAAGATGTTTCTCTAAGCTACGATTTTTACTTTTATCTAGCATCAATGAAAGGAAATGGCTATCTAGTATTTTTGAAATTTATAGCTCTTCAAGATATTGGGATATAGAAAAAAGGAATTCTTTTTCAACCATGTGATTTCTATAGGATGTATAATCTTCATTCTTCGGCATATTTGGTGTTTGTAAAGGCATTGCAAACAAAGAAATAGATTCATATTTTGAGAGAGGTAGATCCTCTTGCACCATTCAATACACTAAATTCATAGTAGTGATAACTATTTATTTTCTCCTTTCATCAACGCAAGCAATGTGTTATGTAATGGACTTCACTTTCTTCTCATTTCCACATATCCACTTTGTTTGTGAAAGTTTATGCATGCTTGAACTAGCATGAACAACTATAGAATCATGTTGTGAAGTAGAGAAACCAATGTCAATTCCCATGGCCCAATTGTCTTATGTGTTTCACACTATATGCATTTCATAACTGTTTTTCTTCATATTTTCCCTCTCTCAAGCACTTAATACTTAGTTTTCCATTGTTCACTAAACTCTCTTCTTGATTTCATTTATTTTTCTTTTGGGTACTAGGTTCCCCCCTTCACATTCTTCATCACATTCTTCATTATGCCCCAAGATATCTAAATCTTCATTCAGATCAAAATTACGATCATCTTTATCAAGTGATGAAACTTGAGATGTAGTAGACCATCAAAAAAAAAATGATAAAAAGTTTATTTCCCTTTTATGAAAACATTTTTTGATATATAATACCTATATAATAAAAATAAATAAATTAAATATATATGAATTTTACTTCGTCGAAATTTAATCTTGTACAAACTTAATAAATTACTAGAAAATTATATCTTCAAGAAAAAGTGTCAATCTCATTGTTTTTAAAAATATACTTGAATTTCAAAATTAAGAAATAGATAAAACCTTTCAAAACTGGGGCAAAATTTAAGTAGGTAAAATAAAACAGGAGGGGCTTTGAAGCTATTTCGTAGCCCATATCTTAGAATTCATCTTTTAACAACAAGGGGAAAATTTCTTCCATTGTGATGTGACTACTACATTTCTCATTCTTGGAATCAATGCCCGTATTTGCCTTGCCAACTCGACCTACTTAAAAAAAATGTTGGCCTAAGTTTGCTTTACGGATTCCTAAGAGTCAGGATTAATGATACCAATCTTGAGAACAGTAAACCTGAAACTGATTACACTGATTTTGCCACCTAATGAGGTTGTCAGTTAAGTGAAGAGGATGTTATCGGGAAAAGTGTCTATTTAGAACGACTCTATCCCACTAAGGTGTGACAGCTACCTTAGAAACAAACAGAGAAAACTACTTTTGTATTCTTCTTTATGAACTATAAACAAAGAGGAATAGGATGAACCAACCTGTGTCTTGCGCTAGTTCTTTGATCCAATCTTTCTC
This sequence comes from Pinus tabuliformis, assembly GCA_031772625.1. Classification (NCBI taxonomy): domain Eukaryota; kingdom Viridiplantae; phylum Streptophyta; class Pinopsida; order Pinales; family Pinaceae; genus Pinus; species Pinus tabuliformis. The sequence goes on along the minus strand of CM062806.1, from coordinate 696,567,819 downwards.
CTCTTTGACAGCTTCAAGCTACTTGCTCCCTTACTTGTCCAGCTTCACCAAGTACCTGTAAGATCAGAGAAGAAGGAAACTATACAAAGACATGGGTTTATATTCATAAATAACTTAGGATCAGATTTAAGTTAACCATACAAATGTAACAAGCATCAATGAAACACAAGCATGGAGAAGAAACTCAAATTGTTTTATTGATATACAAGAAGATCTAGGAGGAGTTACAACCGATGATTCCTGACCCAGCATCAACCTCCCAGCAAAGAAGTCCCTTCTTCAACCCCAACAAAGCATAGATCACCCAAATCTCTGAAAAAACAAACAAGAGAGGAGTTAGATCCTGATTTTGGTGAGAAACAGGCAAAAATTCCATCAAAAATTGTGCAACAAATTCCCTTTCTGCGCCCAACACACCTGCAGCAGTGTTCTAGGTGCGTTGAATGTCAAACTGCCTTCATACAAGCCAGCATTCAACGCAGGTTTCGATACACTGGGGGTGCGTTGATGACAGAACGAGTCCCTCAAACCCCAGGGGCTCAGAAAAGCAGGGAATCAGGCTCAAAAAGCAAAATGGAAACCATGAAATGAAAGAGCTCAGGTTTAGCTCCTACCTGGTCCAGACGGCGCCGAGAATCGTCCACAGGATCTCTCGAAATCAACTGATGAAAATCGAGGGGGAAAAGCACCTCCAAAGCTCCAACAAACCAAGTTCAAATGAAATGGTAAAATGAGAGGTAAAAAACACTTTTTGATTACTTTTACGTAGTTCAAAGTAAAATATTAGCGTTTTAATCTCGTTTTCAAGCAAATATTGTTCATTTCTGACTAGTTTGATGAAGCAGTTGAAAATACAGTACGATCTTTGGAAGGACAAAGCTATTTATGGTAAAAATCAAAACAAGACCATCTGATCGAGCAGTGTTACCGCAAGGTTCAAGCTCGTTAAAAAATAAACCCGCACCGAGCAAATGTTTCCACCCGCGTTTAAGCTCGTTAAAAAATGAACTATCCCCTGGTAAATAACCACCATGAATGTAGCATTTTAGCCATTAAAGCCTTGGCCGTGTTTGCACCGTCACTTCCACTTTTCCATTGGCCGATCATTCACCTCCAATTGATTGTTTACCCATTTTGAGGAACAGCTGCGAAGAGTGATTTCACTAGCCATCCTTGTGACATTGCCGTGATTGGAAAATTCCAAACCTTACCTGGAATCAGCTGCTACCCATTTCATCACTCATTCCTCAAAAGACGAGTCTTCTTTAAGCTCTTTTCTGACTCGTAAAATATGAAAAGATTGCCGAGTTCTGGCCTTCCAGCTCGTTAAAGCGACGGGAAGTGCTATCCCTCCTCTAGATTTTAATCTTCTTGGACCTGAGGGATTATTTCACAAAAAGATCGAGCGTTTGTTTTGTTCGGCTCGTTAAAGCGATCGAAAATTCATCCCTTTTGTATTGTTTTATACTTTTTCGGACTAAAGGGATTAGATGACGAAAAAGGAATTTTGGAGTTACCTTTACGTACCTTTTCAGACTCTCTAAAGATGAAAAGGACCGAGTGATCTTTGTCGTTAGACTTGTTAAAAAGATTAATAGCGACAAACTTGTCTTTAGACGAGAACGAGTTTCACTATCGCTAGGCTCGTTAAAACATAGCGATGGGTTTGCCCGAAGGGAAAATTATAGAACAAGCATATGTTATCCTCCTCAAGCTTGACAAAAATAAAGAGGTACTGGTCAGCAATGACTGGGGAAAAATTGGGAAGAAAACTCAAAGAATCTTTATTGGTAGCAAGTCGCTCTTGAACATGACACTTCCACTCCGTACCCGAGTCGAGTTGGGTTGTTTCATTCACCGGCGACATCACCATGGTCTCGCCATACCAGCCACATTTGGGGTTAATGCTACCAATCCATCACATAAGTGTCGCCGACCTGTTCAAGAGAAGTCATCCAGAAAGGCCACCTGTGTCCCGCCCACTACCATACATTATACTCCATTCTTTCATGACCGCTACCCTGAACCATATATCATCAGATCGTTTTCACCTCCATCAAAATCATTTGCTCCGTTCCGTGTCATTGATGTGGGATTCATTAAGGCCCTCCTATGACGGATCACTTCTTGTCGACATCAGCTCATTATCCAAGAAGTTGATCTAGGAACACCCCATTCAGTACTTTGAAGCTTGCATACCTCAATGGCAAGTTTCTCACTTCCGGCGACAGGTATACATCAATGACCTTTGACCGAAATATTTTGCGTGGTGTTTGACGCCAAGTCCTTTATTCACACCACGTGAATTGTACTGTAATACCTTGAGGGTCATTATCATTATCGGTGATTCCTCTCGCGCTTGTTAACAGTTTACATCATTAACTGGTAATCAAGCGATGTCTTTCCATGTTCGACTTCAAAACATTTCTCACATGGATCGACTTGTACTTCGAGTGAAGATCGGCCGAGATTGAAGACCCCGGATCTAGTTTCATCCATCCGGGCTGCGATATATATTCAGGAAAATAAAGACATTGAAATGTACAGCATTGCAGCACAGATAATCATCCTACCAAAAGTATGATGGCTCTATCAGAATCATCAGTCTACCATCAGACGATTGCCTGTCCTAGTGTACATGAAAATGAATTTATAAAGTTGAGCATGGGAATGCCCGCCTCAGTTACATCATGAAAATAATATGAAGCCATTTTGTTCGATCCCCAGCGAAGTCGCCATTTTGTTATCGGGAAAAGTGTCTATTTAGAACGACTCTATCCCACTAAGGTGTGACAGCTACCTTAGAAACAAACAGAGAAAACTACTTTTGTATTCTTCTTTATGAACTATAAACAAAGAGGAATAGGATGAACCAACCTGTGTCTTGCGCTAGTTCTTTGATCCAATCTTTCTCCTCTTTGACAGCTTCCAGCTACTTTCTCCCTTACTTGTCCAGCTTCACCAAGTACCTGTAAGATCACAGAAGAAGGAAACTATACAAAGACATGGGTTTATATTCATAAATAACTTAGGATCATATTTAAGTTAACCATACAAATGTAACAAGCATCAATGAAACACAAGCATGGAGAAGAAACTCAAATTGTTTTATTGATATACAAGAAGATCCAGGAGGAGTTACAACCGATGTTTCCTGACCCAACATCAACCTCCCAGCAAAGAAGTCCCTTCTTCAACCCCAACAAAGCATAGATCACCCAATTCTCTGATATGTATCTCAAAACCAACAGCAATTCCTTACAATGTGCAAAATTCTAGCCTCTGGATCTCTGGGATGAGGGATCCATATATAGATGTATGCAAGGAGGATGAGTCAGCCCATGATTTGATTAGTGGCTTCTCTCTGTTAGTTCTTGCTTCCACTTGGAGACTGAAAGTCTCTTACTCATCCTTGGTCGAATTCAGTGAGGCAAGTGTCATGGGAGAAGATTCTGGAAGCTTCCATTGTCTCTCCACCTCGTGGAATGACTCTTCCACTTGTCATTTCCCGCTCAACGCACCCTGGTAGTGCATTTAGGTGCGTTGCAACGCACCTAGCTAGTGGACTTGGGTGCTATGCAACGCAGTTGGCTAGTGGAGCAACTGAAATGATCCTGATTTGACTTATTCTGAGCAGTTTCTGGTGGAGAAATTCTGGGAGAAGCTGTAATTTGTTGACCTTGTTCCTTTAGGAGTTAGAACAACACTTTTAAGGACTTAGGAGCCCTTGGTTTATGGACATTTCATGCTTAGAGTTGTAAGGCACAAAAATGTCTATAACAGAGGAGGACAAAATAGAGAGTGAAAATGAAGATACTCTACAGTATGTCATATTGGACATGACTGGTAAGGAAGTCACTAATTAATCCACCTTCCCTCCACTTTCATACTTATTCTGACAACAAATTTCAGTTCTAATGGAGGCAATTGTGACAACTATAGACACAAGAGGGGTCAATATTATTGTGGAGGTTAAGAAAACATTGGAGAAGAGAGGATTACAGGTAGGTGTCGAGGTATTTTTTGTGAGTATATCCATTTTAATTTAAAAATCATTTGTTAAAAAATTTACATTGGTAGCGTAGTTTACCAAGATTATTTTTTTGCCTTGTAAATCATGGAAATTTAGGTGAGATTTTTATAAAATCTGGTAGGGATTTTTGTAAATCTAGGTTATATCTGTCAAACTTCAAGGTTTTGAGTGCCCCAAAAGCTTTTGATGGTGCTGAATCCATTTCCACTAGCAAAAGCATGATTCAAACATTGTTGGTGCAAGATTTTTTGAAATTATTTTGCCTAGATTTTGACCACTTTTGGTTGTCTATGCAATTCCTCCCCCTCAATAAACACTTTCATTAAAATTTGATATATATTAAAAGGTAAATTGATATTTATTCAAATAAAATATCAAAATAAAAAATATTCTTTTAAAAATTAATTTTAAATGCAAAAAATAAATTTAAAACATTTGAATAATGATTTCCTAAAATTGAAAATTATTTTTTCAAAAATAATCTTTAATACAGAGCAAGATTTTTAAAATAAATAATGTGAACCATGATTTCCCAAAATGAAGAATTATATTTTTAAAAATAATCTTAAATACAAATTAAGAATTTTTAAAATATATGAACTGAAAGATCCTTCGCATGGTTTTGCATGGTTTTGTAAAAGGTGATAAAGTTTTCAATTAATTTAGGTTTTTATAAATTAAATTCTATTAATATTAGATATCATTTTTTGGGATTCAACTGCGTTAATTAAGTCATTCATCTATGACCATTTCCATGAGAGGTAGTCAACTGACTAATTTCTCACGATTTTTGAATAGTTCACTTAGGACTCATTGCATTGGGTGATGCTCACAGGGGTGAAGAAGTGGGATTGAAGCTAGGGAAATGAATCACATAGAATCAATCATCACATATGGGGCTTGCATCCGATAACTAGAACTTCCTGAGATGTTATGCTCTTAACCTGCAAGATGATACCAGAATACCAAATATGTGAAGAAATATACCCAGAACATAGAACAGTGAGAAATAACAGCAAGTATTTTATTATTCAGAGAGCAGAGCTTGATTACAAAATAAGACACGATGCTCCTCGAGGGGAGTCTCTATCCTTTATATAGGATTCATACATGCGAGACCATGGGGCAATACCATGGTTCTTATTAATACCATCTATCTGATACCATGGCCCATTTGTAACTAACTGTGGTCCCTTCGTTAAATGTGGGTTAACCACTTACAATTATTAATATGGGCTTTATTGACTCTTTACTTAACTATAACTATGACTTGATCCTATTACATAAATAAGGGGGTTAGTGTGGGACCCTAACATGCCCTCCCCCATAAGAATAGTCTTGTCCTCAAGGCTGAAGCTGTGGAAACTTTTGAAGAATAGTGGCTAGTTCCCAGGTTGCATCTTCTAGAGAGGCGTCTTTCCACTTGACGAGGACTTCCTTGATCAAGCAGCCACGCAGGTTCCTTTCTCGTGTATCAAGAACTTGTTCAGGTTGGAGCTAGATTGACCCTTCTTCATCCAGTTGAGGTAGATTGGTTTGAATTCTGCAATTGTTCCCAATCACTTTCTTGAGGCATGAGACATGGAAAACTGGATGGATTTTTGCAGTGGGTGGCAAAGCTAGCTTGTAGGCAACTTTTCCAATGCGCTGAAGTACTTGATACGGTCCGTAGAATTTTGGAGATAGTTTTTGACAACCCTTGTCTTTGAGTGATGTTTGCTTATATGGTTGCAGCTTCAAAAATACCTGATCCCCTTCTTGAAATTGGCGTTTTGAGCGATGTTGATCTACATGTTTATTCATGTGGTTTTGAGCTTCATGAAGATTCTCTCTAAGGTGAGCCAGCATGGTGGTGCGGTTCTGTAGGAGTTGATCCACTGCTTGTACCTTCGAGCATCCCTTAATCTAAGAAGTAGGGGAAGGAGGGAGTTGACCATAAACTGCTTCATATGGAGTCATTTTGGTGGTGGCATGATAGTTGGTGTTATACCACCATTCAGCCAAAGGTAACCACTGTACCTAGAGATGTTGCTTTTCTGAAGTGAAACACCTAAGGTATGTTTCCAGACATTTGTTGACTGCTTCAGTTTGACCATTAGTTTGTGGATGATAGGAAGTACTGAGTTGTAGTTGGGTACCTTGTAGCCGGAAGAGTTCCTGCCAAAATTTACTGGTGAAGATTGGGTCACGCTCAGACACGATGGAAGTGGGCATGCCATGCAATTTGAAGATCTGATCCATGAAAGATTGAGCGACCAAATTCGGTGTAAAGGGGTGGAGTAGGGCGCAAAAATGAGCATACTTAGAAAGTTTGTCCACAACCACCATGATGACTGACTTGTTTCCTAACTTTGGAAGACCCGTAATGAAATCCATAGAAACCTCCATCTAGATTGAGGCCGGGATGGGCAATGGCTGTAATGTGCCTAGGGATTTGACTGTTTCTCCTTTGTGGCGCTGATAGACGTCACATTCAGCTACAAAAGTAAGAATGTCCTTTTTCATGCCTGTCCAAAAAAAAGATCTTCAAGTGCGAGCATACGTCTTCTGAAAGCATGAATGTCCTGCAGTGGGAGATGAGTGCAACTCTGCCAAAATGTGGCTTTTGAGGGTGGATGTTGGTGATATTACAACTCTGTCCTTGTAGTGAAGAATCTCATCCTACCACGAGTATCCCGCTGTGGAATTTGGATCCGCCTGCAATTGATTAATGAGTTGGGAGAGCCAGGGATGTGAAAACCATTCCTTGCGGGCCTCTTCAACCCATTCTAGAATGGGAAGGGAAATTGCGAACAAGGTACTTTCCTCCTCAAATTGGCAGGATAACGCATCTGCTACAATATTTTCGTGCCCTTTCTTGTAAATTATCTCATAATCATATCCCAGCATTTTGGCGAGCCAATTATTTTGTTGTGGTGAGGATAGGTGTTGCTCCAAAAAATATTTAAGGCTTTGATGGTCAGTGCGGATTTGGAAATGTCGCCCCAATAAGTATGGTCACCAGGTATCTACTGCATGTAAGATGGCCATCATATCCTTCTCATATATAGATTGTCCTAGATTCTTCCCACTTAGTTGTTGGCTCGTGAAGGCCAAGGGTCAACCTTCCTGCATTAAGACTACCCCAATACCTGTACCCGAAGCATCACATTCAATCACAAAAGATTTGGTGAAGTCGGGTAGTGCTAAGATTGGAGTGGAACACATGGCATGTTTAAGAGCTGTAAAGGCCTGTTGTGCTTCATCGTTCCAGAGAAATGAATTTTTTTTGAGGGGTTGAGTGACGGGCCTAGTAATGTGACCATAATTGTGGAAAAAATTGTGATAGTAGCCTGTGAGACCCAAAAATCCTCTCAGGCTCTTCAATGTCTTAGGTTGAGGCCAATCCTGCATGGCCTGGATATTTTTTGGGTCCACCCTGACACCTTCACGCCCCACAATGTGGCCCAAATACTCAAATTCTTCCATGCCAAAAGAACACTTGGACATCTTGACAAATAATTTATGCTTGCAGAGTAGTTGCAAGAGCAGATCTACATGCTGAAGATGTGCGGCCTAGGTGCAACTGTAGATGAGGATGTCATCAAAGAAAACAAGGACAAATTGTTTGAGATATTGTTTGAGCACGTGGTTCATAAGGCTCTGAAAAGTGGATGGGGCATTACAAAGACCAAATGGCATGACCAAGAACTCATAATGGCCTTCATGAGTTCGGAAAGCAATCTTTGGGATGTCTACTTCTTTCATGCGGATTTGGTGGTAGCCTGAGTGAAGGTCAAGCTTAGTAAAGAATTGAGCCCCATTTAGTTCATCCAACAAATCGTCAAAAACTAGTATGGGAAATTTATCTTTGACTGTCAACTTATTAAGGTCCCTGAAGTTTGGACACATACGCCATTCCCCATCTTTCTTGAGCACCATGATCACCAACGATGAATAATGACTAATGCTGGGACGAATGACGCCTGCTTCTAAGAATTCCTTGATTATTTTTTCTATTTCATTCTTTTGGGAAAACATATATCTATATGGGTGCACATTTGGTGGTTGGGCCCCTAGGACCAAAGTAATGCTATGATCATGTTCCCCTGTCGAGGGCGGAAGCTCAAGAGGCTTGTCAAAGACTAGTAGATGGTTGTTTAAGATCTGTTGTATCTCAAGATGAATATGAACAAGATTGGGTTCACAGGCTTGGATGCCATTAAATTGAGCTATGACTCCATGGTGGCCCTTTTTTAACAATTTTTCCATCCGATGTGAGTTGATGATAGAGGGAGCTCTCGCCTGCAGTCCGCGGAGGGTATGTGTATGGTTGTTCTACTTAAAGCTCATATATAACTCCTGGAAATCCATTGTGATTGGGCCAAGTGTGCGAAGCCATTTAGCACCGAGGACAATGTTGCACCCTCCCATGTGTATGGCAAACATGTGGGTCTTTAATTGATAATCCCCCATTTGAAGTTTGACATTTTCACCGTGGCCTTCACATTTCATTGTTCCCCCATTAGCAATTTGGACCTAGAAGTTAGAAACTTCTCGAACAAAACAATGCACTGCTTCCATGACTCTTTGATGGATAAAATTACGTGTACTTCCACTATCAATCAAGACTACTACTGGTCGATGCTTAATAAAACCTATGATTTTGAGAGTTTGAGGCGAAGAAATCCCTGCCAAAGCATGCAGCGAGATAACTGGTTCTTTAGGTACATTGTCCTACTGGTTGTCCTCTTCTTCCTCCTCTGGTTGCTCAAGTGGTGGGGCTTCCTCCGATGCACTGTGATCAGTAGCATCAATTTGAAAAAATTTGGGCTCCTTGCATTTATGCCTGGGGGAGTATTTCTCATCACAGTAGTAAAATAATCCTTGCTTACTTCTTTCCACCATTTCTGCTGGTGACACCTTTTGAACCTTGAGTGTCTGGGTAGTGCTTTGAGCCTATGGGGGGTGACCCTTGGTGATGAAATTTGGGCGACTGGACTAGGCCACCAATGCACGTTTGACTTCATGAGCTATCCTGCAAGCATGTAGCCATGAGCTAGGGTGGTGCAGTCGAATGTGGGCTTGTATGTCTTCTTTGAGACCACTAACAAAACATTCCATGTAGAACTCATCTTGTAGACCTCCAGTGTAGAAAGCTAAGGCTTCAAAGGTTGCAATATATTCATTCACTATTCCTGTCTATCTGAGCTTAGTGAGACAACCCAAAAAGTTAGATTCATGGTCAAAGCGATCAATAAGTGCTTTTTTGAATGTATCCCACGTCAAGGGCCTTCCATAGCAATGTTGATGCCATTGCCACCATTTCCATCTTTCAATGTCTAAGTATATGATACCCACACTAAGCTGAGTTGCATTATCCAGGATGTAATTCAGTGTGATTGCTCCATTTGTGCTATCCATGCGACTAGGTGAGAGCCATCAAATTTATACATGTCCAGCTTGGGTGGTTGTGGATGGGATTGTTGGGGGGTGCCAAAGAGGTGAAGAGACTGGCTAGACTCACCCTCACTGTTTTCATTGCCAATATATGCCTCCACCTTGCCTTTAGAGAGTGCTGCAGTTAATTCCTTTAGTTGTGATTGGATGTCTTTCAAGGATGATTCAAGGTTGTCCATCCTCTCATTCACCATAGCTTGAGCTCTAGTTTGTACCATGCACCAAGCTGATTTAATTGAAATTTGGGACCACCTGAATTTTTTGGCACTAACAATTGAATGGTACCACCTTGCTCAGCTCGTCATCCTGATGTTTATGGGCTAAGTCACCAATAATCACCCAGGGGGGGTCCCAGACTCTTTTTTTTTAACTCCTAATGGAGTTTTACTCCTTTCTTAGGAATACTGCAGTAGCCAAATCCCGGAAATGTCAATGTTGCCAAAATTCCTACGAAAATCATGCCCAGGTATAGGAACCCACACGACTACTCAGATCTGGATGGTGGATCTGATGTATCTAAGAGATCTAAATGGCTGATCAGATAGATCTGAATGGTGGAACTGATTGTTGCTGCGGATCTGTTAGATCTAATAGATCTAAATGGATGTTCTAATAAATCTGAACGGTGGAGCTGATTGCTATTGTTGTTGCAAAACCCCACTTGTGAGATCTGATCTGGCAGAGATTATGCGTGATCCAGAGATAGAGAAGGGAACTATGGTCTCCAGGAGTGTCAGGTGCTACGAATCACAATATACATAAGGGTCTGACAGTAGTACTCGACCCAATTTTTCAAGGCACTAACCAAGGAGGATCAACCGTACCCTTAGCCATACAACCCGACTACCCTATTGAATGGGTGAGTAATCTCTCCGAGTGCTGTTCTCGGTGTACTATAGTAGCAAGACAGCTGACGATTTATCTATGACGAGGTTTCAAGGGAGCTAGGGGGCTTTCGATATACCCAGAGGGTACTTGGAAGACAGTCCGTGCGTGGTTCTGTCTAATGCGCTACTACTCAAAGGGGTACCCACAGGGGTTACAAGGGAGTCCAACAAGCGTGACCACCTCTTGTATTTCCTGTGTGCATGCCTCCACAAATCTGTAGGTTTATGCGCTCAACGACAGATCCCATGGTTTAAAGATGTCGAAACACATCTCTAGCCAAAAAAAAAATTGCTAAAAAATGGAGATCCCACCGGCCCAGGAAAGCGCTCTAATACCACCTGTTATGCTCTTAACCTGCAAGACAATACCAGAATACCAAATATGTGAAGAAATATACCCAGAACATAGAACAGTGAGAAATAACAGCAAGTATTTTATTATTCAGAGAGCAATGTTCACTTGCCTCTTTGAGGGGACAACCTCCAATAGAGCAGAGCTCGATTACAAAATAAGACACGATGCTCCTTGAGGGGAGTCTTTATCCTTTATATAGGATTCATACATGCATGACCATGGAGCAATACTATGGTTCTTATTAATACCATCTATCTAATACCATGGCCCATTTGCAACTAACTGTGGTCCCTTCATTAAATGTGGGTTAACCACTTACAATTATTAATATGGGCTTTATTGACTCTTTACTTAACTATAACTATGACTCGATCCTATTACATAAATAACGGGGTTAGTTTGGGACCCTAACACGAGAGGTCACCCATCCCAAATCGCTTCTGGCTCAAGCACGCTTAACTGTGGAGTTTTCCCCACAATCACTGCTAAAACCCCCAATAATTTATTAATATTTTTAATTTATATATAATTTTTTAATGAATGTGTTGATAATAATTATTAATATTTTTAATTTATATATAATTTTTGAATGAATGTGTTAATAATTATTATTAATATTTTAAATTTATATTATATTTTTGAATTAATGTGTTAATAATTAATATTAATGAGTTAATAAACCAACCTAGATCTATATTAACGCTGAATCTATCAAGCGCCGAGAGGGATCAAATCTCTCGAGGTGCAAACCTATTTTTTGAGTGTAAAACTTGAGGAAAGGTTTGCACCTCAAGAGATTTGATCCCTCTCGGTGCTTGATAGATCTAGTGTTAAGATGGATCTAGGTTGGTTTCAGTCATGTGCGGTCATACAAAATTTGTTGAACATCTAATTATTTTGATAATTTTAAATATGCTAAATATGTCTAAGGTTAATTTGGTCAATTTAATTTAAAATTTTCTTAGTTACCTCAGTTTGTTGAGATGAGAGAGATTGTTAGTAACTTGAATGATGAAAAATGATGAAATACAAATTTTGAGTGCAAAGTGTCAATGTAACAATTTTGATAGATAGAAAATGTGAATACTAAGAATATAGTCAATTACAAACAATCTTCATTGCAATCAATCTGAAACTATTTTTTTCCATTTTCTCATATTGATCATATGAAAAGAGTAGTTGGAATCATATACCATTCAAATATTTAACTCGAGCTACTGTAGTAAACAACATACCTTGTCTCTGTTGCTCTCTAATATTAATAGTAGTTTTCTCCAAAGTCAATCATTGTGACTTATGGAGTGTTAAACCCCAAATAATTTTCAATGGTAGTTATTTTCTATTACCGCATTTGAATGCAAAGTAATTAACAATGTTGAATGATGGAAAATGGGAATAATAAGAATGTACCCAATTATAAATTCAAGTAAGCAAACAATGTTTTTAGGATGAAATTTCAAGTATTTTATCTATGGTTGAATGATTTTTATGTGCTTACACTGAGAGAGAGTGTGTGTGTTTTGGGGGTGAGAAGGAGAGAAAGGGAGGTAGAGATATAGATGGGGGGACAGGTAAGAAGAGAGAGGCAAAGATAGGGAGGGAGGAAGAGATATGGATATGGAGAGAGAAATGTTAGAGAGAGAGAGAGAAGGGGAAGAGAGAGAGAGAGAGAGGGAGGGGAAAGGAGGAAGGTAGAGATAGATATGGAGAGAGAGTGTGTATGTTTAGGGGCTAAGATAGAGAGATAGATAAGGAGAGACAATGGGAGATAGAGATATAGATGGAGGAGGTAGAGATGTTCTTACACTGAAATCAATGCATGCTATTAATCTAATTACTTTGAAATTAATGTACATCATACATCTTATTGCATCAAATTAGAAATCAACATCTACACTAAAATCAATGCATCTATTGTAAGATATTAAATATGATTCGAAATCGACATCTACACTGAAATCAGTGCATCTAGTGTAAGTGATCAAAGAGGATTAGAAATCAATATCTACACTGAAACCAATGCATGATGTGTAAGCAATCAAATAGGAGTAGAAATCAACATCGACACTGAAATCAATGCATCTAGTGTAAGGTACTAAATAGAATTATAAATCAACATCTATACTGAAATCAATGCATATAGTTCATGTGATCAAATAGAATTAGAAATCAACAGCTACATTGAAATAAATACACCTATTTTAGTGAAAATGTAAAATATTCATGACTTTCTAGATCTAACTTCTATGTCTATATTTGTCTCTGTGAGACTCTTTCTTATTTCCTCTCTCTCCACCTTCCATTTTGTTTCTATCTCCCTCCTCCTCTCCTTCTCTCTCTTCCCCTCTTTCTCTCTCCCCCATCTCACTCTATCTGCCTCTCCCTAACTTTCTCTATATTTATCTTCTTTCTTCTTTCCCCTTGCCATCTATATTTATACCTCCCTCCATCTCTCCTTATTTGTCTCTCTATCTCAACCCCCTAAACATATGCCATGCTCTCTCTCTCCCCATATCTATCTATCTTTCCCTCTTCCTTTCCCTCTCTATCTCTTCCCCTTCTCTCTCTCTCTATCTCTCTCACTGACTCTCCATCTATCCCTTGCCACTCCCTCTCCACCTTTCTCTCTCCATGTCTTTCTTCCCCTTCCAACTCCATCTCTCTCCCCCGCTCTCTCTCCTCTCTCTCAAGTCCTCTCTCTTTTTCCTTCCTCTCTCTCCCCTTCTCTCCCACCTCGCTCTATATCTGCCCCCATCATACACACTCTCTCTCCACCCTCCAACTCTGTCACTATCTCCCTCCCTCTCTCCCTCTGTCTCCCCCCCTCCTTATATATGTTTCCCTGTCTCTCTCTTCCCCTTCTATCCCTATCTTTATCCACTCATTTTATCTCTCTTCCCTCGTCTCCTCTCTCCCTCATTCCATCTTCATCTCTCCCTTGTCACTCCCTCTCTTTCCCCCTCCAAATCCATCTCTCTCTCCCTCTCTCCCCCTCCTCTCTCTCTTCCTTTCTCTCTCTCATTGTGTCTCTCACCTCTATGTCTCTCTCCCACACTCTATTCCCCCTTCCATCTCACTCTCTTTCTTAAATATGATCCCATTGTATTGTATTTAAGAAATTATTTAAATTAATGAGTTAATAAATAAAGGAACTTAATAAGTAAATTTGATTAATTATTTTATTTCAAAAGTTTTGGCAATAACTATATATATTTTTAGATTAAAATAATTTTATATTTTAAATAAATTTAGCAATGAGTTATTATAAAATTTCTATTAACTAGTACAACTAGTTAAAAAAATATATATATATGGTTGATATAGTTGAAAGATTCATAAATATAACCAAAAAACTATTGCAACACGACTTCCTAATACAACATTTACCTGATTAATCATGTATAAAAAGAGTATGGGTCAACTTTAACTTAAGAAGAAGAAAAAAATTATAAATGAATGTTAAATAATAATAAGGAACTTATCATGGAGGAACTCACTAGAATTGGAATAATCTCAAATTCACAAGAAACTAGTGGGTGGGGAGCCAAGTGGAACGAATCTAATTTTTTGAATTTATTAAAAGTCAATGCAACCTAACAAACTCTTTAATACACTAGAGTTGTTGATAAGCATTAAGACTAAGCATATACCGAGCATATTCCCTCAAGAATCAATCTAGATCTCAATTAAAAAAAGAGCAACAGATCCTCATCCACCTTAAATTGAAATAAAAAGCCTTCTACAATTAACATATTTATAGTTTAAATTTATATACTTACTCCATGATTAATAATTTTAAATATTATATTAATTTTTTTAAATATTTAATTCATTTAGATCTTTTCCGTTTATCATTTTCTATATTAAATTCTTCTCCTATTTTAGTTATTATTTAATTATAAAAATCTTATATTTTAAAAAAAACAAGTTATTTTAATTTATATACTTAATAGTTTCGGTCTTTTATTTTATTTTATTTAATAAATACATGAAACCCCTATTCCATCTATTCTTTTTATTACTTGGATTTTTTAATTTTAAGTTTTTTTGTTGTTAATGTTTAAATATTTGGACACATGTTCATGTTTTCTCCCGATATTTTTTAATTTTTTTAAGTCGGTCTCTCTACACGTCCATTCAATTTCACCCTCAATTTTTATAATTTTCAGGCCATTGATGATCAAATTCCGCAATGGAAATCAAAATATATGGCATAAAATTAGTATTTGCAGAAAGCACATTTAATTAAGAGTCTGAGATAGGAATGAAGTTTAATGCTATTGGAATGAATAAGCATGCATTTTCTTATACATAGGAAATGGTATGGATTATGTTAGTCTACCACTAATTTACCCAATTTGAATTTTAGTCCGAGGAGGAAAAGGTATAACCTATAACATCTCAAGGAGAATATAGCCACTCCTTCCAATAAGCTTGTTTCATCTATAAACTGCATCACTTTTGGAATTGCTATATCATATTAAATGGATAGCGCACAACTCTTTATAATATGGTTGAAACTGAAAGAAAAATAGGGTATTGTGGTAACATAACATATAAAAAGGAAATAAAAGAAGGAAAGTACATGAGAGGAGCTTACTTTGAGCAGTGGTGAACTTACTACGCCATTTTTTTATCTTTTACAGACTCTGAAATAACATGCATTCTCTTTATGATACCGAGAGAATTACAAACCATAGAGATCAAAATTACTACCACACAAGTAAGCTTCAGGCTCCAACATTGTGATGGGCACTGGCTGCATAATCTTTCAAAATCCTTGACCGCATAGGATTTGAGATTTTTTTTAAATGGGGGGTGAGTCCCTCTTTAGAACCTATATATTAACCCAGATTTGCAATTTTACATATATACAGAGGCAAGATGATTACAATAGCTGCAGAGTAGCACTGACATGCGTCGAGGGTTGAACCCAGGTGGGGAGGCTATTAACCAGCCATCCCATTCTAACATAATTTGAAATTATGTTAGAAGAAATGGGACGAAATTGGTAGGAGATTGATGTCAGATGGAAAAAATGTTAAACAGTTGTACAATATGAGTGAGTCATCAACATAACCATAATTTTTATCAATACATGAGAGTCCATCTGACCCTTGTCAAGAATATTAGATGAAGTTGGTGGTTCCATTAATGCCTTGTGTTTAATTCTTTAATGCAGGGAAAGGTATTGTTGATTGGGAAAAGTATTTTTCTTTCAGTTTCATTTGATAATTGCTATTTTATTAAATTCAAAAACTATTGGAGTTAATGCCAAATTCCAATGTTGAACTCCATAACCAAACCAATGTCAACGTTGCCTCAATTAATGCGTTGAATATTTCACTAGAGAGCTTTGTCGTTTTAACTATATTTATTTTTGCCTAAGTGCCTTAATGATATTGAAATTGCAGTAGATGTAGTTGCAATTGGAAAATGCAGACAACTAGATGGAAGCTATAGATAACAAAAAAAGTTAGAAGACTCATGACCAAAAGGCCATGCTTTTGTCTTCCTTTGGAGTCTAATGCAGGAGCATTTCCTCAAGTCTAATGCAGGAGCATTTCCTCAAGTCAACAAGATGTAGGATATATTTCCACATTTACTAAATGGAGTGGCTTCTCTTAATTTAATTTAATTGAAATTTATGTAATCAAAATACTAGTAAATTTTATTTTCTTGTTGAAATAGGGATTTAATTAAGCAATTAGGAATCATTTCCTCATCGACATGTAATGCGTTGTTTGGATAGCCTTTTTGAGGATTATAGTTTTTAGGCTTAGATTTAATATTTTCCTTGTATGGAACATTAGATCCACCTTTAGTGGATCTCAACAGACCATAATTGTTGTAATAATTGATCCTTGTAAATGGAAGTAGGCATGATAGAGATAATAGAGAGGAGGAGATAACCAAGAGAGGTATGAGAGAAAAGATAGGAAAGGGCCAATAATTATTATTTAATGTTGGAAAAATGTAATTCCTACTTGTCTCTGTTGTGATTCTTACTAAGTAAAGGATTCTGTTCCTAGTAGTTAGGATCTATTTCCTACATTAGTGTATGGTTGAGATATTCTCTCAACCAACATATTGTGTGTGCATGTATATATGTAATTGCATTTGATTAATGAAACAATCGACATTATCAGATTTTATCATGGTATCAAAGCCCTAAGGGCCTCGCCCCTTGTGGATTTGGCCCCTCTTGGGCCGAGGAAATAAAGAGCTTGGTTTTCTAATCCATTTTTTGTGTTTGTCCATCATTTCCTTTGTTTAAATGCGGCTCATTGAAATCGTGATTAAGCATGCTGGTGGTTTGGTTCGGCATATTCAGGACGTTCTAAACTCGGTTGTCGATGAAGACCTGCAGGTGTCTTTATAGAGCGAAGGAAAGTAGATCGGTGTGTAGAGATTAATTGACCTTTGATCTCGACGTTTTTTGTGTAGATCGACGTTGTTTATCGATGTTTTTTCTTTTATGCAAATCAACATTGTTTGCTAGTCGGCATTCTTTGTTTGCAGATCGACGGATTAAGTGAATCTTAGATATATTTTTTTGGCGTCGTGTCTCCTCTACAGATCGTCGCAGCCAAGAGATCTCACCAGTCTCGCCAAATATCTCGCAGCGCCGTATTTGATTTGAGTGAGTCGATCTCATTAATATCTTGCAACGTTGTGTTTTATCACCAGATTGCATTGTTGCCGGATTGCGTCGCTAGATTGGTCGTCGAATTGCTCTACATCAGTGTGAGGAGTTTGTATTCTGATATTGCTTGAACAATGTAGCGGAGGGAACTCCAGCATTCCAAAAGCTATTGTGGCCATCCAAGGAGGCGGGGATGATGGCAGGGTTATTTTCCTTTTCATCCATGCTGCTGCCGGGACGACAGACTAGATCTTGAACAAGGTGTTGCCTCTTTGGGGTCGGAGATGCTATAGAAATTTGTTGCAAGGCTTTAGCCTTCACAGTAGCAGAAGCGTAAGCGTAATTGTAATTGTGATTGTGGCTGTAATTGTCATTATTGTTATGATGGTGCCTGCGGGATTCATTGTTGGAATTGTCGTAAATGGTGAGTGCGTGTGGTGGACGATGCAACCAAGGCCACTGGATAACTTTTTTGCCATTCGATTCTTCATCGACATGGTGCCCCAGTTGCTGATGAGAAGGATAAGGAAGAGGTAGGGCATTGTGCTCTGGAAATCTTCGGTGGCTCTTCTGTGCCCGTTTTTGGTTGGGTGTGACCTCCGAGAGATGTTGAGGAGGACGAAGAGTCGGGGAATTGGGAAGTTCCCTCATAGTCAGTGTTGTCTCAAGCCTACTAGAATTCTTTTTCCGGTTCTGCGGTGATCTCGATCGATTTGTTGTGATCAACCTGTTGTGATCAAGCTATTGGAGGCTGCGTACTAGTCGGAAAGAGAGTTGAGTGCTAGTGATCGAGGAGTTGAGGTCACCCATGGTGCAGGGTGGAGCAATGTGCATCACCGAATACACAACTACGTGTTTTGCTTTAGAGGCCATGGAATCATTGCTCATTGTTGAGCGTAGAGAGTAGCTGCAACGTGGTGAGCAGTTGAATGTGCAGGAGAGTGGCTGGTTGTGCTGGTGAACTTGCTCATCGTGTTGGTGAGCGAGATGCAGAGGTAGGGGCTTTTGTTGCTAAGGAAAGAAACCGGTAGTTTCGTTCTTCGTTCAAGGAGGAGAGCAACTTTGTGTTCGATATGAAGGGAGAAGCATGGTTGTTTGTGCATACATGGGTAAATGTTTTTTTTGGTGAAGTAATTTTTTGGAATTTAAATTGATATACATATTGAGATTAGCCACCTCAATATCAGGTTATTTTGTTAGAATTGGCTATAATCAAATATTTAATTGATAAAGACAAAGATGCCTAGGTTGTGATCAAAAAATGAAGTGCACGAGCAATGTCAGAGATTGGAGGATGATGGACAATCTAGTTTGTGTGAGTTTCAGTGTATTGTGGAATACACTCATGATGATTATAGTATATCACACATTTTAATTTTAAGCAAGTATAAGATGTTTATAGTGGTTGTTTTAAAGTATGTACTTGGTAACTCCAAGAGTTTGAGTTTGAAATGTAAGCTTGATAAGGCATGTGTACTCCTATATAGCTCGTGGTAATCTAAAAACCACTTTGTATTTGCAGTGTCAGTTTGTGGTAAGCCAGAAACCAAGTGTGAGAGTGACGTGGACAAGGATTCCTGTAGGCATGGTTTAGGTTATGCCGACAAAACCCTTGGCCAAGAGTGGATGGAGTGTCTTAATGGTAGATTTGTAGCCCAGAGTGGCTAGAGAGCCCTCATGGCTGAATTAAGTGCCTTCGTGGCTGTGTTGAGCCTTCATGGCTGAGTTGAGCCTTTGTGGCTGAGTTGAGCAGTGGTGGCTAAGAGCCCATGGTGGCATGGTTGAGGGTGATCCGACAAAACCCAGGTTAACAATGATGGAGGGGGATTTACAGGTACAGGTACATGTATGCAACTATAATGGTTGACAAAACCATGTACACGAAGGACATCCTACAAGACTAGCGGTTGCAGTGGTTGGCACCCATGCATTCCGATAGATGGTTGTTCCTTTATATGGACATTTACATATTCTTTTGTTATGTTTGACCACAACTAGATTTTGCAGATTGATATTCAGACAAGTAGCCATTAATGGGGAGTGTTGGAAAATGTAACTCCTACTTGTCTCAATTTTGATTCTTACTAAGTAAAGGAATTTGTTCCTAGTAGTTAGGATATATTTCCTACATTGGTGTGTGGTTGAGATATTCTCTCAACCAATAGATTGTGTGTGCATGTATATATGTAATTGCATTTGATTAATGAAACAATCGACATTATCAAATTTTATCATTTTATTCATACCATATTGTACAAATCCTATGCTAATGGGAAGTATGTAAATATCCTCCATTTTTATCTAATCTAAGTTTTTTGAAATTGATAAGTTATCCCCCGTGAATGTTAAGGTTGTGAAAAGTATGATTTGTGAGTGGATGTGAATTTGAGGCTGTGTGTGTAAAATGTCAATCATCGTAGGTAAGCAGAGGTATGCATGAATGCTTTGTGAAAGAGGAATGGTGAGTCTTATGCGAATAATTTATAATGTGATGAGTTCAAATTCAAATACGTGAATGAATCAGAGTGGTCACACATTAACATTGAATATGAGTATATTTTGTCAATTATGAGTGAATTAGAGTTCGACCTTTAAGAAAGCCGAGAAACTTATAATGTGAACATTGAATAAAAAACCCCATATAAAGTTTCCTGAAATTTGTAGTCAAAATTTCCGTTAGGGTCAAGATTTTGACCCAAGTCTATGTGTTTTGCAGTGAATCCCTTTGCATCTTGTAACTAACTATTTGAATCGAACAAGAGCACTACTACAAGTTTAAATTGAGATCTGTAATCGAAGAGCGAGTGTAGAGCACAAGTGGATATTTGGCATGGACCCCACATCCGGTTTGGGGTGAACACATCTAGGATGGAGCAAATTCATCTAAGATCAAATGTATTTGAGCCTCACCAAGAGTGATAACATTGGATATGAGAAGATCCCTAAATAGGAAGATCATCTTTATCTATGAGATATCTAGGTAGAGAAAAAAATATCCAGATGGAGTGGAGGATATTTGAGTGGATTCACAAACATCCAATTATTCAATAGGAAAGGGAACGGTAGTTCTCCTGGATTACCAGATAAATTGAAGTGAAACTAGGCTAGAAAACATATCAAGGGTGCAACATATTGTGCTACATATGGACCCATTAGGACCTTATATGATCAGATCAGGTAAGCGTTATGTGTAAACGAATTTATATTTTGAGAACTTCACATATAAATTGTGGAATTGTTGGCCAACAAGGCTAAAATTCCTTAGCACCTTTTGGTCCAAGAATCTAGTCCTAAACACTGTCATATGACTTGATACAAGAATTAAGCCCTAGTGTTAAAAGGAATATAAACTTTTGGTATTGGGTAAAGTGCAGGATTGCACAAATTTGTGGTATTCTGGCTCTTTGGGGAAAGTGCTAACAATGCTATTGTAAATTCAACCTCGATCCATAGTGATGTTTGCACAAAGATTTAAAAGATCCCACAATGAGATCAAAGGCAACAGGTTGAGATTTATCCAAGAATGAATGTGAGTGAAACCATTCTTAGGGGTAAAAAGGATTCCATTTGGAATCACAACTTCATTAGATCTTAAGTATCATTTTTTTCCAATTCCAAGGTTGTTGTTTCTTCAACCATGGCCTTTTTCCAGAGTTTTGATGTCTTTTGTCTTTTGAATCCATTGTTTCCTTAATAGCTCTAGGATCATCATCAATAATAAATAAAGCAAAATTTGAATCGAAATCAAGTGGGGTTTACCTTTCTAGCTGCTTTCTTTTCTGAATTGATCTCTTCAGTATGACAATATGTCGTTCTTATTCATTTGATTCTTGTTTTTTTTATAGATTATGATTCATCATCTTGCATTTGAAACTTTTATCTTCTTTGGTTCATTTTCCCTTGGTAGGAATTCCTCTTTAACAACATCTATAATTTCTCTAAATACCACATCTCGACTACACACAACCTTCTTATTTTCTAGGTTTCAAATATTATAACCTTTCATACCGTCTTTATATCCAATAAAGATACAATTTTCAACTTTCCAATATAACTTACTCCTATCATCCTTTCGAATGTGTGCATAATCATCACAACTAAATACCCTGACATGTTTAAGAGTGGGTTTCTTACCACTTCATACCATATTTGACACCATTATTATCCTCAACACCTTAATTTTCTTCTTTGTTTTGTTTTCCACAAGAATCTTAAACTCTTTGAATTTGTCAAAGACTTCATATTTCTTCCTAGGAAATCTCTATATTCCTTGAAAAGTCATGTATAAATAAAACATAGTACATAGGTTTATAAAGTGATGGAATTGAATTTGGTTCAAAAACATCATTGTGCACCAACTATAATATTCAATTTGACCTCGTAGCACCATTGGAGAATCTTACTCAATTCCACTTGCCAAAAAAATAATGTTTATAGAAATCAAAATTCAGAGAGAAATTATACATATCTTCTATTATACCATCATCATGCAGTACTCAAAGTTCGTTCTCTCTGATATGTCTTGGTATTTGATTCCATAGCATAGCCTTTTATCTAGAGTCTATAAGAGTTTTTCCTTCTTCTACTCCACTCTCAAGAAGAATAGAACTATTGCACCCATCACTAGCAATGCTTCTCGACAAATTATAATATAGAGTACTAATCTGAACTCCCCTCATCAATATCATTTCTCTTCCAACCATCTTGGAGATACCCTTTTTAGACATTATTTTTACACCCAAATCACTCATCATTCTTACAAAAATCAAATTTCTAGCTAATCCTTGGATGTGAAAAACCCTAGGGATTGTTCTAATCCTTCAACCCATGAGCTTCAACTTGAATTTTCCTCATCCTATGATTCTGGTTGTTGAGTCATCACCTAAGAAAATATCACCACCATCATATATGTCACACTCGCAAAACCACTCCCTATGAGGATTCATATGAAAGGATGCACCTTAGTTGACCAGTTATGCCTCATGATCTACATGTGTACTTGAAGAAGAATCCAAATACACACCCCCTCCTTCATCTGAGGAAGTTTTTGTTTCTGTAGATGGAGCATCATTAGATCTGTTCCCTTTCTTAATAATTTTGGATTTACAATATTTCTTGTAAATCTCTTCTTTTTCACATCTCCAAGTTACATACCTTTACAAATTTTCCTAGGGATTAGATCTTCCTCTAGATTTAAATCTCCCACTTAAGGACTTATATTTATTTCAATTCTAGGAGTGTCCTCTCATTAACGAGGCATATCTTTCTTGATATTCCATACTTTTTTGTCTCATTTCCTTTGATAACAAGGATGGGACTATATTTTCGAAACTTCAAGTAGTTACAACACTACCAATGGCAACAACCAATCTATCCTGTGATTCTAGTAAAGAACCAAATAAAGTGATACACTTATCTTCATCTAAAATATTAATATCAATAGATAATACCTAACTTACAAGAGTATTGAAGGCATTAAGATGCTTTCATCGAATTTCCATGCTTCCTCCTTAGGTTATACAGCTTCTTCCATAGGAACAATTTATTCACTAGGGGGGGTTAGACTAATAGAAAGTCCCTAACGTGTTCAACAATTCCTTTGCTATAACTTCTCCTAAAACATTTAGTAATAATAAATACGATAGACACAATTTTATTGTGGCTTTTTCCTTTTGATCAAACTTGGCTCAATATTTTGTCGACATCCGTGTAGGTGTAGCACCCAAAACCACATCAATCCACTGATCTTTGTCCACCAATAGATCTTCCATAGCTCAAAACTCTGGTTATTGAATTTCTTGATCGCTATGTTTGAATTACTTGGCATTTCTTTTTAGCATAAGAATCAATTCGACAGATCTCCTACCGTAACATTGTCTACCATAGGCCCGAGAAAAACCCATTAGTCACAAAAACACCCCCTTGGAGCCAAAGTTGCTTTGATACCAATTGCTAGAAATAAAAACAATATGAGCGAAATAATGATAAAATTCACATACATAAGAACAATACACATAAATCATGCACATCGTGAATTACTTGGAAAAACTCAATTGGGAGAAAACCAACATATTAATAGGTTTATTATTATCTTATGGCTTAAAAGCACTCATGTGTTAACTTGAAAAAAGCTAAGATGAACAACCTCCCAGCTCAACCAAGTAATCCCTCCACTCAACCCGGGCACATTATAATAGAGACTCCTCAAGCCTTTTAAAGGATTTATCACATGTAATCCATGGGATCTAATTCCATAGGCCACAAAAATCGCATATTCGAAACAATCACTATGGACCTAAGAGTTTTGACTCTTTCACCGATTCAAGTTTACCCTAATAATTATTATGAGATAATTCTTTCGATTAAGGGGAAGGACTTATTTTGCTTGAATATTAACTTGATAATAAATTTAAATCCATTATTCTTCCATTAAATTTAAAACATGTTACTCTTCTATTGTCATTTTGTTATGACCAAATTCTATTAAAGAGAATCCTTATCATGGTTGGAAGTGATTTATCCTTAAAACTTAACATCTTATAAATTTTACTATTAATTCTTAGTTTCATATTAAGAAATATGTCATGTAACTATATTTCAAATTTAGAAAGTATTTTTATGAGTTATGTGGCTCCTCTTACATCTGTTGTTGAGAAGAGGAGATTGTTAACCATGAATAAAACATCGGTGGCTACTAGATTAAAGTTTTCAGAAATTGATATACTTTATAAACCAAAAATGGGTGGCTATATTAAAGCATCTAAATATTGATATACTTATACTGATATTTCTACATGTAGCATATTTGATTAGACATTCCAAGGTGTCGATCAATATGATAAAGAGGAACATGGGGGCAATGAGCAACCTTGACATATCCTACTTATTGCCTTATAAAAATTTGAAAGGTTCCACATTTTCCATACTTACCAAGAGGTAGTTGAGATGCATCATCAATTCATTCTATAATCTAGTTAAAACTAAAGGGTTGAAGATTCATTTTGGAGGAAGGATAATTTTCTTTGTCGTTAGACTTTGCTAAGTAGAATTTAGGTTTTATTCATCTTTTGAATAGGTATGGTTTCTTAGTTATGTATTTCTTCGTGGAAAATAATGAGGATATCCATTATTTAACTTCCTACATGTACTATAAAACTAATTGAATTCTATACCAATAATCTTATATCAATTTATCATTCTTTAATATTTTGGTTTTCATTCCCTTATCTATGGTTCACTTTCTAATCCACGTGTATTAGTGATATGGGTGGCTAGATTAAAGCATCTAAATATTGATATACTTATACTGATATTTCTACATGTAGCATATTTTGATTGGACATTCCAAGATGCCAATCAATATGATAAAAAGGAACATGGGGCAATGAGCAACCTTGACATATCCTACTTATTCCCTTATAAAAAATTGAAGGTTCCCCATTTTCCATACTTACCGAGAGGTAGTTGAGATGCATCATCAATTCATTCTATCATCTAGTTAAAACTAAAGGGTTAAAGAGCAACCTTGACATATCCTACTTATTTCCTTATAAAAAATTGAAGGTTCCCCATTTTCCATACTTACCAAGAGGTAGTTGAGATGCATCATCAATTCATTCTATCCTCTAGTTAAAACTAAAGGGTTAAAGAGTCTTTTTGGAGGAAGGATAATTTGCTTTGTCGTTAGACTTTGCTAAGTAAATTTTAGGTTTTAGGAAGGATAATTTGCTTTGTCGTTAGACTTTGCTAAGTAAATTTTAGGTTTTATTCGTCTTTTGAATAGGTATGGTTTTTAATGATGTATTTCTTCGTGGAAAATAATGAGGATATCCATTATTTAACTTCCTACATGTACTTTAAAAATAATTGAATTCTATACCAATAATTTTATATCAATTTATCATTCTTTAATATTTTGGTTTCCATTTCCTTGTCTATGGTTCACTTTCTAATCCACGTGTATTAGTGATGTATGTGTTTATTAACCTATTTAGATTTTTTAATAATCTTATATCAATTTTATCGTGGAGTTGTCTTTAGTGCGACTTTTTGGAAGCTTTTACAGTAGGTTTTTCCGGCCTAATTTCTCTAAAATCCTACAGGAATTTATTGAAATCGCAAGCTTGATGGGTAATCTTGTTCAATCGAAGTGCCCTTAGGTAGGTTTTTCCGGTCTGATTTCTCTAAAAAAATTTAATAATCTTATATCAATTTTATCATGGAGTTGTCTTTAGTGCGACTTTTTGGAAGCTTTTACGATAGGTTTTTCCGGTCTAATTTCTCTAAAATCCGAGGAATTTATTGAAATCGCAAGCTTGATGGGTAATCTTGTTCAATCGAAGTGCCCTTAGGTAGGTTTTTCCGCTCTAATTTCTCTAAAATCTCACAGAAATTTATTGAAATCGCAAGCTTGATGTGTAATCTTGTTCAATCGAAGTGCCCTTAGGGGTTTTCCATGGTGCTGAATCCATATATACAGTAAAAAAAACTAGTTTAAATAACACAAATCAAAATTTCACCTCAAACTTTTCCACCAGAAAGTAAAAAAAAAACGTGACTCCATTTATCATTCTTTAATATTTTGATTTTCATTCCCTTGTCTATGGTTCACTTTCTAATCTAGTGTATTAGTGACATATATGTTGAATTGAGGCTTTTGTGATCCATATTAAGTTTATGAGAGATTTTTCGACGTAAATCACAATATATTTCATTTGTCGACGCTTTTCGAACCAGCTAGTGTGGTTCATCGTCAGGACAAGTTGAATGAGCAGATTAGGCTTTTCATGTTAAATAGATAGAGCAGAAACTCCAACAGCTGAATTCCTTGACCAGGTAACAGCGATATAGATAACGGCTAAATTTGGTATGATATATATGATATTAACCTATTTAAATTTTTTAAATCCTATTTTTGCTTCTTATCACTGCTTACTATATTTTGCAAATGCTTAATTACATACCTATCTAGAGCTTAAAGAACACATAGCATGATTGAATTTTTTCTTCTTATCCTTACTATATTTTGCAAATGCTTAACCATATACATATCTAGAGCTTAAAGAACAATACAAAGTGATTGAAATATGTAAGAATTGATTTTACTATATACATATCTTGAGCTTAAAGAACACACAACATGATTGAAATATGTATTATACGTATGTTATTAACCTACTTAAATTTTTTAAATCTTATTTTTGCTTCTTATCGCTCCTTACTATATTTGCAAATACTTAATTATATACATATCTAGACCTTAAAAACACATAGCATATTGAATTTTTGCTTCTTATTGCTCCTTACTATATTTTGCAAAATGGTTAATTATATACATATCTAGAGCCTAAAAAACAACACAGCATGATTGAAATATGTATGAATTGATTTGACTATATACCTATCTAGAGCTTAAAGAACACGAATTGAAATAATATACATATCTAGAGCCTAAAGAACAACACAGCATGATTGAAATATGTATGAATTGATTTGACTATATACATATCTAGAGCTTAAAGAACACGCAGCATGATTGGAATATGTATGAATTGATTAAAGAACAACACAGCATGATTGAAATATGTATGAATTGATTTGACTATATACATATGTAGAGCTTAAAGAACAAGCAGCATGATTGGAATATGTATGAATTGATTTGACTGATAAAACTTTAATGAACACGCAGCATGATTGGAATATGTATGAATTGATTTGACTGATAAAACTTTAATGGACAGTTCAATCTAATTAGAGCATGATTGGAATATGTATGAATTGGAATATGTTCAATCTAATTAGAGATTGATAAAACTTTAATGGACAGTTCAATCTAATTAGAGATTGATCACGACGTGAATTCACATATTATTCAGGATTCAGCGATTGAACCCGACGTGAATCGAATACGCAACCTTCTGATCTAGAGTCAGACGCGCTACCATTGCGCCACCGATCCTTAAAGATTTAACATAACTTCAATATTTGTTAATGTACTTTCAAATGAGTTTGACACTTTCCATGGTTGTTAATAATGAAGATGGAGACTGCTCCTCCTCCTGGGTGAACTAAAAGCTCATGTAAACCCATGTGATCGTGGATGAGTTTTGTTAGCAATAAATTGATGACTAATGCAAGCTATGTAAACCAAACAAAATTTCTCCAAACAATCAATAACGCATATCATTGACAGAGAGTGTTATTCGCCGTAATTTAAAGGATGGAGATGCGGGGTATCGAACCCCGTGCCTCTCGCATGCAAAGCCATTTTCTAACTGGTTTTCTAACTCTCCTCCAGCCATTTTTGGTAGATTCAATTGTACGTGAACCTGCGAAGACGATGGAAGGACATGTAATGCAAATGCCAGGCTGAGTAGAAACGACAAGAATCATAATTTACAATAAAATAAATAACAAGCAATTTTCTTGTGAGGTGCATAAAGTGGGGATGAAAAAAAAAAAAAAAACATTTCAAAACCTGTGAAATAATGTGCTTCCCCGGAGCCGGAGGTATTGAGCGGCCGGGTATGATATTGAAACCAATTAACTAGTACCTATTATTTGTTTTTTAATGGAGGAGTTTTTGGTTTTTTATTTTTTTTAATGGAGGAGCTTTTTGTTTTTGTTTTGTTTTTTAGGATTGGAATTAGACTTGAAGTGAATTTTTGATTTGTATTATTTTAAATTGGTTTTAACTGTATGTATGAATTCAACAATCTGAAACCCCTAAGGTATCTTGATTATGCACGTGATTTATTGAAAAAAAAAGGTATAACGTGATTAATATATAGGTTGATTAGAGTTACATTTTATTTTGTATGATTAATTAAAAATAGTCTTAATAGAACCGTTTTTTTTTCAAATAAATATAAAAATATAAGCCTATATTTATATACTATATCATTTGTTATTTGAGAATTTGTAATTAAGAGATATAAGATGTGATATCTCAAATTTCCATTTTTCCTTTACATGAAATTATAAATGTTATTTTTATTTGGTTTTGTTAGGTCACAATTTTTCATGGATTTTTTAAAATCTAATTATAAAATCTCTAAAAATAATTAACTTTTGTAGTGTTTAAGTAATTTTTTTTAAAGTAAAAATAGATTCAAAATCATGAAAAACTGTGAAACTCATAGAATACAAGATCTTAATAGCTTTCCATTTATTTAATTGAAATTTTCATTAATTTCTCTATAAAATGGTAACCCCTTTAAACTACTATTTTTTATTTAATCTGATTGCAGCCGTCAATTTACAAGTAACCCTAGCCTAATAGAAAATTTTCAGTTATTTAATTGGAATTTTCATTAATTTCTAAATAAAATTGTAACCTCGTTAAACTATTATTTTTTATTTGATCTGATTGCAGTCGTCGATCCACAAGTAACCCTAGCCTAACAGAAAATAAAAGCACATATAAGAGTAGCAGCAACTTGGTTCAATTATGCCCTGTGACGGCGAAAATTTTCATCTGCAAAATTCATATCCTGTGACGGCGAAAATTTTGAATAGCCATCCTTACAGTATCACATACAAGATCACAAAAGTTCTACAAGATCACAAAAGTTCTTCAAATTAATGACTGCAACAATTTTGTAATAACAATTATGTAATAAGGATGACACCGCTGTTTTTAAATTATTGATTAATGATTTTCATGATTATTGATTTTCATCCACCGAGAGTAGCTCAGTCGATAAAATTTTGTCTAGCGAGAAAATTTTGTCTAGCGGAGATAGCTCAGTTGGGA
Source organism: Pinus tabuliformis (assembly GCA_031772625.1). Lineage (NCBI taxonomy): Eukaryota > Viridiplantae > Streptophyta > Pinopsida > Pinales > Pinaceae > Pinus > Pinus tabuliformis. Next base: position 696,538,701 of record CM062806.1, on the reverse strand, counting down.
GAGCGTCAGACTGAAGATCTGAAGGTCGCGTGTTCGATCCACACTCACGGCATCGTAGGTTAGCTCAGTTGGGAGAGCGTCAGACTGAAGATCTGAAGGTCGCGTGTTCGATCCACACTCACCGCATCGTAGGTCCGAACGTGAGTATATATCGTTATAACATACTAGCTTTTATTTCCGCGAACATATTAAAAAGTTCCTTAATTTGTAAATTATTTACTTTTACCAATTGGGAATAGCACAGTTGGGAATTATTTACTTTTACCAATTGGGAATAGCACAGTTGGGAGAGGGCGTGGGCACAATTTTCCTAGCGAAATGTCGCCAAAAATTTTGGATAAATTTTAAATCTGATTTTAAGAGTTTTTAAATATATATGTATGTACTGGTAAAAATGAATCAAGCTCCTTGGGACACTTTTATTTTAAATGATGCCGAAAGTTTTTATTGTTTTCGGGGCTAGAATGGACACTTTTGTTTTAAATGATGCCAATTTTTTTTATTGTTTTCGGGGCTAAAACGTTAGAGTCGCACCGCAGACCTGAGAATCTAGGGTCACCCCTTCGCAGCTTTTATAAGTGATTACAGTTCTGGATTTGTAAGTGAATACGGTTTTGGGTGATCTTTATTAACGAGAGAAGGGAAATTGTTATTGATTTGGAATATTGGAAATTAAATTAATAGTAAAAGTTAATGTAAAGTTTTATTATATTAAATATTATGCCATAATTTTGGCAAATTTATATATATTAAACCTGTTTCAACACTAATAAATAAACCTGTTTCAACACTAATAAATAGAAAATTCATTAATTATATAAAAAGAGGAAAAAAAATATGTTGATTAAGATATGTTAAGTATTGATAAATTCTAAGTGAAGTAAAAAAATCATAAGTTAATTGAAATTATCAAGAATATATGGAAATATTAATAGTGCTTGGAATGAGTGCATTCACATATATTAATCACATACAAAAAAATATACAAATCAAGGATATGCCACAATACTAGTAAATTCAAAGTGAAGTAGGAAAACCATTAACTACTTATAATAAAAATAAGTATACTGACCAAGATATACACAATATTGGTAAATTTCAAGTAAAGTAGAATAACCATAACTTAATTGAAACTAGAGGACATGCAAAATATCATTAGTGCTTGGAATGACTAGATTCAATAGAGGTTTGACAACTGAGTTATGATAAGTTTTCTCACTGTTTAAGAATATAAGGGGATTTACATGATATTTGTTTTTAAGAATATAAGGGGATTTACATGATATTTGTTTTCAAAAGTTTAAGGAAAAAAATAATGGTAGTTATCGCATACCTCTAAAGACATCTTCTTTACATGCTATTTGTTTTCAAACATCTAAGGAAAAAAATAATGGCGGTTGTCACATATCTCTAAAGACATATTCAACAATTAACTTAGACTTCAGTGTTTAAATGTCACATAAAAAATTAAAAATTAATCTAATTTTTAATGCTACATACCACATGCGAAAATTTAGATTTTCCTGTTACAATACTTGAGTTAACATACATTGAGTCTATGTGTTTTACAATGAAGACCTTGTAACTTAAGCATAGCATATTACCTGATGGTCAATCTCTTCTTTTAAATATCAAGCCATAGTTTGTGTACTTCACATAAACTCAAGCTATGGTTTAGGATTATGGTGAGTGTATCATTAAACCATGTTTAATGCACCTTGGTATTGCTGACGCGCTGGTACTTGAACCCTCTAGATGATGTATATGGTCCGTCCACTTGGCGATTTCCACTCTAGGATCTGTCATCGGTCGACGACTCACCGAATCTGCGGTCAATGGGTGGTGTTGATTTTCTGGAGAGGTTAGAGAGAAACTAACCCACCCCTCTCTGGTTGTCTGGTCTCATTCGCATGCCTATCAGTTCAGTTTATTTCTCATTGATAACAATGAGGGTTTCATGCCCTAGGAGATGCCCCATTCAAACCTCTATCGTGGCATTCCACAGCCCGAGGTCCTTCAAGCAAAGCGGAATTTTCAGAGTTGTCTAGCAAGCTCTTTGAGACCATCTAATCAAGTGTTTTATTCAGCGTTTTTATGTGACTTTGTATTTTATCTGTTTCTATTTAGATTTAAACCTTCTGTTACAGTCGTTACAGTTGCAGGAGTGTACACTTCTTAGCTTCGTCTTCAACAATTTACACCGCTACTTGAAACCCTTACACAGGTATCCGATTCCACCTGGTTGACTAGGGTTTTTGTCATTTCCATTTCATTATTTTCTTCTCCTAAGCTTATTGCTCATTATGGAGTTTTACGTTCTCAGGTTCATGTTCATGGTGGGGTTTCTTCCTGGGCGAATTATATATACCAAGTGGGTGCTCCTTTTTTCTTACTGTTCGCCTGATATTTGTCTTTCAATCTTCATAATTTATACACAGGTTGGTGTTTTAATTCACTCTCGGCATTGTGATACAAGTAATCTCTTCAGGTCTAGGCCTTGTCCTTTTTCGCTCGGATTGAATGTTAGGAAATTGACCAACGTCTTTACGTTTGGTTTCAAGTGTGGTCTAATTCACATTTTCTAGTTTATGTAGAGAACCCTACATTTTTTGAAAACTCTAACAGGTTTAGAGTAGTTTTCTGTTATCAACTTTATAGTTCCATAATTTAGAAGGGATAAGGGAGACAAAGAATTCAAAACTATCATGGAATCGTCAGTACTCATAAATGTGGCAGACATCAGTTCATTTATGGGCTTAGTTGGGTACTACCATCGTTTTATAGAAGGACTTTCACGAATTTCGTATCCTATCACCTCTCTACATAAGAAGGAAAGAACATTCAAATGGATTGCGAAGTGCCAGCATAGTTTTGAAGAATTAAAGCACAGGTTAACTTCAGCTCCGGTGCTAAAAATTGTTGAACCAAGAAAAGAATCGGTAGTTTGTACGGGAGTTATAATGAAATATGATAGAGTGGTGGCTTATGAATCTCCCAAAATGAGGGAGCTTGAACTGTGGTGGTACATGCTCTCAGAATGTGGCGACATTACTTGTTGGGAAAGAAATTTTTACTTATAACATATCATAAAAACCTAATTTAAATTCTTGACAAGAAATATGGATTGTGTTTTTAAGTGAATTTGATTTTGACATAAAACATTTAAAAGGCAAGGAAAATCGTGTAGGGGATGCACTGAGTAGGAAGTTGCAATATATTTATGAGATAAAGTATAGTCAAGTTGAGCCTAGGTTTTCATAACAAATTAAGGAGGTAGCAAATTGAGACGCGGAATATAAATTATTATGGCAATAGAACAAGAAAGACCATGGTGTTGGGAATCATATTACTTTGGTATTAACAATGAAAATTTGTTAACATTTAAAAGAAGAATCTATGTGCCAAACCAATTAGAAATTAAGCGATTATTATTAGATGAATTCCACCCAAACCCTTATGTCGCACATCCTGGATATCAAAAACTATTTTTTGTTGTTAATAGAAACTATTTATGGCCAAGAATGCGGAAGGTTATTGTAGAATATCTAGCTAAATGTTTAGAGTGTCAACAAGTAAAAGCATAACACCATTACCCATCTAGTCTGCTCCACCCCTTACCCATACCCAAAGGGAAGTGGGAAACGATCATAATAGACTTTGTAATAGGACTACCAAAGACTCAAAAACACAATGACTCAATTATGGTGGTAGCAGACAAATTGAGCAAAGTAACTCACTTCATCCCTCTTAAATCTACGTACAATGTTGTAAAAATTGCAAATATATTTATGAAGAAAATATTCCGGCTCCATGGAATACCTAAGCCTATAGTATCTGACAGGGATGAAAATTTTACGTTTGCCTTTTGGAAAGGCATTTTCTCAGGGTTAGGGATTCAAATTCAATTCAGTACAACTTATCACCCACAAATGGGAAAACAGAGTGGATAAATGAAGTGTTCGAAGACATGTTTTGTATATTTTTTCAATGCAACAATGAGGTAAATGGGAAGAGTACCTCCACTTAGTGGAATTCACATATAACAATAATTACCATGAATCAATGAAAATGATTCCTTTTGAAGTGTTATATGGAAGGATGCGTAAAACTCTGATTATTTGGAATAGCCCAGAAAATATACTCATGTTTGGGCCAGACATGCTAATAGAAATGGAACAAGTTGTGAGGAAGGTAAAGCAGAATTTGAGAGCAACACAAGACCGACATAAAGTATATGTTGATAGGAAATGAACATTCAAAGAATTTCAAATAGGAGATCATGTTTATGTAAATGTCAAGCCCAAAAGAAGTACTTTGAGATGGACTAATTGCACCAAGTTAAGCCCTCAATATTGTGAATATTTCTAGATAATGGGAAGAGTAGGGCTTGTAACATGTATGCTCACATTACCAAGTTATATGCGAGTGCATAACATATTTCACATATTTTTACTTATATATATATATGATCCCAGCCATATTATAAATTGGAAGGAAGTGCAGGTAAAAGTATGTTAGTTGTTATAATACACATGTTAATCTAGAAATCAAACTTACTTAAAAAAAAAAAATTAAGACTGTGTCCTACTGGACTGTAGGTAGAACCAAGCGAAGAGTTCCTGGTAGAACCATTGTGTATCCTATATCGGAAATAAGTAACGTTGCGGAAGCAAGCTATCATCCAAGTTAAAGTGCAGTGGCAACACTTTAGCCTGGAGGAGGCTACTTGGGAAGATGAAAATGTGATGCAGCAAGCATATCTTCCTTTGTTTCATGGACAGGAATAAACACTGAGGACGTTGTTTCAAACCAAGAGGGGAAGATGTAACACCTCCAGTTAACATTATCATTTGTTGGTAATTTTTGTTTATATTTTTACCATAGGTAAACTTGATAATTGGAAAAACTTATTTATATAAATTTTGGAAAACACATATGATGAGGTGAATGTTCTTATGTATATTTTCGAATAATAATAATTTTCACAAGGATGGAACTCTCGAAGGAGATCATGATTGGTAAGAAACCTAACTTCCAAGTAGTTATGACAATTATGAGTTTGGTCCTCATTTTGGAGATAAAAATCCCAGTGAATGGAAAGGAGTTTTTTCTTGGTTCTTTTCTTCTGATCTGAAAGAGGAAGGAAAAAGGAAATTGGAGAAGACTCAAATGGGACAAGAAAGTAACTTGGAGCTACTCTAGGTGTATAACTCTTGAGATGGCTTGAACTAATGGATTTATTCACCTTATAGAAAAAAAATTGGAGCTTTCATATTGGACTCGGGTGGTTTTGATATGAATGCTTGACTCAAGAAAATCTGTCATGGAATCATGGAAGTTTAGGGGATCGGGGGGGAGATTCAGACATAATTGTCGGTCTCATTGGTAGGGAGGAGAGCATATCCTGGTAGAGTTACCAGACTCCATAGGCATTGGTAAGATATAAGTACATCCTTACATTATTGTTATTCAAATGAATTCTTACCTGTGTGAATTTTGAACTATGAATGGTAAACTGGTGTGAGTAATCTTTACATATTCAAGTTGGAAAGAGTTCAGTGTTTGTTGTGTTTTGCTTCATAATTAATCACTCAAAAATAGATACTCTCATTGTTGAATAGACATAGTAAACCTTAATAAAAATAAAACAAAGGAACTATGTCTAAAAGGATCAAACAGTTAAAATGGGATAAGGTTAGTCTACTCCGGGAGGAAACGAGAGTAGAGCAAACCAATCTCTAAATTATGGAACCCTCATGGGCCAGGAGGTGGTCCTGGAAGGACCTCGACCTGCAACCTGAGGCAGTGGACAAGATAACCAGTCACATGAAAATTAAATGTTGTAGGAACAAAGTAAACAATTCTACAAACAAGGAAAAGCAATTGCTATCATTCACTATGTTAAATCACGGAAAGGAACTGAACATATAGAAATTGGAAGTATACATGTTTAGAAAAACTAAAAATAGTAATAATTAATAAATTTCTGAAGAAATAATGTAGCGAAAATAGAAAAATTCCTTAACAGAACAAGTTTAATATGCCAAACTTGTTCATACTTTAGAGGAGTCATAAACGTCAGTCTCAAAAATTGCCCAAACACAGAACCCATAAGTATACTAACAACAGGCTTAACGTCATTCATAAAGCAAGACTTTACTGTATGAAAACCTTATCTTGGAACAAAATTTTACATAATGAAAACAAATTCCATAATTATCGAGAAAAGCTAAGAGCCAAGGGCTATGATTTCGTATTTAGACCAAAACTCGATACACCCTGAAACAATTCAGTTATGGTGAAGGAGCCATGATAAATAAACACTAAACCCCTATTCCAGTGCTCGGTTGAGGCACCACCCGAAATTTGGGTTGGGAATCGTAGAAGGTAAACCCAATAAAAACTTGTATAGACCACTGTAATGTGCCATGTTGAGCCAGAGGAAAAGAGAACCTGGACAAAAGTGGTACCTGGTTATTAATCTCAATAATCGAGCTTTTAATTGGTCTCAATGCACATGGATAAAGCCAAGGGAATACCTGCAACATAAAGGAAGAACCCTTGTCAACTTAAATTTCGATTTATCTGTTTTAAAAAACAAAAACACAAGAAAGGGTATGGTAGCATCGAGCAACCTGTATGAGGGGCCACGATGAATTAAACTAGAGCCAGGATTTATAGACACCAGACCAGATTTTAGTGGGAAAAACCCACCACCAAAATGTGTTGCATAAATTAGCAATTCATAGTCGCATTTTACCTCTGAGGTTGAAGCAACAAACTGACAATATACTCAATCTCCTTGAAACACTTATTTTCAATCGTATTCCTGTGTAAACCAACCAGAAGTTAGCTATAGAAACAATAAATAATCATGAGAATGAATTCAGTACCTCACATAAATAATCTGAGTAACTACAAGGTAATTTGTTGACGCTTATCTGAGTTTCTATTTATTTATCCCCCCATCGAGCTTGTTGCACACCTAGAGTAATTTTTATGGGAAAATAGACAATACATGAATGTTCTTCCCATAGGCTACCTGATCATAACCAAACTTAGCCACTATTAAATTTTTGAGCATCCAGGCTCTAGACAAGCTCCACTAGCCAACCAACTCTAGAGTCTTTACTGCTCAAATATTTTCGACCTATCTTTCGCTTTCTTTTTCCATATTACTCTCCTCTTGCCTCAGGTTCCCAAACATTAAGGGTGTTTTGAGGTCTAAAATTGGCCTCCTAAGGAAACTATAAAATATTACTGGAAATAGTAAAATAAGATTAAACTACATCATCAAATTTTAGAGGGAAAAGGGAAAAAATTACTTTTTGTTTTCATCTCTTATTTTCAACTTATCTCCTTGTGGGTTTACTCAAATTTCGAGCGAAAAGACTCGTTGGATGAATAATTTGATTCCTCATCCAAGGAGTGCCCATGTTGCATACTTTCTATGGACCTTGCTACACGAAAAAATAGAAATACATGAAAAATGTGATTGCAATCATGTTTCTTTCATGTATTTCTCATTTTTCATGTAGCAAGGTCCATCAGAAGTATGCAACATGGGTACTCGTTAGATGAGGAATTAAATTTTGCATCCAATGAGTACTCCCACTTGAAATTTAAGTAAAACCTTAGGGAGATAAGTTTAAAATATGAGTTGAACAAGTAATTTTACTATTTTATTATTTTTTAATCTTTTTACTTTTTACTCCAAAAATGGTGAATCATCCCCCATGGTTGATATCATCATCTTGAATCCTGTTGGTTCTTATAAATTTTATTTTAGCTATACATTTTTCTTAGGAGGCCCATTTTAGACCTCAAAGTTTGCCTAATAACCCTTTTGGCCTTCTTTTGGAAGTTTTTTCTTCTTTCTAATGGAGGAGCTTGGATAGGCAACTACCTCACCATAATTGTTCAACTACCTAGGTGTGAGCTTTCTCTAGCATTGCTTCTCAATCACGGTCCACACACAAACATTATGAAAATAAAATAAAATCAAAACATATATTCATATATGTCTACTTATAGTTTTATTCTTATCAACCCACAATTAAAACAACATTCTTTTAACCTCAATATTTATGAGGTTACTAGGGGATATTACATCTTCCTCCCCTTGAGTGAAACACCTTCCCGGTGTTTCTAAATATTAAAAATAGGTTGGGGTAAGCTTCTTTCATGAGTTTTTCATCCTCCGAGGTAGCCTCCTCTGTGCTAAAGTGCCTCAATTTCACCTTAACCTCGGTGATAACCTGCTTCTGAAACATTACTTCTCTCTTATTTAGGGTGCATAGGAGTTCGACCAGAAACTCTCTGTCCAACTCGAACTATACCCACAACCATTAAGTCATTGTTAGTCTCTATTGCTAACATTTTTATAATACATGTATATTTATATGCATTTTATAAATAATTACCTATATATCCTTCCAATTAATGATATGTCTAGGATCATAAATAATTTTTTTAATAATGAAACATGAAATACATTATGAAGCTCTATGTGGCAAAGCAAAGTTATTTGATAAGCCACCAACCTAACTTGGGCTAAGATTTGGAAAGGACCATAGAATCGAGGAGCCAACTTAGCACAACCTTCCCACCGCAAGGTACTCTTCTTAGGTTTTACTTTCACATACAAGTGGTCTCTTACTTGAAATTCCAAGTAGTTTTTCTTTTTATCAGAATACATTTTATGTCTATCTTGGGAAGCTCTCAAATTCATCCTTACTCTCTTCACTTCTTCCATTCCTTTCAACATATCATGTCCTAACATCAATTTTTCCTCTAGATCACTCCATTTAATAGGTATTCTACACCTACGTCCATATAACACTTCAAATGGACTCATTTTTAGGGAGGTGTGTTAGCTATTATTGTACGCCAACTCCACCAAGTGGATATAATCTTCCCACTTAGTTGCTTGCTACATTACGCACATTCTTAACATGTCTTTGAGTACTTGATTTACTCACTCAATTTTTCCATTTGTTTGAGGGTGATATGCAGTACTTAATTGTATTTGATTACCCAGTACAACAAACAGAGCTCTCCAAAATGAAAATGTTTAAACTTGACATCTCTATCAGATATTATCACTTTTAGTATTCTGTGCAAGCTGAAAATTTATTTCATAAGTGTAACACCCTCCTCCCAGGTCTACCCAAGTAACCAGCCCACTGAGGTAAACATACAATGAGAGGTCACTATGATATGATTCGACCTCCTAAACTACATTAAGGAAGCAGAACCAATGGAAACACACCATACAAACCTTCTTCATCAGCATTAGGACCCTCAGGAACCATCCCAAAATTTATGCCAACCAGCCCTTGGGTCCCATTGAGATTTTGGACCACTTAACCCCGAGACACTCCCATCCTATAGACCTTCTAGCATCTAAGAGGCTCTAGACGCTCTCATGACAAGGCATGCTAGCATCCAGGGACTATTTTACTCAGTGATGTGCCCACATCCCCCAGATTTGAGCCACTTTTTCAAGCCTAGAACCCAAGTCACCGCCTAGAATTTAATGACACCTTTAGAATAGTAAGATAATAGGGAAGTGACAATACAAATACAATTACTTGAACAAGACCTTGATTGGAACCTACTAGCCATGACAGGCATTTCATCAAACATATCATGAATATGTAATCTGCAAGTGTAAATAACAGATCTGGGCTTAGGGGCCTCATACTTAGCTGAGAATTGCTAAGAGGCATTGATATGTCAACACATTAGCTTCCATTTCATCCATTATGTCATAGGTACATTGTTCATTCATTTACACGTAAAAACATTATGAGATCCATACATATCTACTATCATAAAACATATACGTAACCAACATAATAACAACATAAATACTAAGGAAATCACGGCCATATAATTCACATATAAACTAGTGTCATACTCATAGAAATATAAGGAGAAATGACCTCATAATGATGATGAAAAATCGAAACTTGGGATGAGACCTCCATGTTTCACTCGACCATAGAATGGTTGAGCCAAATCTTTTTCATTCATTCACGCCTGTGTCATATTCGAAGCATGAATGTGGGATCTCATATAACACATCAATCTAGAACCATCTAGGGCTTCTAAAGGCAAACCACCTCAACCCATCAAACAGTGATTCCACCTCATGGCCGGACACACAAAACCATTATCAGATTGGACTCTATCTAAGCCTTCCAGGGCTCTAGAGCGTTTGTTCCATCCAAGGCTCTAGGACTAGTAACTCAACCTACAACTTATACCGGGCTCTAGAGCATTTATCCAACCAAGACTCTAAGACTAGTAACTCAACCTACCAAGTGCTCCAAAGCGTTTGTCCAACTAAGGCTCCAGGACTAGTAACTCAACCCAAGTCAATACAGGGCTCCAAAGCGTTTGTCCAAACAAGGCTCCAGGAACTAGTAACTCAACCCAAGCTAAGGAAACATGAAAACTAACCCAAAAAAAACAAGGAAATACATCCACAATCACCATGGCTATCCAGAAAATGGAAAGGTTAGGCAAATCCAATGTCAATCCTGACCATCCTCCATGCTACTGACAAATCATGACCAAAAAACCACATGCATATGCCATGCATGCCAAAACTAGTAAGGAAAACATACATCAACTCAATACCTGCAAGAAAAACCCGTTGTGGCTGCTGACCCTGATGTCCTCTTACGCTTTTCTGATTTTCCTTTTCCTTCTTGCTCCAAAAATCCAAGTATTCCACACTCTGCAAGAGTGCTCCAAGAAACTCTAAGTATCCAAGAATGAGAGAGAGAGAGAGAATAATGAGAGAGCTCCAAAACAGAACTGACAAAGTTCTATGTATTGGTCCTTAGAATTTTTTTTATGAATGAGACCTCTATTTTCTTAATTTTCCATTATTGTTCTTCATTTTCCTCCTCACATGAAACTTGTGACCTTTCACCTCCCTTTTCTCTTAATTTCCATTATTTTCATAAATAAATGTGCCAAAAATGTCATTTTGTGTTTCCAAAGCCTTAGCAATTGACTTTGCCAATTTTCGTAGCCATTAATAACCAAATGAACACCCACACTAGGATGCCTTGCCCAACATTTAGCTTGGAATAAGTGTCTCATCAAAAGTGGTTATTATTTTCCCTTTCTTAACTTTTATTACATGGAATTTTCACCAGGGATGTTACAGAACCCTCCCCCTTGGGGGAACACTATCCTCGGTGTTTAATAATACCTATAACCACAACACTGCCGTAAGAAAAGCATACTACTGATGGAGCATTATAATTTAGCTCGATGCAATATTTACAATGATAAACCTGTTGAGAAGTAAACTAACATGAAAACATAACAAGCATAACATCATAATGAAATGAAACCCATAACTCTTATTGGAGATTTATAACATATCTCATGGTGATATTTACATCCATATACATATGTACATATACCAGAACATCATCAAAATACATACTCAAACATATCCCAAGACATATACCAAAACACCATACTAAAACTGTTTTGCCTCAACTGGAAAACAATGAAGGATACATAACCCGCATCTAATATGTCATCTCCCATGTTTCTTCATCGGACCCAAAGTGCTTCCATTGCACCTTAACCTGCTCGATTGCTTGGTTCTGGAGCATGAACACATTTTTCTACAATATACACTGAGGCTCTGATAGGAATTGTACATCTGGTTCCACCTGCAATACAAACTAGTCAACCACATGATCAACATCTTTAACATACTTCTTAAAAATGACACACAGAAAACATAATGGAATTTCATTGTCGGAGGCAGTGCAAGTCGATAGGCTACTGGCCCAATCTTCTCAATAATAACGAAGGGTCCACAAAACTGTGGTGCCCGCTTGCCACATGATCCGATCTGTAAGGAGCTCTTCTTCGGTTTGATGCACAAGTACATCTATTCCCCAACTTGGGACTCGTTGAACAAATTGTTCTGATCTGCACAGCTCTTCTACATATCCTGTGTTACCTTTAGATTATTCTCGATTACTTTCGTTTCATGTTCCATGTCCGCCAACATGTTTGGTCCAATCAACACCCTATTAACTAGATCACTCAAATTGATAGGAGTATTGCAACTCCACCCAAACAATGCCTCAAATGGACTCATCCTCAAAGATTCTTGATATCCATTGTTGTAAGTGAACTCTACCAATGGAAGACACTCTTCTCATTTTTTTTTGCTGATGCATCACATACATCCTCAACATGTATTCCAATATATTGTTGAACCTCTCTTTCTATTCATTTGTTTGCAGATGATAAGTTGTACTGAAAATCAACTTTGTGACTATACCTGCAAACAACTCCTTCCAAAGCTTGGAAGTGAACTTTGCATCCCTGTCTAACACGATCTTCTTTAGAAAACCATGTAGTCTGACCACATCTCTAATGAATACCTATGCTACATCACTAGCTGAGAATGTAGACTTCACTAGAATGAAGTTCACAACCTTTGTCAACCTGTTCACAATAACCATGATAGAGTCATTTATCTCACTATACTCAGAAAACATGTGATGAAGTCCATGGAAATGACTTCCTATCCTTGCAAATGTTATTGATGAGGTAGAACTTGATGTGGTACCACTTGACATTTGTAGGATTGTTTTGGGAAGACCATACTTATATGACAGGAAAACCATCTTTCATCGCCATGAGAACAAGTATTGATTGTTTAAAGATGGGATTGAGTACATTGTTAGAGCACATAGCAACAAGTTGAATTTATCTCTTGTGAATGTAGGAAAAATGAAGAGGTTTGTAAATGCTAGTCAAAATTTTACATTGTTGATGATTAAACATAAAGATGTTGATGAATTTGAAGCCTTACAAGAATGTGATGCAACATTAAAATCAAATTTAGTTGAAGTTGCTAATACATATGATAAGATGTTTGAGGAATCTAATGTGTTGCCTCTTTAAAGAGGAAAGAAACATGAAGTTTATTTGCAGTAGGATGACTAACTTTTGAACATTGGTTTGAACAAGATGTCAGTGTTAGAGAAAGAAGGAATCAAGAAGCAGATGCAAGAGCTACTTGAAAAAGGGAACATTAGTTCTAATATGACTTCTTGTGGGTCTCCTAATGTTTTCTCTTTGAGGAAGAATGATGCATGGTGATGGTATTCACATATGGTGAATAGTCGAGCCAAAAACAAGGCTGAACATGATCAACATCAGATTGGCCATAGCTTTCAAGTTGGAGATGAAGTAAGGCTTTGCATCAGCAAAGAAAAAATTTGATTTGAAAATAACTTCAAATTGGGTAAGCCTCTTTTAATTGAAGACATAGGAGAGAATGTTCATATTTCTTTAACATAAGTTTTCTCTTATCAATATCTTGAAGAATTGCAATAAGATCCTATCCTTGATAGAGAAACAGGAACTCCAGGAAGAAGGAATGGGAAAACCCTTCATATGTGGTTCAAAGATACAAAACCGGGGAAAACCAAATGGATTGAAAAGGGAAGGGTGAGGGAATTGTACACACATTTGTTTGTTGACTGAAAAATAGTCTTTTGGAGGTCCAAAAGCTTCTAGTTGGGAGGAGTGATCGAGAGGATCAGTAAAGTGCTCACAATTCAAAGTGTTCAAAAGAGCTCGAAACTTATACCAGTGCATAGATATCGATGACTTGAATCCAACGCAAATTGAATCGTTAAAAACCGATATTGTATGTTCCCGATATCATGTTCTAATTAAATTCCCAAACAAGTAAAAAATTGTAGGTGATAGGATGATTGTACTTTTTTGGGCCATTGATAGGTTGCCATTTGGCTGCTTTTTATTGGTAAAAAAACATTTGAATCTTATTGGTTTGAATTATTTTATTACTTTTATATGGTTGACTCTGATTTTTGGGCTCCAGTGGTTGGAAGCCACATGGGCAAATGAATGACTACCACATGGCTTCCTAGTGTCATTATAAAAAAAATTATGGGCGAATAGGCCTCCGGGGGAGTCGAACGCAAGACCTCCCACCAAGTAGTAAATAACCTTACCACTAGAGCGTGCATTGTTCCTTGTTCACAATGGTTCAAAAATGATATATAAGTTTGATGTTGTGCACATATGGGGGAAGGGACCAAGGCTAAGCCCTAGCCCCCAACCACACTACACACCACAGAACCATGGTGGAGGGAACCAAAGGCTCGCGGCTTAGCCCCAACCCCAAGCCACTGTCATCACCCACAAAAATATGCCACAGAACCACAGATCAAACCTCGATGCTAACATGTAAATAAGGGCGGAGCTATAAGGGCCTAGTCCATGGTCTCATCCACAACATGTAACACATGGTAGATCGGAGAAAGGTGCTCGTGCTAAGGGTGCTAAGGTAAGAGCCCATCCCATGGTTTTAATACCAAACATGACCACATGCGCAGTCTTTGGGGGGTTGTTACAACAAGCACAGAGTTTAGGGACCAACCCCGGTCCCATGGCGCCATAGAACCTCACGCCACCACCACAACCACTTAGCATGAAATCTGGGTTATGTGTGAGATTTTTGGCCCTAGTCCTGGTTCTATGGTAAGAAATTCTCCTCAGTTCCAGTTCTTTTGGGGTCGTCCAATAAGGGCGGGTGATTGGCCCTAGCTCTGGGCACGTGCCCCATATGACCATAATTTTCAGAAAATGGGGGTTATTGGGAATTTAATCTGTCCAACAATTTGCGCCATCGAGTGTGATTGTAGGCTGAAATTGTGTGCTAGTTCTGGGTTTGAGGCAAATTGTAGAATGGTTAGCTGTGGAAAATTGGAAAAAAATGGAAGAAGCATAACTTTGTCATTTTTTGGCCAAATAAGGTGCAGAAAGAGCCCAGATGGGGGTTTTTGATAGTTCTGGAGCCATTGGAGACATAATTTTTACATTTTGAGTATTTTAAATATATTTAAACACAAATTTTAGAATTTAATGAAAGACGCCCAACATTGGAACCTATACCACGAGATGTCGCCTAGAAGAGGGGTGAAATCCTTTATCATTTTTGTATTATGTGTTTTTGATATGGTCTATTGTCTTTGTTTTATGTTGTTAACTAAGTTTAAAAACCCATAATTTTATGTGTTTTGTGCCTACAATACATAAAAAATTTACTTACAATTTTACCATCACCTTCAAGTTTGCATTATAGATCAATTTTTAATGATGTATTTCTTCATGGAAAATAATGAGGGCATTGATTATTTAGCTTCCTACATGTACTTTAAAAACAGTTAAATTCTATACCCATAATAATATATCAATTTATAATTCTCTAATATTTTGGTTTTCATTCCCTAGTCTATGGTTCACTTTCTAATCCACATGTATTAGTGACATATATGTCATTAACATATTTAGATATTTTTAGTTCTTGTTTTTGCATTCTTATCACTCATTACTATATTTTGCAAATGCATAGTTATGTACATATCTATATCCATCCCTATTGAAGTTTTCCCTTTACTTTACTTCCCATGTATAGTTATATAAATATCTTCCCTCTTCATTGAATGAATCACTTTCATTGTTGAAACAATATTTCCTTTTATAAGTTGTTTGCGATAATCATCTTTTAGTCATTGTCTTTCAATGCCGCTTTCTTGGCTTTGTTGGTTTAGAGTAACCAAGTTGTATAGTTTAAACAATTTTCTTAGAAACTGAAGGATGGTGAACTACCAAGGTCCCCTTCCTATACTTATCCTACATCAATGTCATAAGAGCTCAAATGCTCTTTCTACCTAGATTTTGAGTAATTTTTGGTATTCAAGTTTGTATTCTCTAATTTATAGTCCACTTCCTCATACACACATATAACTTACACTAATGTTTTTTAGCACATTTAAATTTTTAAGTTGTCATTGTATATTGTTATGAATTATACTATATTTTGCAAAGACACCATCTCTATATATATCTACATGAAAAATCTTTCATTTGTGTCGTGCACTTCAATCCTCACATGTTATCTAATTAGCTTTCTTCACTTAATTTAATAAATTGGTTTTCTCTTTCATTATCAAAACATTTCTTCCACTAATTGACTATTTTTTATGATAGTAGCCTTTTAGTCATGATTTTCTATTGATACCTTTTTGGTTTCCCTGGTTTAATGTGACCAACCCATATAGGTTACTCGATTTACTAAAATATCAAAGGATATCATGCAACCAATGTATCAAAATCGTAGCACTAGCTTTGATAAATAGACTAATAGCTTTAGACACTCTTTCTACCTAACATCATTTGCCATCGAGAAGTATTTTTCATGTCTAGCACTCATGTTGAGACTAAGTATTTGAGGTAAATACTCAATCCTACTAACCTAATAAAAACTATAACACCTTTTGCAGAACTTAGAGGTAGAAAACAATATTTTCATTTGTTCCTTGGGTCCTAAAGATATAAGTTCTATATGAAGAAAGGGCTTTGCTAGTCCTATGGAAATAAGGTTTTTTATCAAAATTCCTATTAACATTTATGTAGACACCATCCAAAACAGTTATTATTTAAAAAATAAAATAAAAATATAAAGTCTAAAATAATTAAGTGTCCTAGAATTCTTGTGATATAGGAAAAAGCACAGTCTAACAATATATATATTCCAATAAAATTTTGGGTGATATTATGATTTTTTGTTATTTAAAATACATTTTTGAATGCATAAATAAATTCATCATACTAAAAAATATATTGGGCGCTTGGATTGTGCAAATTATACAACTCAAACAAATGATTCCAACAATTCTTGAGCAAAATTGACTAGAAAATGACAAAAACATTGAATAGTTAGATCACACATATTGGGCATAGTCAACGTATTAGACCATTTTTTAAAGTTGAAATTCGACGATACAATTTTGATTTTAGTTGAAATTAGTGATTTTTTGTTGTTTAAAAGGCACAATCTAACTATTATATGTTTTTGTATCTTTAAAGGAAATCTGAGAATACAATTTGGAGCTAGATTGTGAATTTTTATTACCTAAAATATATTTTTGAATGTGTAATACTCAAAATATGCAAATTACAGAACTCAACTAAACACAAGCAACAAAATCCATGTAACAAACTCACCACAGACTAACAAATGCATCTTATGACTCCCCTATTGTTGACAGTGTTGGACCCGCCAACATGTCAAGGGATCTCCCCAGTAAGAAGTACCAATTAGACCTCAAACCATTTGGTGTAGGAGTCCTAGCAGTGGGTCGTATGATATCACCTTGACTGCAGTTTTGCACAGAGGCAAGTAAGATGTCTGTGTTGGTAGCAAGGGTGTGATAGCTGCGGGAAGTCAAGGAAGGTGCATGAACCGTTCTAACACACGAAAAGTGGGGTGAGTGCGCCCCTTGGAAACCTGTGGTAGCACGTGGCTTGGAAGGGAATACACGAGCAAAGATGCATCACAAACTAGAAAGAAAGTTAGCTAACAATCCAAAGTGATGGTTAAACCAATCATCACATTTCAGTAAGATTCATACATGATTATACAGAATAGTCCATACATGCATGCACAAGAAAACAAATACACATACCATTTAGAGTAAACAATATAGTTGGAATACAATAAAACATATGCATGAAACGTGTTGCCTCTGTTATATTAAGAAGTGTAAGTTCCGGTCATACAATACGTCCATGACCAACCATTAGTTCCACTGCCGCCTCCTCCTCCAAAGGGATATAGTAGCTCTATGTAGTGGAGAAGCCAAGGCTCATTACAATATTGTCCAAGCTTTCTCTAAGATACTCCTATTGGAAGCTTGGCTGACCAAAAGCCTTTACAATGAGTTATGAGGGACTATTTATAGCAAAGGGTGGGGTGACCCTTGACATTATCCTTTGTGATTTTTCATCTATCCTCACGACTCTTCAACTACTCTATGACTGTTACATTCAACTATCGACACTTGAACTTCCACTCTACAAGACATTAAATTACAATGCACATGTGCCCATGTGAGACAAAATGGCTTAAGCAAGCCATGCAAAACATCACTAACACTCGGTCCATTGTAGTGAGACCAACTCTTCAACATCCTCATGATGGTCAACGATGGTGAACTGATGCCAAGCTTGGTTGTCCATGATGGTGTCTGTGCGCTCAATGGTGACATCTTTCTAAAGTGAACTCTTTCCTCTGTTTCATCCAGGTACACTAATATGGCTCCTCCATCCAACTCATCTGATAGTATGCGCATGGTCGTCATGGGTGTGACTGGACTGGCAACATGTTGATGCATAGTGTATGCGCTGATCTATAAGCATGTGTTGGTGGTTGTGCGCATCAACTTGTCAAAATACATGTTCAACTCTAGTTGGACTTGCTTCTTGTATTTGCCTCAGTGAGTGTGCCAAATGGGTATGATCACATGCACGCGCATAATGACATGCATGTTTTTAAATTCCCTTGAATGAGATCAACAACATACTCACCTTATTTGTTTCATGCCAGCTGCTGGGATGGATCTATAACTTGTACGGGTGCGGTTTCATCAGTCTGTGCATGTTGCACCCCCTGTTGTACCTGTTCCTACTGCAACTCATTCTCTCGTTTGTGCAACTTTTGTTCTTCCATGAGTTGTCGCTTCAACACATGCAACTCCTCCTCTGTTTCTCTCTCTGCCTTAGCACGATATTTGTGTCACGTCGTCACCTCATAGCCTCAATCTCAAAAGCTTCTTTTGTCATGATTGGATCTACTTTGAACTTGTAGCTTTGCTTCGCCTCTATGCTGTCAACAGCCTTCCTCTTGCACTCGCTGCATGCAGGTGTGTTGCCTTCTGTTGCCATTGATGGTGCTTCTCGTTATGATGTTTCTACCATCTTATCTTAATGTCCATGTCTATGAAAAACTTGATGTCTTCATGGGTAGGCAATCTCATAGACACTTGCTTGGTTGCAAACACCGTTTTTCTCTCAACGATGTCCTTTGACTCTGCTCTCCTGAAGGCCGTTGTACTTGTGTTGCTGAGAGATAAATGAACACCTATGATGCCTGGAGACATAGAAACACTCATGGCAAGAAATATGTTAGTCAAAAACAAAAGCAAACTTGAGGACTGACTTGCAACATATCAGTGTGATTGATTGTGAAGGTTGCGCAATTTCCATCGAGAGGTCGGGAGGCTAACTGCCAAAACTGTGCAAGGCACAGTCTAGGCTGTCATGAGGCTGGCTGACTATTGGAATTGTGCAATGCACAACCCAGCTTGGCCTGCTGAGGACTCTAAGTTGTCATGAGGTTGACTAATTGCTAGAACTACGCAATGCACAGTCCAGCCTGGCCTGCTAGGGATTGAAACTACACAATGCGCAATTTCAGTCAGCAGTGACATGCACCTAGCAAACTACATTACATAGTTTTTGGGGCCAGCAGGACACTGCCTCTAAGAATTGTGCATTGCAAGCCTAGAGTTCAATGCTCGTCCAGACTTGCGTAATTTCTTAGGGAAGGCAGAGCCTGCGCTTTTGGAAATGCGCATTGCTAGCTGGGCAAGGCACGATCCAGGCTAAGGCAGCCCAGGCCGACCGTCGAGTGATTGAAAACGTGAGAATTCTGAATGCATGATGAGATAAGTGCAAACAAGAGTGGATGTTCATACATGCAAATAACAAGTGCAGGATTTAGAAAACTAGAAACCATGCATGTGTGTTAAGTGAGTTGCTACAACGGTGACCATTCGTGCAAAAGTAGTGTCATGCATGTGAAAGCATTGAGATGTGAACAAAAATTTAAACATTGCTTCTACAAGCTAGCATACATCAAAATGACAGCAATCACTCGCTAAAATCAAGTAGAAAACACTCACACGAAGCGAAACACAAAAAGCGACAAAAACACAGCGCGAAAGTAGGCTTACCCTGACACAACTGAGCTGAATGTGCCGACGACTTCTAGATGTAATGTGGGATGTCAGAGCTGCAAGTTCGATGTGAGGAATGAGGTCTGCAGCATCTGGTTGATGAGTTTTGATAAAATCGAGGTTGTGATGCGCATGCCACAAATCTAGGAAAAGCGACACTTCGTGAGAGGTTTCTGAAATTATCCTTACATGTAACCTCCAGCTGCTAAAAATAGATCCCTAAATCAAGGGATGTCTTTGCATGTTGCCTTGGGAGAAGTAGTCTATGCATGAAAATCAGTTTTGCTTGATCCAGTGTGGAACCGGACAACCTGAAGGCACATGCATCAGTCTGTGAGCCTAGGATGAAAATCTGTGCAATTTCTAGGATGAGCAAAGATGGTTTTACCAGAGGGATTGCACCATTTCTGGGCTAAGTAGTCCTGCTGGGAGAGGTTGTGCAATTTTTCCAATGAAGGGTGACAAGTAGATTTGTGCAATTCTAGAGCTCGGTAGGCTACCAGAGAGGATTGCACAATTTCTGGAGGGAAGGTTAGTTCCCCTCCAGAGTTGCGCAATTTCTTGAGGGAGCTACTTAGCCTACAGTTGGACCAAGTTCGGAGAAGCAGTCTGTGAGGGGGATGCAACAAGCTATCACGCGCAAGCTGGCAGTTTGCTAGAAAATCATGAAGCTTATCTATTTGACAAGGCAAGACATGCTGTTGAGGAAGGCTGGTAGGGAGGCTCCAAAATGAATCTAAGGCAAAATTTTGGAGGGTGGTTGTAGCCGCTACAACACTTGGCAACACACTGGTAGAACTCCAACTCTCTGAATGGACCTTGTTCGTGAAAAGCAAGTCTAACACCTCCAAAAGTATTGTTTAGTTCTCAGTTCGCCTTGGATTCCACACTTGCTTGATTGTAAGATGTAGCATCTGCGAAGATCTTGGTCAGTTGACACACATTCCAAGGCAAGTCAACACAGTTGTTTCTATTAGGGTTGAGGGGTATATTGGTGCACAAGCATTATAGTCGTCAGAGTCTTAGTTTCATCTTTGGTTTTGCTTCACTACCAGCAGGCCTGGACAGTACCCCGATGGAGTCACGCAGGAACACAAGCATCGCTCCACTGCGAGTGAGCCTATTTAGTACCCCAACAAATTTACTTGAATCACCCCTCTGTGCAAGAAGCCTTTCTCTTCTTTCTCCTATCGAAATTTTTTCACTTTTCATTTTTTCATTTTCGTAACTGTTCATAGCACTTATTCATTTCAAAGGCAGAAGAGGGATCTCAACTTATTGAGAGCAGAAGAGGTTGTTCCTTCAGAGAAGTAGTTTATATATACCTCTAACGTGCTTGTTAATGTTTTCCCCCTCACCTTACTCTACTTGACTGCACTCCTAAGGGTTAACCCAAAAACAACTGACTAGAGTAGGTGACACTAGTTAGCGCGCAAGTGTTGTGTCTCCAACAAGGTTCACTTCGAACAGTACATATTTTCCATTGGCGTATCATGGACTGAAGATAACAAGTTCTTCATACAGAGGTCGAACGATAGATAATCAAGTAGTGATAGCTACACAAGGCCTCTTGTACTTTACCCAACTTGTTTCAAGAGTCACACACAGTTTCATGCAAAACTAACCTACAAATAAAAACAAGCAAACGAAAAACAAAGCATAGTAGAAGAAGAAGTAAATGCAAAAGAAAGTGAGTAAGAAAACAAGCAAGCAGACAAAAAAACATGCAAAGAAAGAAAGAAAACATGCATGTAAGAAAACTGAAAGCAAACACTACTCCTACCTAAGCTCACAATGCATGGGCCTAATCACGTGAAGTGATATTTCCAATGCAGCCACTGGTGCATTGGTTGACCCATGTTGGTGAAGGCTTGGTCTGCGAGAAACCTGGTTGTGCGAACCAACAAACAAGAAAGATATAACAATGAAGACAAAGACACTTCATGTTTAAAAGTGTCCACATGACATAAGTGAGTACAAGTACATGACATGTAGTCCGTGGACTTATCATGTGTTGTGCGACATTGTGTGCAGCTGGGAAGCATACACATACTCTTGATTTTGACATGAAAGTAAACGAAAGAAACAAAGACAACTTGCGTCGTGCACGTGTGCTTGCAATGTCAGATTCCTCCAATGCATGAGCGATGGGATTGTGTAGTTCAAGTGGAGGAATCATGATTTGTGTGTGAGATTGATCTTCAATGCATACAGATGAGTGATGAGGAGCCTCAGGTGATTGAACAATTTCCTAATCAGAAATGAAACCATCCTTAGGATAGCGAGGGCCTGACATAACCATTAGCTCGAGCTAAAGTGCCTTAATAGTCTAGGGTGTTTCAACTTTGTCGTTATATAGATCATCATAAACAGGTGGCTTTGAAAAATCAACTACGATAGAATCATCATCGTGATCGAATATGGGAGTAAATGGATCACGACATCTACGATCAGAAAAATCAATGATTTCATCGACATCTTCGTGATCTGATAAATCAAACAGAGGGGTAGATGAGAAGCGGACAAATCCACCCTCTGTGTTTCCCAAAAAGGCAGATGAAAGGTCAAGTGGATTTTAAATTAATAACTTATACTCTCCGTTGTTGAATGATGGACTGACATCCGGTGTGTCCTGCGAGTGATTGCATCCATAGATGAAGATACACATTCTAAATCGTGGATGGCAGGTTCACCAAAGATGTCAAGAAAGAACAGAGGGGGCTCAAACAAAAGGGATTCATCCTTCACTGAGTGTTGATGCTCAAGCTCCCAATCATACTCTTCATGAATGACAGCGTATGTTGGTTGTGCAACACCAAATCCGTCGATGGCTTGATCCTCATTCACAACAAGTGTAGAGTCCAGAATGAAAGAACACAAGACAGTATCATCCGTAGGATCAACTGAGTATGAAGATGGAGGTTGTGGTACAGAATGCATATGACAACTCGATGGATTCACAACCAAATCTGCATGAAAGTTAAGAGAAGTGATGTTGGGAGGATGTGACGGTTGAACAAATGTGTGTGTCTGATCTCCCGCATCACTCTGCAGTGGTGGAGTTGTTTGATGAGGGGACAGTGGATAATCACTTGTGACAGCGACCGTATCCATCTGTGATTGCACAACTCCATCACTGAAGTATGTTGAGCAAGGCTTGGGCTCATATTTCTTCTTGGGATTGACAGATTTGATAAGGAAATACTCGAATCTATCAATGATATATTGAAACTTCATCTGGCTTCTCGGAGCTTGAAACTGCAAAACACAGAAGCATTGCCAAAAATCATTAGGTGATTCATGCGGAGCCTTCCGTTGTTGTAACAGTTTGTGGTCAAGATGTTCTGGATCAAAATGATGGAAAGTATCTTCAATGAGATCACAGAAGTGCTCAAGTGAGTGCATGTTGTTAACTGGTAGGTTGCACAACCACCGATGTGGGGATTCGCGAAGTGTGTATGCAAGCAACAGACTGGCATGTTCGTTAAAACATCCATCTTCCTCATCAAGAATGGAAAGGAAGTCATGTAAGAACACAGGTCAGGCCACTTCGCCTTCACCATCATACATGTATTCAGAAAAGAGATCAAAAAACTCCCTCGTGATGTGGACAGGGTCATAATGCTAAAAACATCATGGAGGGTTGAGTGTGAAAGATTCCATTATAGATGTGCAAAGGTTCAAAACAGGATGAGAGGACACAACTTGTCATCTGGCCCTCCTTCTAGCACCATAAATGTTGATAGTGCTCGACTAGCCAACATGTCAAGGGATATCACTGATAAGAATTCCCATTTAGACCTCAACCATTTCATGTGGGAGTCCTGACAGTGGGTCGTATGGTATCGCCTTGACCACAGTTCCGCACAAAGGAAAGTAAGATGTCCCTATTGGTAGCAAGGGTGTGACAACTACGGCGAGTCAAGGAAGGTGCATGAACAGTTCTAACACACAGAAAGTGGGTTGAGTGCACCCCTTGGAAACCTGTGGTAGCACGTGGCTTGGAAGGGAACACACGAGTGAAGATGCATCACAAACTAGAAAACAAGTTAGCTAACAATCCAAAGTGACAGTTAAACCAATCAACACATTTCAATAAGATTCATATATACTTATACAGAATAGTCCATACATGCATCCATAAGAAAACAAATACATATATCATTTAGAGTAAACAAGATAACTGGAATATAATACAACATATGAATGAAACGTGTTGGCTATGTTATTTAAAAAGTGTAAGTACGAGTCATACAATACATCCACGACCAGCCACTTGTTCTGCCAATAGAATGTTATAGTCACTGCCGCCTACTCCTCCAAAGAGATATACTAGCTCTGTGCAGTGGAGAAGCCAAGGATTGTTACAATATTGTCCAAGATTTCTCTAAGATACTCCTTTTGGAAGCTTGGTCAACCAAAAGCCTTTACAATGAGTTACGAGGGAAAGTTTATAGAAAAAGGTGGGGTGACCCTTGACATTCCCCTTTGTGACTTTTCATGTATCCTAATGACTCTTCAACTACTCTATGACTATTACATTCAACTATCGACACTTGAACTTCCACTTGACAAGACGCTACATTACAATGCACATGTGCCCATGTGAGACAAAATGGCTTGAGCAAGCCATGCAAGACATCACTAACACTTGGACAGTGGTGAACTGATGCCAAGCTTGTTCGTCCATGATGGTGTTCGTGCGCTCAATGGTGACATCTTGCTGAAGGGAACTCTTTCCTTTATTGCATCCGGGTACACTGATATGGCTCTTCTTTCCAACTTGTTTGATAGTATGCACATGGTTGTCCTGGGTGCGACTGGACCGGCAACATGTTGATGCATAGTGTCTGCTCCGATATCCAAGCATGTGCTGGTGGTCATACGCTTCTACTTGTAAAAATATATGTTCATCTCCAGTTGGACTTGCTTCTTGTCTTCGCCTCAGTGAGTGTGCCAAATGGTTGGGATAACATGCGCACGCATAATGACATGCATGCTGTTGAATTCCCACGCATGTGATCAACAACAATGCTCACCTTGTCTGCTCTGTGCCAGCTGTTGGGATGGATATATATCTTGTATGGGTGCAGTTTCATCAGTCTGTGCATGTTGCGCCCCCTACTGTGCATGTTTCTGCTGCTACTCATTCTCTTATTTGTGCAGCTCCTATTCTTCCTTGAGTTGTCCCTTCAGCACATGCAACTCCTCCTTTGTTTCTCTCTCTGCCTTCGGCCGATCTTCGTGTCACCCCATCACCTTATAGCCTCAATCTCCAAAGCTTCTTTCGTAATGAGTGGATCTACTTTGAACTTGCAGATTTTCTCCGCCTCTATGTTGTCAACAACCTTCCTCTTGCACTCATCACATGCAAGTGTGTTGCCTTTTGCTGCTGTTGATGGTGCTGCTCATTGTGATGCTACTTCCATCTTATCTTGATGTCCTTTCCTATGAACAACTTGATGTCTTCATGGGTAGGCAAGCTCATAGACATTTACTTGGCTACAAACCCCATTATGCTCTCAAAGGTGTCCTTTGACTTTGCTCTCCTGAAGGCCATTGTACTTGTGCTGTTGAGAGACAGACGAACACTTATGATACCTGGATACATAGCAACACGCATGGCAAAAAATCTATCAGTTGAAAACCAAAACAAACTTGAGGACTGACTTGCAACATACCTATGTGATTGATCGTGAAGGTTGCGCAATTTCCGCCCAGAGGTCAGGATATTGACTGCCAAAACTAGGCAAGGAACAGTCCGGGCTGTCATGAGGTTGATTGACTGCTAGAACTATGCAATGCACAATCTAGCCTGGCCTGTTGAGGACTGAAGCTAAGCAATGCGCAATTTCAGTCAGCAATGACATGCAACCAACAAAGTGCATTACGCAGTTTCTGGGGCCAGCAGGATACTGCCTCCAAGAATTGCGCAATGCAAGCTTGGAGGTCAATGATGGGCCAGACTTGCGCAATTTCTGGAGGGAAGGCATAGACTTCACTTTCGGAAATGCGTAGTGCTAGCTGGGCAAGGCATGGTCCAGACCAAGGTAGCCCAAGCCAGCCGTTGGGCGACTGGAAACATAAGAAGTCTGAATGCATGATGAGATGAGTGAAAATAGAAGTGGATGTTCATACATGCAAACAACAAGTGCAAGATTCAGAAATCAGGAAAGCATGCATGTGTGTGAAGTGAGTCACCACAACAGCGACCGTTCACGCAAAAATAGTGTCATCCATGCAACAACAGTGAGATGCGAATGAAAACTGAAACAATGCTTCTACAAGCTAGCATAGATCAAAATGAAAACAAGTGCTACCTAAAATCAAGCAGACAACACTCCCACGAAGCGAAACAAAGAAAGCAACAAAAACACAACGCGAGACATGAAAAGCATGCATACCTTGAAACAACTGAGCTGAATGTGCCGACAACTCCTAGATGCAATATGGGATGTCAGAGCTGCAAGGTCGATGTGAGGAATGACCTCTGCAGCATCTGGTTGATGAGTTTTGATAAAATCGATGTTGTCACGCGCATGCCACAAATCTAGGAAAAGCGACACTTGGTGGGAGGTTTCTGAAATGATCCTTGCATGTAACCTCCATCTGCTACAAATAGATCCTTGAATCAAGGAATGCATTTGCATGTTTCCTTGGGAGAAGTAGTCCATGCATGCAAATAATTTTTGCTCGATCTCGGGTGGAATCGATCAACCTGAAGGCACATGCATCGGTTTGTGAGCTCAAGATGCAAATCTCTGGGTTGAGCAAAGATGGTTGTCCCAGAGGGATTACGTAATTTCTGGGCTAAGAAGTTGATTGTTGCCCAGAATTGCGCAATTTCTGGGCTAAGTAGTCCTACTGGGAGAGATTGCGCAGTTTTTCTAAAGAAGGGTGATAGGAAAATTTGCGCAATTATGGAGCCCATCAGACTACTAGAAAAGATTGCGCAATTTCTGGAGGGAAGGTTGGTTCCACTACAAAATTGCGCAATTTATTCAGGGAGCTACTTAGCTTACAACTGGACCAAGTCCGGAGAAACAACCTATGAGGGGGATGCAACAAGCTATCATGCATAGACTGGCAGTCTACTAGAAAATCACTAAAGCTTGTCTATTTGACAAGGCAAGACATGCTGCTGAGGAAGGCTAGTAGGGAGGCTCCAAAACGAAGCTAAGGCAGAATTTTGGAGGGAGGTTGTAGTCGCTACAACACCTATATTCACTACCCTCCTGAACCTTAGAGAATCGTTTCCCGCGACAAACTGCTCCCAATGAGAATTATGTCGTTGAACATGAGAGGGTTGGGATCAGCCCAAAAAATAAGATCCCTAAAACACAACATCAAATAAAAAAACCCATCTATTTTTCTTCTTCAAGAAACAATGATATTGATAACGAAAGATAAAGCATTAGATATTCTCCTCATAATTTTCCCTTCATGGTGTGCGTGTGAAATAAGTGTGAATGGAATGTCAAGGGGACTAGCATCTTTATGGGATCCCTCTATAGTTTCTTTCCAGGTCTATCAATCATGTGCTGGGATTTTATTGAGTGGATATGGTATGGGTATCACGCACAGATTCCGTGTACTAAATATATATGCACCATACAGTAATCGAAAGGCCTTTTGGGAGCGAGTATATTCAACTAGCATACTGGATATTCGCCTAATTATTATTGCCAGGGATTTAAACTTCACTACTGGTGAGAAGGAAGTCTAGGGACAGAAATCAATTCTAGATCCGTTAGCAGACTATTTCAAGGAGCTCTTTGAACACAAAGCTCTTATCAACATTGTCCCCTTTCCGCTTTGCCCGACTTGGCACAATGGGTGCATTGGATAGGATGGCATAACAAAAAGAATTGATATATTTTTTGTGGATTTGTTATGGTGCCAGAGGATGAGGAACATTCAATCCTGGAACTTTTTCTCAGAGGTATCAAACCATGATGCAATTATATTAGAATGGAAATTTGATCTGGCGCCAGCCAAGTATCCATTTAAATTTAACCCTATTTGGTTAAATGAACTTGATTTCCAAGAATTGGTCAACATAAACTAGTCCTATCCGAAGCCATTACATGTTTTTGATCCTATGCAATAGATTCGTTTCAAGCTTGAGAGAATGAAAACAGAGGTAAGGGAATGGTTTAGGAAATGCAAAAGGTAGTATAATCACGAACTGTTGGACATTGATTGCGAAATTGCTAGCTTTATGGACCCAATATCTCCTGGCTATTTCTCCAACCATTAGCAGAAATCTATTTTAAACTTGGTAATGAGAAAAGAGAAAATTCTCAAATTATAAGAGGAGGAGTGGTGTCAAAGAAGTTGGGTGGTATGGATAAAAAGTGGAGACAGGAATACCAAAATTTTCCATCGGGTGGCATCTAAAAGGAAACAAAAGAATACTATATAGAAAATAAAAAATGGCGAAGGGATCATTCTCTCCACAGTTGAAGGAATAAAAAAATAAGCATTGAAACATTTCAGCAATCATTTCAAGGAAATAGAAGGTGATCACATGGAAGAAAAAATGGATCTGGTAAATTTATTCCCACAGATGGTAAGTGACGAGAATGCATCTATGACGGATGATCCAATCTCGAGTGAGGAGTTGCACCAAACTCTCAACGAAATGGCCAAGGACAAGAGTCCAGGGCTTGATGGATGGCTTGTGGACATTTTCCTACACCTTTTCGAGTTGATGGGTCCCAAGTTGGTTGGAATGGTGGAAGCTTTTAGAATTTCTGGGAAAATTTCAGGTGCATTCAATTCTAATTTTTTAATATTAATTCCCAAAAAATCTAAATTGCTTTCTTTTGATGAATTCAGACCCATTTCATTATGTAACTCTGTATATAAGATGATATCCAAATTGCTAGCCAATAGAATAAAAAAAACTTGTCTCCTCATATCTCATTGGAGCAATTCGGCTTTTTTCCTAACAGAAGAATCTAGGATGTTGTCGCTATTGCTCAAGAGTGCATGCACTCGATAAAATCTAGAAAATTAAAAGCATGTCTATTGAAAATTGACCTCATTCGGGCATATGACTGCATGGATTGGGAATTTCTAATCATGTTATTATATAAAATCAGCTTTGCACATAGGCATGTGAAATGGATTAAGGCATGCTTCTCCACTGCTTCAATGGTTTTCCTTATCAATGGTAAACCCACTTCATTCTTCAAGATACATAGGGGGCTTCATCAAGGTTGTGTGTTCTCCCTTACACTTCATTCTTGTAATGGATGCATTCAGTAGAGGTATAAAAGCCAAGATGGAGTCTGGTCTTATTATGGGTTGTAAGGCTGCCAACAATTGCACAATGTCCCATATATTATTCATGGATGATGTCCTTTGTGTGGGGATGGAAAGCATAGAGGAATGGACATCATTCCACCAAGTATTTGATCAATTTGGAAAATCCTTCGATCTTGACATAAACAACAGTAAATCAGAGATATTTATAGATGAGGTTGACTCAAAACAGATCCAAAATATTGCAGCATTATTTGGAGTGAGAATTTCCCCCCTATACATTGGCTTTAAGTATTTGGGATGCTATTTAAAAGCGGATAAGCACAAAAATCAGGATTGGGGTTGGTTACTTTCAAAATTTGAAAAGAAACTTCAATGCTGGGAACATAAGTTGCTTTCTCTTGGAGGTCGGGTTATAATGATTGAGGTTGTTCTACAAGGCATTCTTGTTGATTGGATGCACCTCTTTCGCATCTCACATGCAATCATACACAAGATCGACACCCTGATCTCAAAATTTCTTTGGTCTGGTTCCAGGAACACTAGCAAGATTCATCTTATGAGGCTATCTTAGGTATCTAAGCTGACACATTTGGGTGGATGGGGCATATTGGATACCAGAAGGTTCAATATGGATCTTTTGGCAACAAACTTATCGAGGGTTTTCAAGGAAGATGGTCTATGGCAGAAAATATGTTTTGGTAAATACATCCCTCAAAATGGCATGGAGGAATGGATTAGGGTAGGGGCTCCCTCGAAAGACTATTCCTCTATAATATGGCGGAGTCTCAATAAGGTGTTCCCATGGTTAAGATGTAACCTTCATTGGCTAGTGGGGAATGGACAAAATATTTTTATTGGAAGGGATGCCATTAAGGGTGTATCTGGATGCCATATTCTCTCAACTTCATTGGTTCTCTTCCTAAAACAGTAGGGGATTGATACTCTAGCTAGCATGTGGATGGGGGACTATACCCCACTATCCACCCCGGTATGGTCCCATGCATGGCATCTTGGTATTCCCCATCTCTTTGAAGAGGATTGGGAATGCTACCGGAACCTACTCTGCCAAGCAGGCATCACTCTGTCACAATGCAGGGATGTGCTTGTTTGGAATGGTCACATTGTGAAGGGGAGGATTTGTGCCCAAGAAGTATATACACACATCTCTTCATTCATCAAGCCCCTTCCATATGCTGAGTGCAGTGAGCATATGCGGTGTTGGCAAGTCCCTTTAAAATTAAAATGCTTTGTCTAGTTAACCATTCGCAACCGCATTTTGACTTGGGATAGGCTAATCAAATTGGGATTTATCGGACCTGGAAGATGCATTCTTTGTAGATCGGATGGGGAAGACTGCTACCATCTTTTTGTGAAATGTCCTTTTGCCGGTGTTGTTTGGGAGGAGGTTTCCCATCTCCTGGGAGTAAATGTTGCCTGTGAAGTATTTTCTATTACAGATTGTCTCATATCATGGGCCCAACATGCCAGGCCTTATAGGGCTGTCCCATTTTATACATTTTGGGGGATTTAGCAAGCTCAAAACAACCTCATTTTCGAGGGTAAAGTCCCAAATAGCAAGATGGTGGCCTTCAAGATCATGGCATTCTTCAATGAAATTGGTCCATGACATCCCAGGGCTCCTTCTTAATTAGTCACATTGGTTGATTTGGATGGGATATTCCCCAAATGTTTCTTTGACGGTGCATCTACAAGGGGAAATTGTGGTTGTGGTATATATCTTCTTATTGAGCCCTCTTCTCTATATCGTTTTTTCTAGTCTAGTGGGTCTGGAGACAATTGCAGAGCAAAGACGATTGCTTTTTGGGGTGCTCTTCAATGTGTCTATTGGATTGGCATTAAAAAAGTTGTGATCATCGCATGCAACGAAGAGTAAGAATAAGTGTCTTCCTAAATTTTAACACACCAATGTTTATAAAACTTAAAGAACACACAACATGATTGGAATATGTATGCATTGATTATTAAATTTTAACACACCAGTGTTTATAGAGCTTAAAGAACACACAGCATGATTGGAATATGTATGCATTGATTTGATTGATAAAACTGAAAATGACATTTCGATTGGAATATGCATGCATTGATTATTAAATTTTTACACACCCGTGTTTATAGAGCTTAAAGAACACACAGCATGATTGGAATATGTATGCATTGATTTGATTGATAAAACTGAAAATGACATTTCGATTGATTTAAAGATTGATCTCGACGTCGACGCACAGCATGATTGGAATATGTATGCATTGATTTGATTGATAAAACTGAAAATGACATTTCGATTGGAATATGCATGCATTGATTATTAAATTTTAACACACCCGTGTTTATAGAGGAATATGTATGCATTGATTTGATTTATAAAACTGAAAATGACATTTCGATTGATTTGAAGATTGATCTCGACGTCAAGATTTTTTAAAGATTTAGAGATTGAACCCGACGTGAATCGAACACGCAACCTTCTGATCTGGAGTCAGACGCGCTACCATTGCGCCACGGATCCTCCCACATTTTCGTTTTGTTTCAACTTTATGAATTTATGAGCATATTTGAGTTCGACACATTGTATTGTTGTTAATAATGAAGATGGAGCCTGGTCCTCCTCGGTAAACTAAAAGCTCCTACGAGTTTTGTTAGGAATAAATTGGTGACTATTGCAAGCTATGTAAACCAAAATTTCTCCAAACTATGGTTTCAACCATCAATAACGCATATCATTGACAAAGAGTGTTATTACGAGTAAAATAATGAATATTTGTAAGTTACAACGCCGGAGATGCGGGGTATCGAACCCCGTGCCTCTCGCATGCAAAGCGAGCGCTCTACCGTTTGAGCTACG